>RPOG01000774.1:0-239087 GCA_008086565.1 Thalassoma bifasciatum | reverse complement strand
TGCAGTTTGGGTCTCAGGTAAAATAGGAAGTGCAATCAGAAGGCATGTCCGCGCTGCTCACAGAGCTCGACATCGGCTTTTCCAGCCGGCCGCCTTTGCTGGGTAAGTGCTTATATCAGCAGTCGGCTAGGACGCCCGTCGATCGGCAGTGAACGCCTCGGGGAGGAGGAACACGCTAAAGCGTGAACATAATTGAGTTTCCGTTAAATGGCTTGGCTGTTGCCGCCGCCGCTTACCTTGTTGCTGCAGCCTTTGTCAAAGAAAATGTCAAAGTAGCCGACAATTGCCTGCAATGAAATATGAGGGTCGTGTTAGAATGTGACAGCACAATAAACCCCCGGATCTGTTTGAGTACGAGTCAGACGAGAGAAGCTGAGAGAGAGGCAGGAGGCAGAACATGGATCAGGGTTTTAATGAGCTTAATGAAAACAGTGAGCTGCTGTGTTCAGGAGAGAGGCAGTAAAAACAGACTGGGGACTAAATTTACTGATCAGGCATTTAAAGTCAGTTTTGTCTCTACAAAAAGCCATGCTCACCTTGTCATTGTTTCATGTGTGTATGTGTATTTTGGTCACCCTGATACACTGGATCTAGTCACAGCCTGAGAAAAAAAACCCTACATTTTCGTGAAAATCGAGCCAAGTTTCATGTTAAAGCTGAGTCAACAGCAGCTCCCTCTCACCCTCTTGTCACAAGAAAGAAAAATAAATTATGGGGCAGCCCCTGAACAAGATCGAGGCAATTTTGCTGACAATAAAAAGCTTGGTACATTAAATTTGCAAAGGTGGCTTTTTTTGTTGACAGCACTTTGAAAACACTCAGCAGGACGGAGGGAAATATCATTTTTTTAATCATCATGTCCTCAAAAAATGAAAGAGAGGGGAAATAAATGAGCTTGTGTGAAAGGACTTCAAGTGGTTGTCTTTCTTTTCCTGCTGCCTGGAAGTTCAAATCTCCAAAATCACCACCTCCTTTGACAGATTTACACCGCCGACTGAAAACCAATTCACAAATCTTAAACAAACCGAGGGAAAGTCCAGGGCCAGCGTGCCTGTAGGTGACCGTTTCCAGATATGTGAGGTAAAAACTCACCCCCCCGGGCTTGTTTTCCTCCCATCTCTCCCCCCACTGGAGGAAGAGAGGCACTCTATCAATCTGAGGCGTGCACTTGTAGTGGCAATGATGCAGAACTAATAGCTTTTAATCCTGACGCAGCTGACAACTTGGAGGCCAGCTCGCTGAGACAAAGAAGAGCCGGATCAATGCAAGAGAAAAGGAAGAGAGGGAGGAAGAGGAAGAGACAGAAAAGGAAGGAAGAATCTGGAGAGGGTGCTTCTTTTTTTCTGGCTTTTGGTTGGTTTGTATCGCTAAAGAGCCTAAATTTGGAGCCATCTGTTCACCGCCTGTGCCCAAAATATATTTAACCATATACTTGTGCTTCAGCAGAGAGGTTTTGTATTCCTCGAGCGTCTGTATACAGTACACACAGATGCAGACTTGATAAACTGAATGCTGTCAGAAGCCGTGTTCAACACTCTCCCCGCACTGAGCCTTCAATCAACCTTTATCGACTACGACAGGCAGGGGCGGCCCAGCTAGCTCACAGCTAAACCTCCAGAAAAAGAACCCAAAGTGGATAAAAGAGCATGTCAACCCAATGCAATTATGGCTTTTAATGAACGCCACAAAGACGCTCGGTGCTGAGGTAATTAGGAAATTAGCCGTAATTACTCGTCAGGCGGAGTGGATTCACCTCTCTCAGTCACAGAGGCAGAGATCATCCCGAGCGCCGCACGCCGATGACAACGCCTTGTAAGCGAGATTGATTGTCACTTCTGCGTTGAGCAACTTTCACACGGCAAGGAGACGAGCGACTCCGAATTTAGGCCAAGAGAGTGAAAGTTGAAGGAGCAGAACAGAGAAGATGAGCGGCTCATTACGATCACATTTGACAGAAGAAGAGAGAAAGTAACTACATGGTGAATAAAGTTTGTGAAAGCTGTAACATAAGCATTAAATATCTCAAAATCAAACTTTGAATGCTCTGAGACAGAGAGTCAAGGCCCTTTATAATGACTTAATGATAGTTTTAACAGTTGCCCATAAAAAAGTTGCAAGACTTAAACACAAGCTGGGAACAATAGGTTCACAGCAATCGTAACTTGAACAGAATTTTAAGTTTGTAAAGCTGCTCTCTCACGTTTCCTCTCAAGCTCACAAACATGAAAAGTCACGATTAGTGTCAGCTGATTTTTTTCTTTGCCACCAGGGGGCAGAACATTTTTAAAAATACACATTTATCACTTAATAACTACAAAATGTTAGAAACTTTAAGTCTTTCACGCATCTAAGCTGGATATTGTTCGACTTTGTTTCACCGTACAATAAAACTATCAATGATCAATTTTGCTGCTATGTTGTGCCTTAAATTGCCTTGTGAACACTATATTTTTGTGGTTTGTCTTAAGTAAACTAAGAGAGCTTTCTACAAAGCATCTGTATGATGATAACATTACCAGTTTTGAAACGGAGCCAAAGTACATACATCAGCCATGACCAATAACAGGTGATGCGAGTGTTGTTGATTACCTCGGGACAATGGCAGTTGTGGGGGCCCTCAAAGTTTATGTGTAAATAGCAGAAAAAAGTGTCTCCAATATTAGTGTTTGTGTTGGGTGTTCGGTCTGCAGGGTGTCATAACAAGGGGCAACATCCAGATTAGAAAAATGAAGCCTATGCAGAAGTGCTAAAAGTTACTGTTCATCGAGAATTCGTTTGAGGTTGGCTGCAGAAAGATGGGAAACTACACACAGTGATGTCTTCCATCATTGCTCTTTTTACTGTGTCGCTTTTTTCTTCTTTGTAGGATTTATCAGTGGCTCACACCGTATTGTGCCAGTTTACATGACGCCTACCAAGAAGGGCACAGTTGGCAGTGGAAAAGCAACCAAGATCATGCTTTACCAATACAAGCTGTACCAAACTGTACTGATCCATATGGGATTGCTTGGTGGAAATGGGACTATTGTCATTCAAGACTATACACAACTTTGATAAATTGCAGGGCCAGGTTTGCCGAAAAGTGTTACAGAAAAACTTTCTTACCTAAAAGTTTTGCAGCTATAGCACTGTTTCACAAAGCCAACAATGATGCACTTTAACTATGTCAGGTTGCGTATTTGGTTTCTAAGTCTTTGGACTTTGAATTTAAACAGCCATAATTTGTTGAATCTCAATCAAAAGCCCATCAGATAAACTTCCTGTCCACTTATAATGCAGACAGCTCACATTTTTAGTTCGCACACACTGAGCCAATGAACACAACACATCAGCAGTTTAGACATTAAATCGTTTCATGGGGCCTGAATCAATTCATGGGACAAACAGATTAGGGAAGGACAGAGCAACATGGTTTTTTTCACTGGAAAAAAAAGCATTTTGATCTAAATGGCCAACCATAGGTGCAGATCAAAATTATTGTTCCTTACAGATTTGAGTATAAAATACACAAACACTTAAATTTTAATGACTTTAACAACCTTCTGTATTTATGGTCTCTCTTAAATCGTGTGTAATCCTTGACATTAGTGAACAACAGAGACCAGATGAAGGAAACGCGTGGGAAAGTAAGGGTTAATGTAAAACATGGAGGCACATATGCACACCCACGCACCAAAAACAGGACAAATCAGAGCCAGCGCTTTTCATTTTCATCAGCGTTTAGCCTTGGGCCCCGGCTCTGTCTGTGATAAGTGATGACAGTGGGCTCCATGACGGCCCATGGAGGAGGCTCCGCTACGCTGCAGCTCCTCGGCCCCCGTTCTCATGGAAGAGCGGGGGGAAAATTAATAATTATCATCATGGATAACACCAACAGGGAGCAATTCATCATCGCTCCCCTTTCGCCCGGCTGTGTGTCAGCAAGCCGCGTGGCCCGGCCAGATACTATTATACGACGGTGGGGGGACACAGAGAGGGAGGGGGTTCAGGGAGGCAGAGGGAGGGGCAGTGAGGGGGAGGGAGAGGAGAGGGCTAATGCGCTTTTGATGGGGTTTATCCAGGCGTGGAGGCTTCAAGCACGACCACCTCACGGGCGAGTTGGTGTGAATTCCTTCCCCCTCCTTCTCCTCCGTCTCTGCTCTCAGCCTCTCCACCCGAATGCTGCCACTCCACTCCACCGAGGAGCAGGAGCCATCCAACACCTCCAGTCTGTGACTCATGATACCTCAGAGATAAAACGCACAAACAACTATACAGTAATGGTCCAAGATTGTCCCAAATCATGATGCTCAAACTGGTTTTAGATGGTTTATCATCTTTTGGTTGTTCATCTCCAGAGTTTTCAACTCGCTTCAGTTTATCAGAGGAAACTTGATGACTAAGTAAAAGAAGTTTACATGAGAGTCCCCAGCAGTTATCAGTCTACTTCTGGTCAACTGGCTGACTAACCACACCTCCTTCTGCTGTTCAGTGAAGACCTCCCAATACTGGAGCTGTTAGCCAACTCTTGAAATGACAATTTTGAGTCAGAAGGGTGTAAAAGAATTGGCCTTTGGGAACTACATTCGCACCGTTGGTAAAAGAGACACAACAACCACCAACTTTTTGTCAAACTCAGCACAAGTACTTACACTTACATTTTTACTCACCAATCCAAATACTTAATAACATCACTGCATTTCTAATGTGATTTTGAAAATATCTTTTATTCCCTCACTCTCTCATTTTAACTAATTAAATTAAGACTATGATGCACCTGGGCATGTTGCTGACACTAACAGTCAACAATCCTCTACCTGGATGCAAATGACAAGCACATTTGCTTATAGTGGTATCTGACGTTAGAGTATTCAGCCTACTTTTACAAATATGAGTATCAGTACTTCAACATGGTATTGGCCCAATAGACCAAACAACAACAAATGACGACCAAAGCAGCAGCAGCAGAGTGAAGCCAGCTCCACCAACTTTATGGGCATGAAAATAAATATTTATAAGTTGTCGACCAGAACTTTGATTATCTATGTATTTCTACCTCTTACTGAATGGACATCGAAGCAATTCAGTTAATTTTGAATCCAAACTAATCAAATCATGAGGTTCCTAACAATACCAAGCCTTCACCATAGCCATCACAAAAATCACACTTTTTTGTAAATGATTGGCAGCCCACTTGCAATACTTTTGCACTCCACCAGGAGGCCACAGCTCACAAGTCGGGAATCACTGGTCGACAAAAACTTTTGTTTTGATGCTGATTAGACATTTGACAAGATTTCTAAGAATAAAAAAAGGAACAGTTCTCCGCAAACTTCATAAACCAGTGAGTTAGGCATGAACTGATAATGAGAAGTAGATAGGAAAAGTCAGAAACATGACTGTTGTTGACATCTGATCAATGAACCTCACTGTCAGGTGACGCTGTTGAGAGTCAACGTGAATTTTTCCCTTCTTAATGTACTGAAAATCGTCCTTGAAGTTGACGAGTGCCTGCCCTGTCAGTCCAGAAGGCCACCCCCCCCCCACCCCACGTAATTTAAATTTGATGGAAAGCAGGCTGGAGATGGATCGCAGAGACTCTTTTCTGTAGCGCTACAGTAGCTACATCAGCAGAAGTGTAAAATTAATTATAGACGGAAACTTCCTCTCTGTTGCCACACCATCAGCATACATCATGAGGGGGAGATGAGGAATTTGTGCTCTCTGCTTTACAGTTCAGGGAAATGGATCAAGGAGATGTGGATGTCATAACCAAAACGGAGGGGGCTAAAAAATGTCCTGAGGAGATAACAGCAGATGTTTTAGTACATACATATGAGCAGTAAAGGCTTTAGTTGTTAGCAAAGAATATGTGCAGTATATAAGGTACAGAGGATGTGAAATGCAAAGAGAGGCAGGAGAAGGAGTGATAAAAAAAGGAAAAGGAGTGAGAGGATTTGTCTTGTGTGTGAGCGGCGCAGACGCAGGGGTTGTGCTGTTCATTTAATGCAAGGTTAGGCAGGCTGAGCTGATGAATGGACTGTCGACGGGAGAACAAAAGCAGGCGCTCCATCACAGGACGGGAGGCGCTGCAGCTCCCCCTCACCAATTCTCGAGCACTGGTCCAGGAGCGGTTTACCCTTCACACATCCTAACCTTAACTACTACTGAGCAGCCGCAGCCGATACTGACTGCAGATCAGTATCTTTAAGGTAACAACACCTTTCTCCTGCAGGTCAATAATCCATCTGTAAATCCTCAGACATGCAAGCTGCGAGGGGGGAAGTCACCAGTTCAAGTGGTGCCTTTTACACAGAATACGCGCAGAACAAAAGCTATAAAAAATGGATGAAACAAGTATTATTGCTGCAATGAAATTGAGATCATATGCAGGTGCATTTTTGTGCCAAGCGAGGATGATCAGAGGCGTGAAACAGCAGCAAGAAAGGAGAGAAATTAATCGTGTCCCTGAACACACATAAAAAGATACGACAATGGAAAAGTACACCTGCATTCTGTATGATCCAATCATCTGTTTTTGTAGCAGCAGACCCCTAAACATGTCTGGACTTACACACCAGAAATAGAAACTGGATGTTTTCAATTACAGAGCAGAAAAGACAGGAAAAATGAGGGGATGTTTACAAATCCCATTAAATTCAGGAGCCTCACCCAGGGAGCACAGGCCAGATAATAACCACCTATTGATTGTCCATTAAACCAATACACCAGACAGTGCAGTGACACTGCAGCACAACACAGAGCTGCTCCAACAATGGGCTGTTTTCACAGACAGACCACTTCTCACGGCGCAGAGCATCGGAGGCTGCAGAGAAGAGGCTGTTTGGTAACATCACACAGAGAAAAGTAGCTCCGACACAGGAGGAAGTTGAGGAGGAGGTGGGCTGAGGGGGAAGGAAGATGGCCGCCGGTGCCTCGAAATAGAATCATAAACTATTGTCCATGCTCCAGTGCCCGAAGCTGACTCTCACTGAGGACACACTTTGTGTTGCATTCACTGACCAGGCTGACCTACGGCATGACTCAAAGGCTCAGCAGGTTTTAGTTGAGTCATGAAATATCCAACACAAAACACAGGAGGATTGGGCCAACAAGTCAGCATAGTGATGACTTTTGACTGTTCCTGAGATTAACTATCTAAATCTTCCTTTGGCATCTGCTCCCAAACTGCAGGGGGCAGTATATCACAAACACACATCTACCAGATCACTAAGCTTAAGTAGAAGAAGTTTAAAAATTAAAAATCCCCCTAAAAGTGTTATCCAGTGATTATGAAGTACTGTGTCAAATGCTAAATTGCACTTTTTAAGACTTGTGAGAGTTTAAAAGACTGTCAGATTTCAGAGAGACCCAACAGAACTATGGCCTTTATTTATACACCAAAAAAAGGATGTCTAAAAGATCAGTCACAGCCAGCAGCAACAAACAGTTATTCAAATAGAAGTCTCTGATCATGCAGAGTGTTAACAGCAACAAATCTTTCCAGAAACAACGTGTTTTTTACTTAATTCACTGGCTCAACTGCAGCTGCTTCGACAGATCTGAAGTGTAATAGGAGGTTTATGTTTATCCTTGAGGACGCACAGACTAAGAGCTATATCCTGGATGGAGCTGGTCTTTAACTTTTGTGCAAGTTTGGTCCCAAACAGTTCAAGCCTCAAGGTCACAATCAGCTGAATAAACTATCACGGAAACAACCCATTCATCAGACAACTTCCTCTTTCTTTGGAGACTGCAAGTGGATTTGATCCACTCGTCAGTGGCTCAGGGTGAAAGGTGTTTTCTGTTTTGGTTTCTGACACAATGACAGGTCAAGCAGGCTGTGAACATTCACTACGCTGTATGACATGTAATCCAAAGTCACATTAGCCTTTCTGCTCTGATTCGATTTGAAACTCTATTAAATATGAGAGTGACGGACATCCTCTTTAATGCAGAAGCATCATCCATCAACAGGAGCTGACGGACGGCTCTGCTGTTTGTTCTGCCTCCTTCCTTTCATACAATGTTTGTGATAAATGACAGGTGGGGACATCGGACGTGTTAACTTTCCTTTCAGCTCTGTGATTTGTATGAACATAGCCTTCAATAAACATGGCGCAAAATACAACAAATACAAACACTGGAAACATGTGAAGAAGAATTTTGTTACTACATGTTGGCAACACTGAAGCTGTAGTGGGGACATCGAAGATAGGTTAAAACATAATACTCTGCAACATAAATAAGTTTAATTGAGAGAACTTTAACATCTTCTTTATCATCTGGATGAATTGCATAAGAATTTGCAAGAAAGTTGCTGTTTTGCACTTTGTCATTAATGTTAAATCCCCAGCATTGCAGTGTTTCATAACCAATGCATGCTTTTGGATATGATCATGTTGAGGATAGAAGCAAATCTTTGTTAGATTTCCGAACTCTTCCATCTTGATGACTGGTTTGTGAATATGTCCGTTATTCTGTTTACTTACCGTGCACTCTGTGGTGTTTGTTATCTTCAGGCTGAAATCTGATGAGAACTCCAGCTCAGACAAACAAACTTTGTTGCAGTCAAACGTCTGTGGAGAATCAAAAACACACCAGTTGTTATCAGTGCTACCTTTGCAAGTTGTACATATTATACATGAACTGTGGTAGAGTAGGTCAAAACATCAGCTCAGAAATTTGTCATTGGCTCTGTTTTCAGCTGTAGTTCTCCCCTGCTAATGTTGCACCTCACCTGCAATTTGTTTTCCACTATGCTCTCAAATACAGCTATATGATACTCTGAAATTATGATAACAGACTCTCACCTAATGGCCTCTGTCTCTCTCTGCCTTGGTGAATACTATTTGGGTTTGCAAAGAGTCTTAATCATGTTCATATCTGGTAATTACTGATATTTATATATAATACTTCTTTCAAGTGAGCCAGAGAGACAGTGGGAGCAAACAGGCTGAGCAGACATGCAGTGGCTCACAGGTTTGTTCATCTCCTGCCTTTTGCCTTTTTTTGGAGGCTTCAATAATCGTTTTCCAGAGATGTGAGTTAATGAAAAGTTATGTTTAGAGACATTTCCTGAACAAACAAAATGCATTTTGTGAAGCCTTAGAGAGAGGAAAGGGGCAAATTCTGCAGGAAGCAAAGCAAATTTCAAGCAACAGATGTTTCAAGTTTGGTGGCAGGTCTTGGGAAGGAGGACTTGAGATGAACAAAACCAGAAGGGCAACCAGAAGATCCAAACTTAGATCTCAAAATCAAACAGAGAGCCCAGTCTGACTGAAGCCAAAACTGAAAGCACAGATCTGGAAGCTGCTGCCTTAACCCTGAAAGTTTTAGATAAAGCACTTTGTGCAATATTAACTTGAAGAAAACTGTCAGATTGTCCAAATCCCTGCTATGCTCCACCCAAAATCCCCACACATGTTGCACATCACTCTGCCCAACCCTGATAACAGCAGGTGAAATGACAGAGCACTGAGAAGGTGCTTTTACTGTGTAGGTTGTTGCATGTAATATGGTAAAATATATAAATGGATACATAACAGGATGATGATATTGAAACGATACATTGTGCAGCCCTGCTCCCAGGTATGTGAAAAGTTTGAGTATTGTTTCTATTGTCTTGCTACGAGAAAAAGGTCACTGAAGTCGACAAACACTATAATAGAACAGATATAAATCCAGGGACATAACATAGATGGTGCAATTAGGAGACCACTTGAAGGAAAACTAATGAATTAGTTGTTGGAGTAATTACTGTGAGTATGTGACACATCACACTGAGCTCATTTAAACTTATTTAAAGTGGCTGCAGCTTTAACAGATCTCAGGTTTTACATTCCCATCAGCTCTCACAATGGAAAACCTCGTCTGTAAAGCAGGAATTTATAATTCCATGAAAAGACTCTCAATTTTACGGAATAGCAGCCAGACTTAATGGAATGTTATTGGATCGTATCAATGGGAGGCGATAGATGAGAGTCCATGTAATTTGGGCAGAGGGGCTGTCTATTTGTCACTGGAGGGGAGAAACTATCGATTAGAGGATTCAAATTCCATTATATCAAGTTCTGTCCCCATTCATCACATCCACAGATGGGAGGAGGACATGATGGGTCTGTTTAGCAAACATACAGACCGGCGAAGAAACACAAGATGGTATGAGAGACGTGAAGAACAGGGAGACTGAGGAAAGGTATTTGTGCTCTTAGAGGTTTGCACTGTGTGTGTGTGTGTGTGTGTGTTTGTTTTATCTCTGCGTAGTGTGTGCTCTCCCATCAGCCCAGTGAAAACGGCTCTATCCACAGGGGGCTGAGAGTAATGAAGTTTCCTAAAGAGGAACTTAAACAAGGATTAGACAGATCAATCACGCAGCTCTACAGCATCAGCACACACACACATACACACACACACACTCACACACCTTCAGGGCCATATCTCTCTCTCCACAACTAACTCATGCTCTCATTCTCTGCCTGTAGCCTAACAGCTTAGACCTAAGAACTCTATTTCTGCTATTTGTAGAGTCAAGAAGCTCCTGAATTAGGATCAGACTGAACTACTGGTTCACCAACACGTCTCGCTCATACAGGTGTTAAATATCAGAAACAGCTGGTGTCATCAATGACAAACATGAGGTTTTGGTATCCACTTTTTAATGATGACTGGTATCATTTGTGTGTCATCTCTGAACAATCAATTGGATCAAAACAATGTCTCTACACCCCTTGCATGTTTTTAAGCTTTTATTTCAAGAGTTCAGGGAAGTTTTTGAAGTTCAAGTTTGCACTTAAAGGCACAGAGAGGACTATCCATTTGACGTTGATTGCAGTGACACTTTTGGGTGGAATCTGTAGTGTTTTCCTGGGATAAAAGCTTTGTTGAGCACCGTTACCCACTTTTGAATCGATGTGACTCTTGCCAAGGCGTGCATTTATTTTGGAGATCAGATCTGTTTAATTCAAATTTTCTTTGCTTGAGTCAACTTTTCCCAGGATGCAAGTGACATAGTAATGTATTTCTTTGCAGTTGCATTGAGCTATTGTATGACACATGACAACGATCAAACTTTGTAAACTCAGTTTGTGGTTTAGTGTCCAGAGGGTGAGCAGATTATCTGTTTAGTGTTACACACAGCCCGGTTATGTGTCCATAACGTGTGACGTTGGTGAATCCTGGTTCTCTCCTACCAGTGCTCATCTACCAACTCCAACCTCACCGAGCAAAGCAAATGTATCCTGGCTTTTCATTTTTTTGATAGAGTCCCAGGTTTGAACAGATCACTGCAGTATAACTACTGCATGTGGACAGGAATGAATATTTTCACAAACAGCTTAACCAGTGTTTTTGCTCGTGCTCTATCACTCTCCCGTTTTGCTTTCTTCTGCTCTGACTCCCTTTTTCTTTTTGATAGTCCAGCTCCAGTGTCCAACATTAATGAAAAATAAATCAATGAAATCACTTTCAACAGGAAAACCACTGCTAAACTTTGCCGTAGCATAGTGTAGTGTCATGGTATGGTTAAATAATGACTATTTTTTTCTGCTAATATCTCTAAATTATGCGTCATGAACGGGCAAATATAAAAAAGCGTGAATTTTCACCCAGAACATTTACCTGTATGACTGAAGGTTCAGAGATGAGTGTTTCTGGTTCCACCACTTCTACCCCTGCCTCAGGCACCACCGCCTTCTTCATACAAGACATGTTGAAGCCGTACACGTCGTCCCAGAATGCAATGCGGTCTTGGTGCCTTTGTATGTCTCCAATTGCTGCCAAGCTGATGTTACAGAGGTCGGGATAAACTGAGGAGAAAAGCAAAGGGCTTGGTCAAGAAATTATCGTGACTTTTATGAAAGATGTTACAAAATGATTCAAGTAATTCAAGTCCTGACTACAGCCAAATTATGACTTAAAACTACAACTTTCTAATTTGACTTAAACTTCAGTTTTCCAGTTGATCAAAAAATCTTATCTGATTAGGAACCTTGCAGATGCAGTGAATGAGTTGAATGCTAATCAGTTAGCCATGATATAATATCAGAGTGAAAAACAGTGATCCAAAACTAAGGTTCAGAGACACCAAGAAAGTGGAGGCAGCTCCATCTTTGACAAACTGCTGAAGCTCCCCGGTGTTAGCTGGCCAGCGACCAGAGGCAAAGAGCCAGGGACAGGACAAAGAAAAAGCACCTCGGTAATATCCGCAACCAGGTAGTAAGAATTGGGCTACAGGATGCAACTTTTTACATCATGAACCTGTGTTATCAAGTGACATTGAAGCAGCATTTCTTGATAAAATAGATGAGTAATTTTACTTTATATTGCACCAGAGAGTTGCTTTAACCTCTTGTCAATGCACTCCTCATCCACAAGTAACAAGGGTAGCAAACAAATACACCACTCCTTTAATTTCCAGGGTCACTGCATCAGAAAAATTCCCTTTTAGAATTATTGTAAGACTGTCTACTCATCATGAAGCGAATCAATTCAGATATTTATCTTTCTCCAAACAATCAGATCATTAATCATAACTAAAAGAAAGAATGTGTGAATCTGTCTCCCATCAACAACTTGTCTGAGTGCAGAAACGTGTTCGGCTTCAGCAAATCTAATGGCTTGAAATCCATTCAACAAATTTAATCAGAGAGAACGCCTCGACATCTTGTGGGTGTGGAGCTCCGCATCAATTTCATGAGGCGGCTTTAATGACTGAATCCATCACATGTGGACAAAACATGGCCTGATGACCACTTTGTCCTACTTTCAGACTTTCAGAGGGATGAAATGAGGACACCTGGACGATACCAGAAGAAAGAGTTTGAGATCTAAATGCCACAGGTGTTGGTATGGAAGCCTCAGAAATCAGTAGAGGTCAGTAATTCAGGATTTTTAATAAAACCATTGAACTTTAACTTAAGGAAGCTTGATTTGTGCGTAACCTTCCTTTCATTGTTGCTCCAAAGTCAATGGTGAGTTTCTAAACGACATTAAAACCTTCCAAACCACAAGTTAAGAAAACAAACTCCTTTTTTTCCAACAGGATAGTAATGGCATGCAGAGAGCATCTCCTTAAAACCACATAGCTATAAAAGCTGACACTTTCAGCCTCTAAAATGGCAATCAAAGTTAAACGAGTCAAATTTCTCTGCGGCACAAAATTTCATTAAAACCGAAAGAGATAAAAAATAGCCACTTCATTTTCTTTTCCAAGCAGACAAGAGCAACAACCATTACCCCACTGTTCATTATCCTCTTTATTACCTGAGGTGGGGTTGGTGGAATGAGGACTCACAGAATAGTTAATAATGTTGATAGAGCTCTCTCTTATTTTCAATCAACTGCACTGAGGAAGCAAACGCTGAAGATGACTGCTGCTGAATAATATTCCTTACTTGAAGATGAATAAGTTTTGAAATATGGGGATTTAAGACTTTTGTAGTTTTTTCCAAAACATTTAAACAAATGGTTTCATGGCTGACAGCGTCTTTATCACCTCAAATAAATACACGCTGTTAAAACTCACTCCGGCTTTATTTTGGTTGGACAAGCTTTTGATTTTTTGCAGCCTGAGAATCACTATTTTTCATGTGAAATGGAAAGTTTTGATCGGGAGAAATGTGTCCCTGTATTCATTTTTCATACCTTCAGAAACCGAGAACCAACAGTGATTATTCTTCTCCTCCTGTTACATAACACTGTCCGTTGAGTGAACATTATCCACGTCTTAAAATGAGCATTAAACGTGATCCTTAATGTGTCTTCTTATTGTGTTTTCACATTTCAATAGATTCCTTTGTATGCTTAATATGCTTGGTGATTAAGACAGAGCTGAGAGGCTTTAAGCCATTGGTATCCCTACTGCGAAGCAACATTAGCCCACACACAGGCCTAAGGCCCAAACTAGACTCATAACACACCCAAAATAATTCATTAAACTTAAAATTTAATATTTAATATGTAACATACTGACAGCTCGACTGATGCAAGAATCTGTTCAAATGAGATGTTTGTGCTAGGACACATCAACAAGTTAAATTCCTCATCAATCCTTTTCCACTGCTGAAGTCCACTGCTAAACTATTGTTCCTGGAGATTTACTCACCACACATTTATATATTTGTAACCCCATGAAGCAATTATCAAACACTTTAAAAAAAAAGTACATTAATTTTGATTTCATTTTGTTTTACAAACTTGGAAAATTCTGAAGTTGGCTGAACATAGTTCTTAGTCTCATCCTCAAGTTCAGAAAAGAAAATGTTGAATTAATACTGATGTCTGATTGGATCAGTATTTGTATCAGTGAATACCAAAGTCCAAATATTTGTTTTGGTGTTGGGAATCACAAAGTCGGATTAGTGTAGCTACATTCATAACAGACACTTAAACTTTTGTTGATAATGTGGGACAGTCTTTGCAAGTATTTACACCCAGTGTTTTTCTTTATCAAACAAAATGGACGGAAAAATGGATCATAAAAAGAAAAAGGGAGCAGCAATTGCAGTAAATACATCAGGCACAGGGTATGAGGGCACAAAACTAAGTTTAGGCATTTAGCAGCCGCAGTAAATCAAATTTGGAAAAGTTAGCAGAGCCAACAGAAGGGAGCTAAACAAAGTGTGGCGGCATTAATGCATCACAACAGAAAATGGAGTTAGCAGTTGCAGATTGAAACGATGCAAGCACTGAGCAGCAGAAATAAGACTCAGGAGCAGAATTTGCCGCTCTATGCCTGCCTGAACTTGAACTGCAAACTTCTTTAACTGGCTTACTGAATGTTACCCATACTTTAAGCCGCTGTGGTGGCTTTGGTAGTTTCTCTTCGTACATTTATGTCTTTTCTACAGCAGGGTAATGGTGAACTTAATCCATGAATCAATTTGTCAGAACATAACTTTGAGTGCCCTGAAGTAAGAATAAAAGAGGACAAAGGTAGACTGCAGGAGTGAAAAGTGGTCTTGAGTGTTTTAACTTTTGAGAAATCCACTTTTCTGTCCCCTCAGTCATAAGTGAGTGAAGTACAAACTGCCTGCAGCCATATTTTACAGATTTAAAAATAGAAAGCTTAATTTATTTTGCCTTGCTCGTGTGTGTGTGAGTGCTCAGTCACACACATCCCTTCAACACATGGGACCATAAAGTGTGTGAATGAATGGTGACAGCTCAGTGATGGGCAACTCATGGCCTCTCATTATTAGCTGGAACCTGCTCGTGACCCTGTGAGTGTCACAAAACCTAATGACTTCACACACACATTTACATGCACACACACACACACACACAAACAGCAGATATGTCACTCAGTTTCAGTCTGATTATTGGGCCGTGTGAGTAATTATGAAAGCCAGGTGAGAGGAGAAGAGGGCTGCTGAGTGGGCAGAATCAGGACAGGCCTGTCTGAGACACGAACTGAGAACGAAGCGGTGACGGGGAGACGGATAGGTGAAGGAAGCAGGGGGGTGCTGTGAGGGAGAAAGACGAAGAGGAAGAAGAGGGGGGGCACATGGGCGTCCCCAGATTCATGGCTTTGACATCTGCGTCCTTCTCGACTCGCTGCTCACAGCCCGTTTGTCATGCCCCCCCACCCCACCCATCCCCGCCTTCTTCTCTTCATCTCCCCCATTGGTCGGCTGTGAAAGAGGGAAAGTCAGTGTGGGAGGGGGGGCATGGGACAAAAAGATCCCTTATCCCTGGACGCAGCACTGTGCCAGGCAAGCAGGGACACATTTAAGGATGAAGGGGAGGTTAATGTAGTGGGGAGAATGAGGGAGCCGCTGTAACTCTCCTAATGTAGCTTAAACACACATACAGCAGCAGTGCTGCAGGGCTGACTAATAACTCAGCACAGCCGTGTGCACACACACTTTAAATCTGAGGATAAACTTAAGAGCAGAAGTTGATTTATCGTTGGATGTATCAGAATCAGCAGCTACTGGATTAAAAAAGTGCAGCTCGGTATCTTTGTTCTCATTACTGCACTATTTCACTTTTCAGTCTAGCTGCACTAAACGTGGTAATATTTGCTCCGCAGGATTGCACACAAATACCGCCATGGGCATGTTTACTTCTGGACAAAAACACCACCAAGGGGTCTCTATTCATAGTGCTGACACCAGCTACTTCCCCTCTCAGTGCCTGTAAACACTCAGGCTGAGTGAGGCCTTGGACATAAACTGGATGATTTAAAAACGCAAAATTTAAAATCAGTGACTGACTGAAATGTATGAGTTTGAGTGTCAGAATGGTCACAGATGATGAGAATTTGAATAAAGAAACCTTTGAACAGTGCAAAGTTGAACGTGAGCGTCTATTGGTGTGTATAATGCGTAGTGTCTGGGTGTAAAACTATGGAATTATTCTCTGCTTCTCTGGTGTTGTGTTGTGTCATAACGGGGAAAGTCATACTGACCCCGGGGTCTGACTTGAGGCACTGTTATTAATCATGTTCTGAATCATAATTACATTTAGATTTTCTATCTAGTGCACAAACCAAACCAAAGTGTAGCTAGTAACATCTCACTAAACTACATCTGGACTGTGCATGAGCTGCTCCTATAAAGCTCTGAGTCTTTTTCACAAAATCAAATAAGTCAGTTTCTGTAAAATGTTAAGACACTCTAGTCTAAAAACAAAGGAGAGGGAGACTGACACCAGAAAAACTGGGGGTCTAGCGTCTTGCCCAATGACACTTAGAGACATGACAGAGATTGAACCAACATTTTTTTGATTGTAACTCAACCATAGACTGTACACCTCTATTTATGGGACAGAGTTTCTGTTTGGGGTGTCACAACTCTGTTCAGGTCGTGCAGCATGTCGTTGATTTAGTGAGTTCAGTCCGTGTCAGGACCGTCAGGGTTAAAGGCTCATGACGAGCCATACGCTCTCCTCTGACCTGTCACTTTCTGCCTCGCTCGGGTCAAACCTTCGCCTGTCCAATCTTCCTCAGCATCAGATCCGTCTCTGCAGGCTTAGTCTCTCAAGCTGTCCATTAGTGTGTGTCTGAATGAGTGTGTGTCTGTGTGTGTGGGTGTGACCTCCCTCTGGTGTCCCAAAGAGCCACTAAAGGCAGCGTGGTGGAACCGTTCCTTAGTTGGGTCACATTTGGCACAAGCCATTAAATTTGGCCAGTGGAAGGGAAGGGATGACTCTGGAGACACACACACACACACAAACCCACACAGAGGAAAATCCCAACAGAGCATAGTCTCTGCATCTGTATCCAGCTATTGTTTATGTACAGTATTGGTTTGAGGTTGAAATCTTAAAATCATGCACAATCTTCTCCACTTGTTCTTGAGTTTAAAAGACTAATAAGTATTTCTTTGTTTGTTTGTGTTTTACATATTTATGATGGTGCTGAAATCTGGTTGGCTGTGCAGACGTGTACAATTTGACTCATCCTCTGGGGGATACATGACAGGCCCTCCGATCATTTCCAGTTGTGTTACTTGTAATAACCACAGGGGGCCAGCATGAACACTTTGTCCCTGCTGACTGGTGAAAATCAGTCAATCTGAACTCAGTTTCTCTCCACACTACTCCACTCACACTCAACAGGAGAAGATTTTCACCTACCTGAGCCATTGTCAGCCAGGTAGAGGTCTCTGGCGTACAAAACAGAGTCCAACATGGACTCAAACAGCAGGAAGTAACCCTGAGGAGAGAGGAAGCACACGTTAGCACTCCTGTGTCTTCAAGAGGAAGTTTAAAGAGCAAAGAAACCAAGGACAAACGCAGCGTCTTCTGGTTTCTTTGACAGTTCAAGGCAGGTAATAAAGGCATGCGAGGGGAGACTAAAGAAGCGTGGGAAAATTCAATTATTTTTTAATTCAACACCGCTACGTTGGAAATCTGAATTAGCCACGACCTGCCCACGTGGTTTCCCTGGCAGCATCCTGAGGTTTGACCCTGGGGTGACCTGCTGTTCTGCTCCAGCAGACGGCACATTAACCGTGGTATTATTCCATTAATGCTGAAATTGAGTTTTGTCCACATCTTGTTGGCTTCGTCCTGAGTGGCAGATACTGCTGACAAATGGCTTTTTCCACCCCTTACCCCTCCACCCAGCAGAACAACCAATCAGACATGAGCCAGTTGCAGTTCCAGCTGCTTCAATATGGTATCTCTGAGCACAGCATTTGGGTGGGAATAAAACATATGGGAGGGCTTATCTCCATCTGGGACATGAGGGCGGAGTCAAATCTGCACTGAAGGTTTTACTGTAAGTGATGATTCAACAGAAGGATGACGACAGTGACAGGCTCCTTGAGGAATAAAATCATCTTTCAGGGTTTTTACTTTTGTTTTTTTGCCATCAAAACAAGAACACAGGGGTAGAAAATACCTAAACAATGGCTGTTGTACTTTTCAACTGGATATCTAGCCCATTATCTTCCTTTGGAATGACACATGTTTTTAGTATTTAAAAAAAGGTGCAAAAATATCATGTTTTTCAATGATGTGTTATCATTAATGATAAAAATGCAGTATTTCTAATAAATTAAATGGAAGCACTTTTGACAGTTATTTTCAAACTGTCTGTGAAAAAGCAGTTGTGTAATTGATCTCTGGATGTGAGTTACTTCACCTTTAGACTAAAAAGAACACGGAAATTCCGATAGAGGAAGATAAAAATGTGTTGAGAGTAGAGTAGCCTATAAAACATAGAGGACAAAGCGATTTGGATGCAAGAATATCAACTAAAAACAACGGCAACACAGGCTCCTGTTATGTGCTTGTACTGCTGAATCAGCTGACTGCCTTCCAAGAAAATGTGAAGTATTCAGCCTGGCATGTATACTAGAGTGTTTTCAGTCCCTCAGTGTTTCAGTGTAAATGCAGACTTTTTCACAGTGTTTTGGGGTAAAACCTTGCCGTCTAAACAGGGCCTGAATTGATAGATATATAGGCATTTTCAAGCTGCTTGTGTCTAGTTCTGTATTTGGAAATCAAGCAGTACATTTAAGAATTGTGTTTTTCCAAAAAAAAACTTTGTAACACATTTATGTGGCTAAAATGCAAAAGTAAAACAAGTCTTATATAAAATGCTAGGACAGGCCCATCTCTTTGCTCGTGTTCAAGTTAAAACTTAGGCATCAGTATTTCCAACAATTGATATTGGTATTGGTATTGGTATTGATAAGTTCTTGGTAAGAATCAAGACATGGTTCAGTCCATTAGTTTTCATACCTAAGAATTCCCTTTACGATTCTATGCATTACACCATAGCAGCTGGACCTTATGCTGATGTCACTTGATGTGCGATATTTACTTATTTTCAATATTGGCATTGTTATCAATTAAACCTTATCTGACACAACTGCATCCCACCTCCATGAGAAGAGGAAAAATAAAGAGGTCATTGGTTTGGGATAGTGACAGGGCCTGGTTGGTTGAGGAAGTGTGTAAGATTTCTGGACAGATACTTTAAGAAACACATGGTTAGTTTTTATAACTATATTCGTATGGCTTCTCGTTGAGAAAGTGGTAGATTTTATGACTGTTGGAGTCTGTAGCTCTGTTAGATTTACCGTTGGCCACCTCAATTAACAAATTTCAACTCAACAAACTGAACTGATGGCTTGAACCAAGATGAATTTTCCCTATGAAAAATAATAATGAAGCCATTTTAAGGGGAATGAATACTAAATTCTACTTATTAGTTGGAGTTTAGTCTGTGTAGACATGAATTAAAAGAAGATGAGTGCACTGTTTGTGTATCAATGATGAAAATTAAGATGTCAACAGACTCACTTATTTCAAGGACATGAGTCATAAAAGTTGACAAAAGCAGAGAAATCCAGACTTTTCTCTCCCTGTTGTTTGGACAGAGAAGCAATTGAAGAAATTTGTTGTTTGAACTCAACAATATGACTGCAAAACAAGAGCACAAACTGCCCTCAGTTATGTTTTAGAGTCCAATTTATACAAGCTGTCTCTCAGGCAGAGGGAAAGAGGTCCAAGGAGAGGTGAGGGCCAGGACTGGAGATAAAGACTAAATGAAGGGAAGTGTGATGAAGAGAAAGTGGGAGGACATGGAGTGAGTGATGGAATCCAGTGGCCGGCAGAATAGTAATGCAGAGAGATAAGCGCTGTATTATTCAAATAGAGACAACCTTTTATTGGAAAGAGGAGGGAAGAGCTGGCTGCAGACGAACAACAGGAAACAGCTCTGATAAATAACTCAAACTCTGAAATCATCACAATCTTTGTCACAGACCGGAGCTGATAATGATGACAATGATGAAGCTGATATCACCGAGTCATCCTCTATGAGGCGATAACAGGAAACATTGGATCTATTTATCAAAGTGGACCGGTCTCGAACTAAAGTCAGGCCCACGGATCGTCTGCTGCTGACTGTCGTGGTCCAGCCGATGTCCTTAGCAGCAGAGCAGGTCGTTTTTAAAACCCTCACACAGAGTACAGCAGCCTCGTAATTTAGATCCCAATTTCACGGGACACTGCTCCACTTGAAGGAAAGAGGATATGAGAGAGGGAGAGTGAGAGAGAGAGGGAGAGAGATGCCTGCGAGCAGAGTCACACCTTACTTTTATCGTCAACAATGCTCCAGGATTATTGCCCCCCCCTTACCCCACCCCCTTCTGCTGCCTTTCACATCCTCACAGCTGCATGGACCACACCCCCCTAATTTATACATCTGCAATGTTAATTAACATATACAAGACACGGGAGAGCTTCAAATGCTACATTAAAAATCTGAAGCAGCAATCCACTAGGGAGCTTTCTGTCACCACAGGATGACAAAGGACATTTTACCTTCTTGTCTCTAAAAGTTTCATCTAAACTAGATGATGCAGCAGTTTGAGCTGTAACAACATTCAGTCTCCAAAGATGAGTGCACGACAGCGAGATCTTAACTTTAAGTTTCAGTCCCAGCTCCTGTGTGGTAAGATAAGATGCTCCAAAGTTGGACTTTTATCATAAAAAACCTCCTTAAGGTCAGTCAGTGTTCATGTACCAATTATGAGAACAATGTTTTAGTGTGGTGTCAAACATCATGGAGGGCATTTCAGATGATTAATTTTTAATTAAAAGCCATCAATTTTGAAGATGTAACCCTATAGAACAAAGTTCAGATGTGTCAGAACTTCTGATGAGTAATTAAAGATAGATATTGGCGAGACTGTGGTTGCACTTATTCTTGCTTGCAACCAAACATTTTTTCCTTTCCTTAAGAAATGCACTGGTTTCTGATTGGAGAACTAGCAGTTATTTTTCTGAAAGTCTCATCTTTCCAAAATTTTCATTGCTGGGCTTGTAAAGTGAGGCTACAATGACTCCAGGCAAAATATGTATTAACAAAATTGACTAATGTTCACATCTCTAGTATACAAAAAAAAAACTCAAGTGTCACTTTTTAAAGTAGATTAGCATTCATGTGTGACCTTCTTATTTCTGTTTGATTAGGGATCTTGTGATGTGCCTGAAGCTGTTGATATGATGATGGGCCTTTGATCAAATAAATAAATAAAAGTAAACTGATTAATTGTCTTCAATTTTAAGCAGGGAAACTCCAACATAACGATGGAGGAAAACATATCAACTGCATCACTGTAACTCTTATGTGCCTGCAGTTTATCTCAAACTATTACGCAGGTTTCTAATTTCTCTCCCTGCTGTGTTTGATTCTTGATTCTGATTGGTCCAAACTTATCAACAACGGTAATAAATTTTGAACAAGAGTGATGCAAGACGCATGACATCAAATCAATCTGACGAGAGGAGTCCTGCATATTCACAAAGTTAACAACTTTGCCTCTAATGATACATATCTCCTTTTCCAAGTGATCCTAAAAACTCGCTGACTTCTTCAACAAAAAGAGCTCTTGCAAAGACAGAACATCATAATTTCTTTGATGAGTTTTGACATATCTCTCAACCCTGCAGCTTTTTGTCTCCCAGCTCAGCTCATAACTGGAAGAAATATTCTTTACTTAATCTATCACTGACATGTTTTAGTAACTTGATATCAAACCTCTCAAACTCCAGCGGTTACTGGTTTGCTTCACAGTTTTGTGTTGTTTTATTTCTTTACTTATTGTAGTTTAATCATAGACGTATGTGATTTTGGTCATTGTAGACTTTTTTGCCAGAGTATATCTTTGTTTGTGCTTCTAATGGCCTATTATCAATCCTTATTTCGATTTTAATATTTGCCTTGTTGGTTTTTAATACTTTTTTAAATGACTGACACACTGAAGTCACGTGTGTACCAGTTAAATTGTCACGCAAACTGTAAGGCCTCGACTCACCCTGTCAGGATTGTATAACCAAACACCACCCACTCCACTCATTTTTGACACTATTTCAGCGATCAATAAATCTGTCTGTGGGCTCAATGACACAGACAGGCAGGGGTGTTACTGAGAGGAAATGGCTCCGTTAACCGCCACGCCGCCTTGCTGGTGCAGGAGATGCACTGCAGCACAGACGCTGTGCATTTCCATAAAGGAGGCTAATGAAATCCTAATGAGAATGGGATGGAGCAGCTTATACACATTAACAAAATTAGCATATAAAACACATTGCCTTGAGTAGGTAACCACACACCCACACACACACACATACTCATGCACCAACGTGGCAAATGCACTTTAACAACTGTGTTACTTATGTCAAGAGTTTAAGCTTTTATCGAAGGCGTCTCTGCCCATAGATGGAGTTTTCTTTCTATCACTGACCAAGCTTTTTATGCACTCAGTCTGAGACTGTTTCTGTCTTTAGTTTCTGGAGGCAAAGGAGAAAAAAGGCTTTTGTGTGTTACAATTCAAAGATTTCCATGTACATCAACCCTTTGGGAATTAGTGGCAGTCAGTAATGGGTACCAAGAGGCATTTTGGTACAAAATCTGCATCAGCAGTTTACACTCTCCTCCGCCCTCCAGTCTCTCCTCTCTCTTTCTGCAGTCTACATACGTCTTCCTCAATTACTGCAGATCATCATCACTTCCAGTCCCAGGAGGGCTGAGGCAAAATAAAGGAGATGGTGTGCATGCTCGAACGTGTGTGTATCTGGAGGGGGGTGTGTGGCAATGCTCCACTGAGCACTGGAGGCAGCACCTTTACATCAACAAGCCCAGTCCGTGCAGGGATGATATAAAATTTGCATAAACATATCACTCACATGCGTGTAATAGATTTTGCTGTGTTTACGCTTCATGAGTGTACGTTATGGAGGTTCCGGTATCAGCATTGTTTTCATTTGAGACATGCAAATGAGAGATGGAGGGGTTAGATGGTGGAACGGCAGCATTATCTGCAGCTCAGTTGCAAGGTTACAAGAAGCTTTGGCTATTCTGAAATGAATAACAAAGACATCATGAGGATTTGGAAAATGTGTAAAACATGATCCAAAGTGTAGATTTGCAACAGAAGGCACATATCACCACCAAGAAGTTGAACCTTTACATTAAATGTTTGTGCGTACAGACTAGATGTAGCAGCATAAGCATAAAGCAGTGCTTGCCTTTGAGTGTCTTTGTGAAATAATAAAAAAAAGTTACAGCTGTGGATCGACTCATTCACTATAAAAATCCTAATACACTTGTCTTTGCAGAGGTACTTGTCCGAGCGTTCACGGGCTGTTATTAAATTCATCATTGTAAGGGAACAAGGAGGCAGTTTTCCTCCACAAAAACAATGTCATCCGAGCAATGCAGGGTGATGGTCTTAGGTTTATGAGGACGCCTGTTTGAGGGATTCATCCGGCTGTCAGGTCCTGCATGTAACGTTTATTCAACTCAGTGAGCAGTTAAACATTTCCTCCTGATGTTTGGAGCAGATGAAAGAAATGCAACATTGCTTTTTAGATACATTCAATGTACATCTCTGGACTGAAATGCATTGTGGGTCCCCCCTGCTTTAAGTAAGTGGCTGCCTGTATGGTCATAAGCTGATGCTTCAGTGGACTGAAGATGGGACAGTCTAAAATCTGAGTGTTGGTGTAGTTCATTGGTTGGTGATATGGAAAGTGGACATGCATCTCTGGGTTATAGTATACTTATAACTGTAATCTGATCTGTGAAATGACTGAAATACTTCACACTAAATAGGAAGAAACATACATTGATGTTCATTTATGATACTGAAAAAGTAGAACAAAAGGCGGCGAAATGTGTTTGGTGAAACCTGCCTCTTGCATCACTGTGAGTTCAAAACTGTATTCAATAAAGTTGTGATAAAAGGCACTCTGAAGAGGTTTCATATCTTCATTTTGGCAACCTTAGGAGTGATAGCTGTAGTATTTTGACCAGACTGGGACTACACTTCCCATGAGCACCAGCATCCAATTGCAGAGATGTTTCCCTCACCAAAGTGTGCATATGTTGCAGTGAAAAACTACAATATAGATCTTTTTTAGTACTACTTTTGTTGTTTATGACAAACTTTTGCATTCATTATCAAAGTGCACATGATAACAAGATTTAAATTTCTGCTTTTTTAGAAAAGCTCTGGATATCTTGGCTAGAATTATGATCCAGCAATCAGCAATTCCTTATAGAAAGTGTGTCGTCTTATGTGGACTATATTTATAGCTTGCTTTTTAAAAAAGTTATGTGTAATGTACTTTGCTGTTCTTTAATCTTGCTGACTTTCCTTTCTTAGTAAACAGTAAAAGCTGAAATCAGGAGTAATGTACAAGAGTTTCAATGAAGTCTGTTTACATCAATTGTTCTCTGTTTCACATACCAATCGAAACAACCCTTCATAGGCCACATAATAATGATATAACGGATAATTTCATCAGGTTTTTTACTTCACAATGAGCTGCTTTTAAACTGCTTCCTGAAGGTCTTTGGAAGTAAACACAGCCAATAAATCCTCATTAGAACATGGACACACCTGTGGCACTGTCACTGTGTGTGTTTGTGACGACTATAGTGAGGACACAAGCCTCTGTTTCTGTGTGTGTGTGTGTGTGTGTGTGTGACTGACAGTCAGTCAGACTGAAGGACAGGATGACTGATGACTACCACACTCTTTTTAGGCACTTGAGTCTCCCAGTACTGATAATGAGGCTAAAGAGGAAGAGCTGTCATTAATTTGACTTCACATCCCTACCCCACACAATGATACACACTGTTTGTGTGTGTGTGTGTGTGTGTGTGTGTGTGCTGATGTGTCACCAGTGGGTTTGTAGTCAAACTATGTTCCCCTCAGGGACACGGGCGCTAAGAAACTCTACCAGGAGAGACGTTGAAGCGTCGCCTTTGTGGTTTCCTTTTTAGTAAAACTCACCAAACTTTCACTGCTCCTGGAAATGGATTGGATAATCTGCAAGGGTTTCTTCAAGGTGAGTTTCTACAAAACAACAAACTCGCTATTCAGGGACACTGGCTTTTAAGATATCTTTTTTGAATGTGGCTTGAATTATGTATCAAAATGTTTGGACTCAAAGCGAGCAAAAAACGATCACTAAGATTTCAGGACTGAATTCAAGACATGCAAACCAATGGAAGAATAAAGTTCTCATTAAGTTTAGCTTCTAATGAGCATGCATTCTTTGCAATATCAAGTTTCAGTTAGTAATGCTTACTTCAGTATTTCACCACAAAAGTTAGTTAACTGCAGCCCTGTTCTGTCAGTCAGCTCCGTATTTGTATGTCCGTTCCATTAAACCTCATCGAGCCATGCAGGCCCATCACCTGTGATTGATCTCAGAGTGACAATCTTTATTTAGCCTTTGGGAAACTGAGCTCTCCTCCCCCCCCCCGTCGGCCCCCGGCCCCTTATCTGCTCTGTTTGTTTTTCCGTGTGCTGAGAGAAAGGACCGATCAATGTTGTGAGTTATGAAATGACAGTGGTGCAGCTGAAGGCAGTCTCTCAAACACTGCCAGCCACAGCACGCAGACAGACTCTCATTTTCCTGCTTCTCCTCCTCCACAAGCACCATCACCACAGATCCAGCACATTCATCACTCATCTCTGTCTATTAGCCCCATAACCACTGTCTGTCTGCCCGCTCCAACAGCTCTGACAGCTGGACTTCACTGATAGAATCCTCGCTGTCTCCTCCATTACTGCATTAATTGACAGGTCACTCATTTCCTTTGAGCAAACCTTGCAAGGTTATCTCTTCAGAGCTTTAATTTGGGGGTTATGATGGTCGAAATAAAAATGGTCTCTTTAATCATCATTCAGAATATCATTCATTTTTGTTAAGACTGCATTTTGCATGAGAATAAATGAATTACTGATGTTCAATCGTTGAGCACCAGCAACAGGTGAGAAGGAGTCAGAAGTTGTCCAAAAGTACTTAAACACAACCTTAGAGCAACACTTTTCACGGACAACTGATCTGTAAACTGGTAATGAAATCTACGGGAAAGCAAAATTTAAAAAATGCTTTTACCTTATGAGCAATTTGATACTTGTCCATCACAAAGTTAGATTCATTTGTGAGGAAATTACAGTAAGCGTAAATTGCTGCTAGTTTCATTACAATCAAGATCCAATCTGCAGGAAAGCTAAACCTTTGTTCAACCATGAAATGTTGGCCGAAGTATTCAGGAGGAGAGTGTCAGGATAATATCAGAGCAAAAATTATAACCCCTTAACAACTGTTTCATCCCACATCATTTTCTTTGGCAAGAAATATGTAAAGATTTTAGTCTATGTGCTCCCAAGAATGGTGTCTAAAGCAGTTTCTAGTGGGCAGGTCTTTCCACGTCTTTCAATAAAACAAACTCCATATAAAGTTTTAGGAACATTTTTTCTTCAGCTGTTTGACAATTTTTTTTAACAAGTAGAGAAAATACATGAATAACTAAAGCATATTTTTTATTCATTACACATTTTTAATTTGCAATTTCACTGAGCAGATGCTTTTTCACAAGCGATGTACAACACTGAGCAGTTGGGGGTTTGGTGCCTTGCTCAAGGGCACCTCAACGGTGCTCAGGAAGATATGCCAACAACTCCCCAGCTATCAGCCCAATTACCAGTCTTGGTTTTGAACCCTCCAGTTGCTGAGCTCCTGTTGCCCATTGTTCATCTATAACAAACGCTGTTTTCACAGTATCCTAATCTTTAGAGCTGTACATGTTATTTTCCTCTGTCCATAGCAGAGGTTTAACTCACATTTGTGTATGTGAAAACTAAATGTATTCAAAGACAACGGGTATTAAGGGTAACTTTGAGCCAATGTAGTGAATTCCACTACAGAGTCCCATCTGTTCTTTGATGCAGGGGTGTCCAAAGAGGGTGCAAAGGTCACTCACTTTGGTTTTGCACAGTTTCCCTTTTGCAGAGAGACTGTTTTGTGAATTTTCTCATGACATGCAGATAATAAAATCCCCTAAATCTTCATAATTTCTGTGCAGAGGAACATGACTCTAGATCACCTGACTATTTCCTCACTCAGTCTGTTTAATAATGTCACAGTGAACTTATTCCTATCTGTGCCCTATCCTGGTATTAATATCCAGTGTTTTGAAAATGCTATAACAAACAAACCAAAATAGTTGAGAAAAAATTCTGCATCCATGTTTTTGTCAGCTTTTTATTTACTCAGTTGCATTTTTTTACATGTGCTGGAACCACACTTAAAAAGATATTATATTAATGAAAAAACAATCAATGTGTTCAATTTGAACTTTTAATTTTAACATGTTGCTATTGGACTATTTACAATCTCTTGTCAGCTTTTCATTATTTCAAAAGCACCATACTCTGTTTCTTTCATTCATTTTAGCTATATTTCTCCTCTAAAGCAATAAGAGTATATCATAAAGTTTTTAATTGGCAGTGCTATGAAGCGTGGTTGGTACATTAGTTGTGTAATGCAGCATCTACAACGTTGACAAAATCAGCTGTCAGCCTGTTCATTGTACTTTCTGTTTTTGAAACCATGTGCAGCATTTTTTTTTTTTCAGTTTTATTAGAAATAAAACTTTTTAAACAACCTAAACATTTCTCATTATACGTCTACATCTAAACCTGGACTACTTTCCAGGCCAGAGAACAACATTTCAATCCCAACACAAGCAGTGATACATGAAAGTACTTCTCCTCTTACATTCTTTATAAGAATTAATGCCTTTCCTTCCCAGAGTAAGCCCGAGGAGATGCAGGAAGCATGGATCTGTAGGCCTATTAATTCTCCATGTTTCAGATTAATTACACTGTTCAGTGACAACAGAATCACCAGGCTGCTGCGATTCTTTCTGCATCCACAAACTACAGTGAAACAGTGTGACAGGCTCAGACTCAGTTTCCAGTCCTGTCCTCATCTGTTGTAGTTTTAAATCCTGACCTTTCCTAAACTTGTACAGGCAAGATGAAAACAGAGTGTGTGGGTTTTCTGTGCGGAACAAAATGTTGGAGTTGATCTATTCTTAGTCACAGTGCTCCCCTCTGTGCATCCCTGTACAGCTATAGCCTTGACCCAGTTGGATGGTTTCTGTGGAAGGCCTTTGCGAGCCTTCTGTCTGGGCCTGAGTGTGTGTGTGTGTGTGAGAGAGAGAGAGAGAGGGAGGGTGTGTGTTTGTGTCTATTCTAAGTAGGGTCAAAAGACACAGGGGGCGTTCATCAAGCTATGCCAGGTTAAGGTGTCACTCATCAAAGTCACAAAAGTTCTGCATTTTGAGGGTTTTTGTGCTTTGTTTCATGCAAATGTTGTAAAGAGGGGACAAAATAAAAAATCAAACTCAGATTACACTAAAAGAATAAACATCATTTCACTTGCAAAGCTATGAATTTTAAGGATCCTGATGTGGAAATGTGTGGTTACATTAACAATGATAAAACCGGTATATTAAAAGCAATATTCAGGGGCGCAGATGGCCTAAGTCATGAGGTTTGCCCTCAAGCGGTTGGCCCAGGTTCGAATCCGACCTGTGGCCTGTTTCCCGCATGTCACTCCCCACTCTCTCCCCCTTTCCTACTCTATCCACTGTCCTCCACTATCAAATTAAAGGCATGAAAAGCCCCCAAAAAGCAATATGTAATACATTTTAGGGGACAGAAGTTTTTCTCTGAGAAGATATTTAAATAGAAAAACAACAAATAACAACGATTGCGTCATTTTACAGAGCTGAAATGAACATAATTACAGGCCTAATCTGCGTGTTGCCAGGTATTTTCAAAAATGAATATCCCCTGTGACTTGTTGTTAAAAACACTTTGATTCACATCTGAATGTTGAATGACGTGAAACCCGTGCCAGCCAATCAGAATAAACACCCATCATTCTGTCTCTTCCGCCAGAGATTTAAACATGGCGCTGGGATCTTTTGTTTGGACCAATAAAGAGGTTTATTCTTCAACATAAGTAATAAAATGCCCTTGGAGAAAGAAGTGTTTGCATCGATGGTCAAACTAATGTGCCTGCTGCATTCATGCTCGTCATGTTCATGCCTGCTATAATAGGCTGCACAAGAAGTAAGAGAGTGGAGCTTCACACTTTCTGTTTGTGCTTTAAAATAAAGAGTAGTTGAAAAGAACAAGTGAAATTCTATCCCACTTTGTCTGGCTAGTTTCATTGATAAATCACCTTTTCTATTTTATTTGCTCTCCTGTGCTCTTAAATCCGAGGCTGCTCTGAATGCAACTCTCAGGAAACACTGCGTGATTTGTGATGGCAGAACCCAGCTGAGGGACTAAAAACGTAAATGGTTTTATGTGTAATCACCACAGGGATTTGATCCAGACTAACTGTATGTAAAACACGTTCAGTCAGATGGTTGTATGAAGATAAACTGAATGCAAAGCTTGCATGAAAGTTCCCCTTCGTTCTGCAGCAGCTGTATTTTGTGAAACTGAACATTTTCAAAGATTTCCGATGTTTCTTCAAATCCCAAGTTCAAGGGTATGGGAAATTATTCAAGCAGTGCAGGCAGTCACTTCTTGAAGAGAGAAAACTCAAACCATAAGGGAATAAAATATGACGTCTAAGGTAAAAATATTAAAGTAAAAAATTACTCTGTGAAGTGATGACTTTCCAGAATGTCTCTTAGATAAGGGGACACTACCTGGCCATAAGAAAAAGCCATTAAAGTTTAATACAGTCTGAAGCCATTTACACTGGAAACGAAAGTCTCTTCCTCTGACGACTGTCATTTTTCCATTTTATACGGGCAGTTTGGAGAGGAGATTCGGAGGTTCTGGTCACTGTGAGAAATGTCTGCCATTGCTGCCGTGATGAGAAGTGACTGAAGAATTCTTAGATTTATTAGCGCCCTGTGAGCCGGTGTCATCAGAGATTACGCCCCCTATCCTTCACTGTTCCACCGACACGTCAACCATCGAATTTCAATTTCCCTGCTGAGAGGACGGGAAGGCTCTGGCTGGCGACCCCTGCTCGTGACCCTGGGGTTTCACGATAGATGGGGGAGGTGGAGGGGGGGACAGATACTGGATGCTCATGAATTAGGGATGACTTCAATGGTGCGTTCAACTTTGGCCACGCTGCCTGTATCGCCACTGAGAATCTCCCTGATGAATGGGTATCAAAGGGTAAGAAGACTGTTCTTCCTGTTAGATATTCAAAGAAGCTCATGGTCGCGTTTAGTCTCTTTTCAGACATGTATAAAACATGCACCTTGGTTTCTGCATGCTCATTGGTGGGTAATGGACCAATCTGAGAGTATGCAACTACATTAAAGCTGCTGTATATACATAAATGCATTTAATGAGCATGGATGATTCATCTCACATGTAGGCACACTTGTTGACCTCGGAAGTGCCAAACCAGAGACAAAAATGTAAATGTGTTTGTTACCGTAAAACACAGTTGCTTCAAAGAATAGATAAATGTCCATCTAATAGATAAGATGGATAAACTACTCCCAGACATATGACTCAAATCCTCGGATTTAGATTTGATAAGCAAATGTGTGAGTTGAACTTGTATCTTTTTTTTCTTATTTTATTTTGAGACTATTTAACTTTTTTTTTATGTTATCTTTGGGTGTAAAGGATGTACTTACCATCCACTCTGAGATGATGATGTCCACTTTCTCCACAGGGAGGTTGATGTCTTCTATCCGGCCTTTTATCAGAGTGATCTTATCCTCCAGTTGGTTGGATCTGTTGGGAAAATGCAGCACTTCAAAATAAAGCTTCAAACTTTTTTTTACTAGTCAACTAGAGTAATCACAAACTGGCTCTGCAGTTTTGTTCTGGGGTGAGGTTACTGTCCACAAAGACAGATGCTTAAAATCCCCCTAAATGTTTACAAAATCTACCAAATTTAAGGATAATTACTAGTTATTGTTTTAATTTCTAGTTGGCAGCAGAGCATCTTACACATTTGACTGTTAACTGCTCAAACATGACAGAGACGACGATATAAGTTTCCATTTAGGGCCTTAACTTCAGTCCTCTCCTAAAGAAAGCCCTTGAGAGATCGCAGACTCTTTACATACTGAATGCTCCATCCACTGTTTTTTGTCAGGTGCGTAGTGCACAGCATTTTTAAAAAGAAATCTGGAAACAGCTGATGAATGCAGGTCTGACGACAGCTGCGGTGAAACTGTTACAGTCTGCCTTTAAAAATCAGACGTTCAAACTGAAGTTTGTTTGTTTTTTTGTTTTATGCTGAATAGTTTTGCAGACTTAGTGAAAAGTATATGACAGCTTTTTATGCCAAGAGCATTTCATTCTACCTATACCACTAATCTTGAGAAGTTTAAAATACATGTCTTTGTTGAAAACTCGCTCAGTAGTTCCTTGCTTGCTTGACCAAGTCTAAAAATAGCCTGATTAATGGTGGGCACTCACTAAAAAAGTAAAGTTGTAATGAGCTGAAGGTCATCCAGATTCTAAGTAGAGCTGAGGGGAACTGCAGAGTCAGAGTCAGACTTTGAGGATTCATCACTTGAGAGTATAAAAATAGTGATGAGGGAACATTTACAAGCTGCAAAGTCACTGTGGCTGGAGTTATAAAAAACTTATAAAGGTGGAGCATGTATAGGATTGAATGCTTACAGACCACACCTGTGGAGAAGTGTAAACAACACAGTTTGTCCAAGTACAGTATATTTCCAGTGACTATGTGGGAAGAGTGTAAAGATGTAAACTGTACTGGGGGACTGCAGAGGTGTCATGAGGCTCAGGTAAGGACTGTACACCCAGTGCTGCTGCTGTTTAAATGATCCCTCCTCTCACACCGGCCGGTCCTGGTATCAATCTCTGTGAATATTCCATTATCATGACAGCTAATGTTACCGAGGACAGAACAATTACTCACAGTGGCCCAGAGTGCATTTCTGTGGCAGCGATCCTTATCTTGAACTGTCTCTCCCCTCTCTGCTGCTGTGCTAGTGCTGCTATCACCTCCTCCCAGAATCCATCCCTCCAACCCCCCCCTCACCCCAACCCTTCCCCGACAGCCCTCCACACCTCCCACCTCCTCCACCTTTCACAAGAGGGAAACACTGTAATCTCATTATTGGGGTAATTTAGAGGACAATGTCAGGACTCAGGGGAGAGAGTCAGTATCTGTGTAGCTTTGTGGGCTTTGTGGGCGTGTGTGTGTGTGTGTGTGTGTGTGTGTGTGTAAGTGTGCATCTGTGAACAGAGGGAAGAGAGAGATAGGTTGCACAGTTAATCACAGGAACTCTAGTTTTCAAAATAACCCCCCTCTTTTATTCAGAAATCAAAGTGCCTGTTTCCCCAACATAATGATAAATATATCAGAGTAATTTTACTTGTTAAGAAAAATTCCAAGATTTTTTTGTGTTTGTAATATCAAATTAATTTGGGATTGGGAATAATTTTCAGGGTTAATTTTGTGATCCAGTGACCTGTTCTTTGTGCCTTTTCTTATGTAGATAAGTCTTATGTTTGTTTTGATTCTTTATGTTCTTTAGGGGTGAGTTTTTCAACGAGTAGGATGAAATACTAAATTTTAAACTAGCCCTTACAATTCAGACCTCTGGACTCACTAGTCTTATTGTGATTTACAGATTTTTTAAAAGTTTCCGGGACTTGATCCCCTTATATAATGTATATCAATTGTATATGTTTTGGGTGTTGTATTTCCTTTTTCTGTCAGGTAGCGGATGACTGTTATTCCTTTTTGTTTGTCCTTGTTTTTGTGATTTTCCTTGTCCTACGGGGGAACGCCGACGTCATGATGAGAAGTTGCTGCAGGTGTGAGGTAACACCTCCTATTTAACATGTCCTGGCGTTCCTTTCAAAAACGGTTGCCCTAATGAAGGGCTTAGCACTGAAACGTCGCTAATAAATTACTATATTTGTGGAGAATAAATCACACTCTACACAAAGAGAGGATCCTATGCTGTATTTCCACACTGCAAAAACTGAAATCTAAGTGAGTCATTATTAAGTATTAAGTAAAATTGTCTCATTATTCTTCTTGATACAAGTCCAGAAACATTTCTTTATTCAAGTTGTTTAAAGACAAAAATGTAGTCCAAATTGCTTGCAAAAAGTAAAAAAAAAATCTACCAATGCAGTGAGAAAAAGTGTCTAATAGTGATATATCGTTCTAATTTCAAGAATTTTTTTCTTTTCCCATTGGCAGAGTTTTTACCCGTTACAAGCTTGTTTGCTCGTCACTGTCAGTCTGTGACTTTTTCACCCCGTTGATCAGTTCTTTGACAACGTTGAATCCCATACTGTGATCTAATAAGTGTTCACTAGTCAACAGTTTCCGTCTTTAGCCCCATCTACTTGTTCTCCACTGATTTAGCCTCCTTCTTTGTTATTTTCAAAAGTCAACGGGTTTTGAACTCACCAGACATGTGAAGGAAGGTAAGTCTGTCATTAAACTACATCTTTAGCAGTAATGTGGCCTTAATAGCGAAGATGATGCAAAACTACGCACTGACCAATCAGAAGTAAGCAATTTGAAAGAGCTCAGTGATGATCACTTCTTGAAAATGTCAGTAATTAGTGAGTTAAACCAGCCAGACATTGGTGATACTGAGGCTGACATCAAGCAGAATTTTTGATTTGTTATCTTAAGTTTGAAAACCATTTAAAGTTTTAATTTCACTCATCTATGTCAAAATATCTTTTAGTTTCTCTTCTTTGTTGTCACAATTCAAAGCCCTCTATTGGATAATCCATCAATTCCAGCCATTTAAAAAATCTATTTGGACATTATCCATTAAGGAAGTGACTGTGAAGGAAAGAAGTCACATCTAGCTTTTTCATTTAAACTCCAGCGGTGGAGTGGAGACAGAAGATGGATGCTGCTGCCTAACCAACAGGAGCCACTTTAATTACAACCCTGATATTAACACCAAGAGGAAGTGACGGACACACAAAGGCCAGCAGCAGAAATAAGAGCTTGAAAAGCACAACTGAAGCAAACATTTCATTCAAAAGCGACCCCGGGGCTCAGTCTGTGTGTGTGTGTTTCATTATGTGTATGACTGAATGTGCAGGAGCAGGAGGGGGCTGCACATCTTTCTTTGGTTGAATCTTCACCACTGGCAAACCTGTGATGCAGCTTGCATGCCAACGCACACACTCCAACAGCGAGCCAGTGGGCTGTAAAATTAAAACGTCCCTTTCCTTCAGCGAACCCTGTTGTTTTGCTTATACGACACTCTCTTACATAACAGTAATAATGGCAGTCATTATGGCCCCTAACTCAAAAATGCATTTCAGAAGCAGGGGTGTGATGGAGGAAGTGGTCGCAGGTAGGTGAAGGGACAGCTCTGGTGGAGGTAAATGACTGCACTGTGGAGAACCACACGGTAACTGAAATGATACAGAGGAGTGTATTAAAATGTCCCATCAGGGGGTCATCTACATGTGTGAGTGTGTTTTTGTTTGTGAGCTTGGGGTTGGAGGCCTTGGTCTGAAGCTACTGCAGCGGAGAAGAGGCGTGGGGTGAATGAGTCCGACTGCGGGAGTAAATTATGTGCATTATGGTCACAGCGCTGACAGCAGCTCTATTGAAGTCAACCAGCTGCAACAAATAAAAAGGTGGCTGGAGGTCACACAGACCTCTTGTCCCACAATCCTTTGCAGTAGGATCAGGGAAGATGGCCTGTGTGCTCTTTCAGCTTTTGGAAATTCAACGACGTAAGCGAGAGGAGATGTAAATGCTGCAGCGCCTGAGATAATCTGAATTTGCTGTCAAAGAATGTCAAAGATTGTTTTGTAGTTCCATTAACGATACAAATGTTAACGACCAAAAACAAAGATTTACTAATTTTCCCCAACATTTGACACCAAACACACTCTTCAAAACACTTCTGATCCAATATAAGACTTCTTATTTTAGTAACCACTTTAATCTAACCTTAAATGAGGATCAATGTGCTTTAGATATGAATGCACTAGGTCATATTTACAGTTCATTGAGAGGTTGACTTGTGAAACAAAGCTGTTGGCCACAATATAGCAGCTGAATATCAGATCACAGGAGAACCACATGTTCCCGCAAGAATTGTATTGTTTTGGCACTTCCAAAACTTCAGCCATTTCATTCAATGCCTCCTCCTTTCCGTCAGTGTTATTGTAGAAAGGATGTATGGGTCATATTGAATCCTATGAAGTTTTCCACCTCAAAGATAAACTTATCCACTTCCATGGTGTCAGATTACCTCTGGGTCTCTCTGACCTGCTGATGACCCTGTGCCACTGGAGGTGACAGAATTTTCATTTACAAGGATGAGATTTGAGAACGGGTCCAGAACATAGTGTTTTATTTTGAAATGACTGGATACTCTGTTTGCTTTCCTGTTTGGAACGACGTACTCTGCAGACATTGATGCCTTTCTAAAGCTTACTATGGCAAAAATAGACTCACAAAGTAACAGCACCAAGCAGCTGCTGGTGCAAACACTGTGGGTGTGAACACTGTGGGTGTGAGTTGGGGCTAAGAGCTGCTGGTCTTCAGTCATATTCAAAAAACCAAACATGACCCTCTTTGAAAAAAGTTAAGACACCCCTGAACTAAGTATTTCAAAGAACATTCATGCTTTTTTTCCAGAATAAACCACAATCAGAGCTTTAACACACCAGGCTTGTGTCTTACCTGACAATGTCCATGGCCTGATAGATGATTTCTGATTGGTCCACTGCTATAACCTTCTTGGCCCCAGATCTGGCAGCAAACATTGACAGTATGCCCGTTCCACAGCCGACATCTAGCACCACCTGCAGAACCAACGAGAAAATTTATCATTCTTCATTCTAAACTTTTTTTTTTAACGTTTTCTGCACTTCTTTCATGACTTTAATCCTGTCTTGTGTTCACAAGCATTAGACAGAAAGTGTAAATGAACACATTTCAGAATGAGTAATTTCAGCGCAGTTTTTTTTTGCTGTAAAACCCAAACAAAGAAAAGGTCAGAGAAGGAACAAGTCACACCTTTCATAAAGTTTTGAGCATAAGATGGAGATTATTTTGAAGGATTGTACATTGTAAACTTGCCAGTGACCTCCAGCTGCCTCTGCGTAATAGAATAAAATCTCTGCACTGAGCCTTTCAGATTAATGTTTCGACATGCAGAGTTTTCATCATCTTAACTTCTTGAAGTGCTTCTAAATCCTCGGGACACTCAACTAACTTTTCCACTCCAGCTTGTGTTGCCGTTGACTGAGTTTTTAATCACCTCTATTTCAGGTTCCCATAGGTTGCAGTTAATTTGTTCATCTTCGCCCCCAATGGGGTTTAATGAGCGCGGCACAGCTGCAATGACTATACAACCCAGCTATATGTAACACTGTTTATGTGCCTCTCTATTTCAGGCCACTTTAACTTCTCTGGAAGCTTCCCGCTGCCTTGATGAGTTCACAGAGGGTCGCCAACACTCTGCTGACTCAACACAACACTCGCTGCCTTCTCCATCTTCCTTCTAACCCTGTCTAAACAGAACTGAAACAAGAATCTCCCAGTTTGTTCTCTATCTAACGCTCCCTGTAGAAGGTGACATTTTCCTCTCTGGCGAATGTTTCGCTCTGACAGGGATAATGTACGTTCCCATCAACACAGCCTGCCTCCCTCCTCTGCAGCCTCGTCCCAGCACTAACCAGCAGCCGCCCATATAATGGATGGTCATGATACAGGCCACTGCTTCCTGCAACTAAAAGCAATGAAGAAGAAATGGTGGGGGGTGAGCTGGAAGGCTTTTTGGGGTGGGTTATGGGTTTGGTGGTGGATTGCATGTGTCTCTTATCAGCCCTCTGCAGTCGACGTTGGAGGTGCTAATAAAGTCGTGCTGTGTTTTAAATCAGACAGCATCACCTTATTAATGGTCGTCCTGCAGAACGGGCTTGGCTCTCCTGCTCATGCTGTAGACACACATTCATAAACATAAACTGTGTGTTTGCATGTGTTTATCTGGCTCACCTTGTCTTTGAACACGTCGGGGTTGCGGTACATAAAATCGCGGTAGCTCTCCGTGCGCACTTTGTCCTGCAGAGAGAGAAGATTCAGACATAAGTAATGATGCTGCAAGTTCTATGACAAGTTGTTTCCAGAAGTCAAGAAAAAGACGCAACCCTATCCAAAGTGTGTTAAGTTTGTGCAGAAAGTGCAGAATGGAGAATTTTATAGAAAATCCTGAATAAACCAGTGGTATGAATATAGTGAAGAAGACTTTTAAAGTTTTTCATAAGGAGGTAAGTTCAGGCCTCGATTAATTAACCTGCCAATCATATCTGCCTCGAACCGCCCTCACCACCTCCTCTCCAAAAAGAAAGCTCCAGAATGTGTTGAAATGACAGCAACATGACTTAGTATAAGATGTAGTGGAATTCGAGGACTTTAATTTGTGCTTTGAACTGAATCTGAAGCTCCTGGGTGATACTGACTTTACGAAAAGCTGAAATGTGCTCTAACATTTGTGTAAATTAATGATAACACAGAACTGAAAATAAGGAAAAGCACACTTATGCGTTTCCCTTTAAGCATCTGAGTCTCTTCAGCAGGCTCTTCATAAAAAAAATGTTCCCAAATTGAATTTCTCCTTCAGCTTACTCAAACACTGTATATCTCAGAAATTTGCTAAATTCCATTCAAACTCAACATCAAAAGATTCTGTTTGGTTTTCTGTTCTCATGACAAACATTTTAATGTGACGGCGACGCACTGGAATAAGAACAGCATCATGGGACGGTTGACGGTTTATTTTGGGCTTACAGTAAACACTGAAATGAATGTAAACATGGAAAAGACGTACATCTTTCTACAACTCTACAATTTCATTTGGCAGATGCTTTTGTCCAAAGTGACGTACAACACAAGCAAGAAGTTAGACATAAAAGGAAAACCTTAGTGAGTGATACAAAGTGCTTCAAATAAGAATGATTGGCCACCAGTGTAACAAGGTGCCAAATTTCTTTTTAAAATTCTCATCAGACACCCCCCTCCTTGTGTCTGCGCAGGAAGTGTTTAATAGTTAGGCCACAGCAGAGGGAGTATAGTGGGTTATTGGGATATATGGTATCCTGGGGTGTTAAAAACAACAACAATGTACACCAAATCAAACCAGAAACCGTGACCTCAAAAACGTGATAAGATCCGCCTACATACATACATACATACATACATACATACATACATACATACATACATACATACATACATACATACATACATACATGCATGCATACGTAAGAAAAACCATAGCTACATACATACATACATACATACATACATACATACATACATACATACAAACATAAATACATACATACATACATACATACATACAAGCATTCATACATACATACATAGATACATGCATACATACATACATGAATAAATAAACAATCCCTTATAAGGATGTAAAGTCTGAGATTGATCGAGGTTTGAAACCACAAGATCAGCTATATTTCCAAAAATGGGTCCAAAATTGGGAAATTCCTTATCGCCATTATTGCTTGTCAACACAAAAACATCTGGTCAGTTCATGAATTATTAATTCAGTATCACAGCTACATCTTGGAGGCATGTCTCAAAGGTGCAATGTAGCTCCGTTAATGACGACTACTAGCTATAAATGAGCTTAGATGACAGATGGCATCCTGCAGTGCACTGCACTTTTACCAGTGGCCTCAGATCCTCGCAAGTTTTTTTTCCAATTATCTTTAAGATATGACTTTTTCGGGGATGGGAGGATGAGACTTTGCTTGTCAATAACTATGCAAGTACGGAAGAAAACCTGCAAGATCTTGTGACTGGGGGCGAGGAAATCAACACGAACCGAATGTTCCTCACAGGAGCTTTTAAGAGCCCAATTTACTTCAGAAAATGTGTTGAAACTCTGTACAAGACTTGTCCACTGAAACGACGTCAAGTCAAATAAAGACTACTCTAAAATAACTACAGCTTTTGGAAATACAGTAAATATCCTCGTCTTGGAAAGAAAAGACTTGCACACTCAAATCCCCACTGAAACTCTCACTGATGGAGTTCCTGAGTGGGTTGACCTCCTCTTTGTTACTCTAACACTTCTATTAATTTATTATTTTTTTGTAATACCAGGCAAATGCAAGAGCAGTAAATCTACAGTAGTTTCAATTTAAACCAAAGTGACAAACATCTAACTGAAAATCATGTTTGATACTCTCTGTTATCTCTTTTTCTCAAAGACACATACACACTCACACACACTGAGGGAATCACAAACTTTGGACAAACTTGTAAAAAAGTTGATCACATTCTACTGCAAAGCCTCCGTCACGTGTTCTCAGGCCCTCCAGAGACTCTGTTGGAGTTTACAGCCTGACGCACACACACATGACGCAAAAACTTAACAGCGCCTCGCACCAATCAGGACAGCCGACAGCGATATGTCTAAGCACTGCAGTAAGTAGAACAGGGAGGGAGGAGACGGAGCTGACCCCCCCACACGCACACACTCCACCAACACACCCCTTTCTCTTGCTGACACTTCCAACTTTCAGAGCTGGAGGAGTGTAAAAATTAATTTCCACGTTGCGAGCATGCTGCTGTCTCACATGAGCGCCCGGCGCTTATTGCTGATTTGACACTTTAGAGAGAACGTCTTGTCGTCTGTGTCAGTGTGTGCATAAAGACGATCATTTTCATTTACGTGCTACATCGAAATCTTTCAACCAAGACTTCCACTGATGAACTCGCTCTTGCTCTGCAGAGACACCTGCACCCGGCGGGGATGACTCATGAGACTTTAATGAGACTTGCAGACCCTGACAAGTGCATGCATGATGTTTTTGTGTTTGCACATCTCAGACCTTCAGCATCTCTTCGTGGATGCCGTAATGGCCGTAAGAGCTGAAGTAGGCTTCGTCTTCGTCCTCTCTGAGTTCGGCCACAGTGCCCATGTTGCCAGATTTGCTCGTGTCTGCGTTCAGCACCAAACCCTGAGCCAGCAGCCTGAAAGAAAGCCAAAGAAATCCGTGTTTAACTTCTAGTATTAGGACACGGGACAAAAGCAGAGACCAGAAAGCAGAAAGCACACACAACCTTCATGCGGGACGGAGCAGTAAATGGAGTAGATGGGAGGCATTTATCTTTCTAACTCTCTTCCAACACCCCCCAACCTCACTCTTTCTGTAATTTTCCTTTATTGCCCCCCTTCCCACCTCCCCTCCTCACTTTAACCTCCATGCTGCAGTGGAATTTTCCCTTCCCTCCTTTATCTTTCCCCTTCCTCAAACTTCTTCCACAAGGTAGTCCAGATGATGGTCCTGTTATACTGTGTTCACTGTGTCCCCCTGCTGGTGTTAGGAGGGTGGTGCAGGAGCAAACTCAGCCCAAGTGCTCAACAGAGAACACGACTCATCCAAGACAGACAAGGACTTCATTCAAATTAATTGAAAATGCATAAATGAGACTGACTTCAGTTTGTGCAGGTCGTCCATAGCTCTGGCCAGCGCTTCCTCTGAACGACAGGCTCTCTCCTCTGCAGACTGTGCCCTCTGCAGGAGTGCATCATGGGACTCTATCCCTGGCGCCCGACACGTAGACTGGATTGACCCCTCAGCACCACAGAGTTCCTCTGGATCTGCAAGAAACATGATAAATGAGATGATGTGAGATTTAAAACTCACAGGCTGAGCAAAAAAACCTGAATAATCCTGAAAACAGATTCAGATGCAGCAAATACATTCAGACCTTTTTGATTCCTGCCACTGATCTTCAGTTTGAAATGATGTCTCAGACTCAAAAAAGTCAGTGCCTTTTAGGGCTAAACTGTTTGTAAAAATAATATAATTGCAAATAGTTTTACCCAAATTGCAATTCCAGTTTGTTGCAGAATTTTTTAAGTTCCCTATCTCATGTGTTGTTGATATCATTTTCTTTATTGAAGGGAATGATAGCTCTTTCTGTTATTATTGTTTTGAATAAGACAACACATACATGAGGGAGAAAGGTAGGATTTTGTTCAGAAAAAGACACACTATTTGGAATACAGATAAATCTGAAAAATAGATTATAATGAAAAGTGAAATACTTTTGGTCACTCATTGTAGAAAGTGAAACCTAGATATTGCATAGACTCATTATACATAGAGTGAATTATTTCTAGCCTTCATTTCTTGAAATGCTGATGATTATGGTGTAGAGATAATGAAAACCCCAAACTCAATGTCGTAGAAAATTATGGTATTACATAAGATCAATAAAAAAGGGACATTTGAAAAAAGAAAGGTCAGGCCTGTGAAAAGTTTTGCTGCTTTCTGACTGTTTCCCAAGTTTTTTTGTCCCTATTCACTATTTTTTTTCTCCGCTTTATGACTATTTTGCTGCCTTAAACTTGTTTTTTGTGCTACTACTTGCTGTTGTTGCCCCTTTTCACCACCACACCAAGACTGCATCTCTTGCAAAGGTAGTTTTCAACAGTTTGGCTCTTAGGTTGAGCAGGGTTGAGTAACACTGGTGTAGAGCATCAAACTTCTACTGCAAAAATTTGTATCTGGTATTCTGACACATCTGAGGTTTAAGAAGTATCGCACTGACAGCGATTTGAATACTGCAGCAAGACAAATTGCAATTTAATCTAATTTGAAATTGACTGCCCGGCCCAAGTGCCCTGAAGCATCCGTTTTTGCTCAGCAAGGGCTTCTTACTTTAGCTTTTTGTTTTGCAAAGTCATTCAAATGGAGGGAAAAAGCATCAAGGAAATCATTCAGTTGGATTTCCACTGCCAAGAATAAGCTGCAAAATACAAGACTAAAATATAACCTCAGGCAGAGCAAACAGCTGAAGCTGGAGGAGAGAAAATGTTGACCCAAGAAAAATGGTACCTGCTTAATTTTGCTAACCGTACAAAAACTGTTAAGGCGCAAACTAATCATTTCCAAATGAAAATGAACGTAGCATATTTATTCCTGCACATCTTTGTCTTGTCGATCAGACTCCAGAGCAGGAAATCAGGCAAACAGGCTCCACTTTGCTGGATTAAAGTATATAAGTGGATGTGTATGAGTAGCAAGATGCTTTTTTGGGACTGTAGTCACCTGTTTGAAGCAGGGGGTCATCCTGAAGTACAGGTCGCAGGAAATCCTCGCTCTCCCAGGGTAAAGGAGCGTCTGGTAGCCCAGTGAGGCTGGAGGCACCACATTTCTATGAAACATAAACTTCTTTAACAATCTGCTGTCCTTCATTGCAGTCATACTTGTCATGCATGGAAGCTAAAATCGTGGATTTAAATTTTCAGGCATAAAGCAGCATCTGGTATAAGACAGCACTTACGGTGGAGCGTATAAAGTTGATCATCTTTATGTAACCGTAGTCATCTAAATCTGCAAGAAAAAGCAAAGAGAAGTGTGAAATATAAAAGAATGGAGCATGCTTTGATTCTCTATTATAGACAATATGAAGTGTTTACTTACTGTGTCTTCTTATTATATCTACAATGTTGATTTGGTGCTCAGATATGCAGTGCTGCAGCGTAGCAGACACGGAGCTTAGTGACCTGAAACACACATAGGAAAATCTGATTTAATGAAAAGTCTAAAAAATTTAAAGCCTGTCAGTTAGGTTTCTGTAGCCTGTCTATGCCCAGTCACGCTACTAGTAGATCTAAATGAACATTAATTTCAATATTTCACTACATTTCATGCAACAACTTGCAGAGTTAGAGCACGTTCTCAGCTCTCAGCTGCTGTTATCAGGGTCAGACAGAGTGACGTGCAGAGTGAGTGAGTGGAGCACAGTAGGGGTTTTCACAGTCCGAGAGTTTGCTCATAGTTAATATCACATTTTGGTGCTTTATCTAACGCTTTCAGAATCAAAGGCAGCGACTTTCAGATCTGTGCCTTGTTCAGCTTAGTCTTCCGTCAGATCGAGTTTTTGAAGTCTAGGTTTCAATTTTCTGATCGCCAAATCAAGCTCATCTCCAAAATTGTGATTGAAAACAGGTACTTCAGCTTGACCAGTGTAAGGAAATATTTTGCACTGTTAATAACCACTGACATGCAATAATTTTTCAGGTTGGACACAAAAACAAAAGAAGTTTGTTTACAGCTCCACCCCTTTAACCCATTAACTACCCCACCAAGAAAAAAATGAATGGAGACATTTTATGGGGTGAGAAATAACCACAATCTTTTTTTTCCCTTTGTTTGAAACAAACCTTTCAGTTTCCAAATATTGACCTCCACCCAATGGCTGAAGTGTCACTTAGTGGTTGTTGTGTGAAATGTCATACAAATATCACAAATAGTGGAAAAAGTCACACAAAATGCTAATTTAGAAAGAAATTAATTACTTATAGATATTCAGGGCATTGGACTGTTTTGATTTCTGTAAGTGTGCCACAAAATATTAAGCAATGCTATGTCAACCGAGGGAAATAATTCACAAAACAAGGAAAAAAAGCATTTGTAAATTTCTCATCTTGACTTTTTTAAAATGTGATTGAATGCCACTGTGCAAAACATTCATTTTGCATGAAAAATAAATAAATAAAAGAACTAAGAGCAAAACAAAGGCCAATTTGTACACCTTCAATGTGTCATCAGTACACTCATGCTTATATTTGCACTTTCTTATATTTCAAACACTTTCTGAATGGGAGTAACTGTATGAAAAGCAATTTTCCCCAGGGAATCAATAAAGTATCCTGATTCTGAGTCTGATCTGAACAACTGGAATGTGGTAGTGTAACAGAAAAAAAAACAACAAAAAAAAAACTTCTTTGAGGCTCAAGATTCATCCCACACTCCTACCAAGAAGAAGAGATGGCTAAATCAGTTTGACTTAAGTTAGGCACTCCACTTAATGAAATAAAGTTACTCAAAATGTGCTAAACCATTTGGTCGGGGAGGTAGTTAAACCACAAAAACATGAAACAGATAATTTGTATTCATTTAAACTTTTTTCTGCAGTCTAAGTGATTGCAGCCTCACCTGTCACAGAACAAACAGCTCACAGGCTGATTTTCTCCATCCTCCTCCATCCACTGCCACTGCTCCTCATCATCAACATCTTCATCATCACAGTCAGAGAGCTCGGGCATCTCCTCAGCAGCTGCAGCTCCACCTGTTACAGTCATTACACCTGCATGTCAGTGCCACGAATCGACACCAAACCTCCTTTCTAAAGTGAGTTTATCACTTTCTTTTAATCAAATAGCATCAGTGTTACGATTTTTGTGTTTCAAACGCTGTGTGTACAGCGAATAAATACCAAAAAATGAACTGAATGCTACACATGAATTACTGAAAGCAAAAATATGACCCTGGCATTTTCAAAACGACATTTTTTGTGTGTAACGATGAAATTTAGTAAACTCACGTGGCTCTGTGTACTCTGCCATGATGCCGCTTCGGTTTCAGTAAACTTCCGGGTGACGTGACGTAGGCAGTGACGTTGCAGGTAGGTGGGCAGATTCACAGATGCAGTTTAATATATAAACCACTAGATGTCGCCAATGTAAATTAAACAAATCATCTCTGAGCTCAATCCCTGGCCTTTATGCTTGGATTCTTCACTGCCTGGTCAACACAAAAAACGCCACCTGGATTTAATTAAGCAAACAGGTAAAAGCCTCTGATTGGATAATTACAGCATGGGTGATTATCTTTCAGCTGGCAACAAGCTGATGCAATGAGAAACTTCTCATTTCTTGAACAACCATGGAGAAAGACGCATCCTGTGGTTCTGGAAAAGATGTTAGTCTGTTTAAGAAAGGGTCAAATCATTGTTGTGCATCAAGCAGAGAAAACATCTTAGGAAATGATGCAGAAACTACTCAAATTGGGTGAAGAACTGTCCAATGCATTATTTACAACTGGAAGGAAGTTGGGGGACCGTCATCATGGGATCATCAGGGTAAGAAGAGAAGCAGATGAAGTGATGTACCCATCATGCCTAGTGCCTACTGTACAAGCCTGTGGGGTTAGTGCCATGATCTGGGGTTAGGTTCAGCAACATTATGTGCTTTAAAAAATGAGGTCAGCTGACTACCTAAATATACTGAATGATTAGGTTTTTCTATCAATGTTTATTGTTCTTCCCTAATGGCATGGGCATATTCCAAGATGACAATGCAAGGTAATGCAAGTAAATAGGTTGTAGGTTGTTTCTGTACAAAAATAAGAGATCTGGATGAAACAGGTCTACAACATTATACAGTTTCAGAATTTTATTGTGTGTAACCCAATTCAGCCACAAGATGGGGCTGCTGGATTGAAGAGAAGAAAAGCAGGTTTCGTTGAATATTGTCTTTTCAAACACAAAAGCAAATCTTACAGCTGATTATAACACAATGAAATCATGTAATATTGGATAAGTCCATAAAAACTAATGAAGGAGAGAGAAACTTCAAAACAAGAAGAAAAGTTAAAATATTCAGTCAAACAGAAGCAAGAAAACAAGCTGATGGTGTAAAATTTCTGGGTAGTGATAATCTGATCTACTTAGAATTAATGTGTAAATGAAATCTTAATATAACCTGTTTTTAATGTGACACAAAAATGATTTGAATGTTTGACAGGATCAGCATAATCAACAGTTTCAAGACAGTTCTGATCTTTATTAAAAGAAAACACAACACCAAATAGAAGTAAAAGACATTCAGATAGACTTGGCTGTGTTACAGTTCATTGGATATTAGGCTTTGGGAACATGTAGATGAAATTCATGCTCATAAATATTTAATCAAAGTTTTTCCCTTTGAAGACATTTTTGTTAATTCAGTGTCATGCAGTATCATAGCAAAGGTTTTGTCAGTACCTTCATCTGCAATTCATCCTAATGCAGGTTACGTAAAGCCCATAAAAACGCAAATAACATTGAGATTATAAATATGTTAATGAAACAACAGCATGTACAATACAAGAGAAAAATACAGGCATTGAAAAGTTGAATTGAGTGAAAAGTATTCTTAAGCATTTCATTTAAGGCAGTTCAGTGGAATATCTTAAAGCACACATGGTGATTACATATAAAAAACGCTTTGACACTTTTTTCCCTGAATAAAATGCTATGTTTCCTTCAGTTCTTGGTATTGAAGACCCAAAACATTTTTTGTATTTTCTTCTATTTAATTTTCTGGCTGTTGCAGAAGTAGTGGTTATATTGATGATAATGTGAAAATAATAGTTGCAGTGGTGTGTATTTGTGGTCCATGGGTCTGATGAAATGGCCTGAAACAGGAAAACACATTTTAATTGTAAGAAGCCAGAGTTCACACAGAAAATTATTATGTTCCAACTTTTAGGGTCTAAAACTTAACTTTCACAAATCTCAAGGAAATATGATAAATTGTGTTCATCTTTAGTTTAAAATGATTAGATGATTCTGAGAGTAAAAACAACAACTTAAACCTTTTGAAAAGATTAATGGTAAGGACTATCAAACTCCAGATATTTCCAAACCAGCCATTTAAAAAATAAGTTTATGGGAAACATACTTAAACGTACATCTGAGTATAATAGTATTTTGTTTTGAGCACAGGTTGGCAAGGTAAGCAAACTGAAGCTGAAATTTAAGAGTCATTCAAACTTACAGGGTTTGAGCATTACATTTTAAGTACAGAGTTAAAAATCCACACAATCATACAAATATAATTTTTGGTGTCAAGGACTTCAACAGGAGATATTCACACTTATCAGGAAACTTAAACCATCCTCTCACCTGAATGAATCTCTTGTCGTTTCATTTCCCTGAACTCTTCCCCAGTGCTGCGATGGCTTTGTTCTCCAGGATCTCCGTCTTCTGCTCTGGTTGAAGCAGAGTGTTCGACACCATTGCTTTTGCCACGACTTCAACTGGGATGGCCATCGATGTGGAGCACACGGCAGAGAGGCCATTGAAGAATTTCCTTGCGAACCACTCACCGGGTCGACTCTCCTGCCGATCTACCAACAAAACCCTGCAGAGAAAAACACAAAGGTACTGTCAGCACTATCATGGGATGTATCAGATATAAAAGAAAACAAAAAACACCTTGTGCAGGAGAAACTGGATTTCCTTTAGTAATTTGCAAACCACAATTTAAAAAAAACTTAAAAAGCTGTTCTTACACGTTTCTTTGACGTGCATAAAAAAGTTAAAATTTCACATGGTTTAGAAATTCATACCTTACCACTGGGATCCATCAATAGCTTTAGACAAAAGCCCAATGGTGTCACAAGTGTGATGTTCAATACATAGAAACTATACCGAAGCCAAATTAAAAAAGAAATGTGATTATTTGACAGTGTGAGAGTTTACTTCCTCTACAAAAGGAGCTTGAGAAAATGGTAATTTGCTTCTGGGCTCTATCAGCCAAGCCCTTAATGAGAAGGGATGTAAACCATAAACCCAGTTTGTTCAACCAAAAATGATGTTAATGCAGTGGCTTCCATTAATGGGCCACAGACTCAGTTGTAATTGTGTTAAGCCATGCAATATAAGGCATTAAGTCAAAAGCCACAAATCAAATCTAGCTGAGACTAATTTTAAAGCTTTCATAATGCTGACAGAAAATGAAGATTCCTTATGCAACACAAACACCAAACACCACCACCAGACATCAGACCCACAATCCAGAGAGATTTTGGGTCATTTTCTGTTGCAGGTGTCGAGATTAAGTTCACAAACATAACAGTGCAGTTTGGTGGAAGGGGTTGCATATTTTCAGGCATGTCTGCAAATATTTGGCAAGATGACAAGGTGAAATTCCTCTCTGTTTATGCTGCACACATTATTTCTAGACACAAAAAGTTGTCCTTTTGAAACTGGGACAACTTCTTATCAAACTATTGTGAAATGAAGTATATGGCATCACTCACCCTGGTCGATAAATTGCATATCTGTCAAAACCCAGTGCCTCGATTTCTGCTTCAACTTGTCCCTGGAAAAAAGAAAATCAGTACTGCTTTATGTGTCACAAAAGTGAAGTTAATTTGAACAAAGCAAGAGCTCAAGAGGAGAATAATGTGGATAAAGGATCTGACATACCTTAACTTTGAGATAGAGGAAGCTACTGCTTTTATCGGCCCCTCTGGAGGACTGTAGGTGATACTGTGAGCAGCCTCCTGCTTTTGCAAGCTCAGCAGATTTCAGAACGTAGTCATGGTCGACACGGACAAACCCATCCTGAAATTAAACACAGAAGGGCCAGAAAAGTTTAAAATGAGTACTGTTATTTCCAAACTATAAGCCGCTATTTTTTTTTCCACACTTCAAACTCTGCGGCTTAAACAGTGATGCTGCCAATTCATGGATTTTTATAGGATAACGAGCTTCATGCAGCCGATACATTTAGGCCCAGATGCAATGAAAAAAAAAAGAATCTGCATTCACTGTGGTATGCATGCCAGGCCTGTAGTTGGTGATATAACTAGTCATATTCACAACAGGTTAGAGGAAGAAGAAGACAGGGTGAGTCGATCAACTGGTATATTGAATGCTTCTTCTCCAGTGCAGTAGAGACCCATTTTCTTGAATGGCACTCAGTTGATTCAGCAGCACAAAACCATAACCAGCTACTGTTACTGCTGTTGGTGTTGTCGTCCTGGTTCATGTGTGGCTAATCCACAAAGAAAGTGTAATTGCACGTGCAAAGTGGAGCATCCCCCAAATAGTTTGCTTCATCAGAAGACAAGTTGAAATTTTTCCCATAAAGCACCCTATCTGTTCTTATTTTCCTTGTTTTAGGTCAATCTTTTTTAGAGTAAGAGGTTTTACAATCCATAATTAGCTCCCAATCGGCTAAGAAGCTGTTTGTATTTGTTCTCTTTTTGAAACCACTCTGATTCATTTTTATAACCTGTTCTACTGACTTCAACTCCTATTGCCTCCCATTTAAAGCCATAGAAGTACAACTGGGATAAGCTAATATCTACCCCACCCTGCTCCACAGGAAATGTTAGTAATTTGCTGAGTCATTGCCACCTACAGGTAACCATATTTAATCCAAACTCAGAAACTCAACTTCAGAGTTAAGTGTTGTGCATAAAACTGTAAAATCCACATTAATTCACAAGCAATGTCCTTATTTTGGGCTTTAATATGTGAACTCACAGCCCCTGCTTTTGCCCTGGTTGTTCCAAGGCAGCAATAGCCAACATCATGGCCCTGGAAGGCTGCAGCGTGATCATCAAGCTTCTCAAAGTCCACCACCTCTTGCACCTGGAAAGATAATGCACCAAAGTGGAAGTTAAGTCAAATGTCACTGTACTGAGGGTAAGAATCTGAGGTAGATCAGGAGTCAGCTCTCTCACCAGGTTGTCATACTCTTTCCCCTCAAAGGTGAGCTGTCGTCTCCCAATGAGAGTGATCTTGGAGAAGATGTTGCGCTCCAGAAGCTCTTTAAGTAGAACCTTTCCTGTTTCCCCAGAGGCACCGAGGATGAAGCAGCTTTTATTTTGCTGTTTGAAGTTTTCCTCCAGAGTCTTCATGTCCTCAGCCATGCTTGTGTAAAAAAACAAGGTTATTTTTAGACTCATGATTGTGTGCATATAGTGTCAAAATCATGCAATATTCTGAATGCAAGCTGTAAACCATGCTTGTTAACCATCTTTGCATGCACGTAGCACAATTTCAACAACGTGGTATCCAGAAATAATACATTTAAGACTCCAGTAGCATTACAGCCTGTGGTTTAATAAATCGATGCTTCTCTGCTGTATTCACACTGCTGATCTAAACGTCCAGGATTACAAAAAATAGCTATTCGCACATTTAGGTGTTGTCAATTGAGCATCTTAGAGCTTCATCCCAGTTAATGTTTGTAAACAAATAGCGACCTCCGCTTGTCTTTACCTGGTGTATTTAACCGGCTCAGGATCGTCGAAATACGTCAAAACTACCGCAATAACCACAATAATGACGGTAAAATACGCTGTCGCCTTTCCCAGTGTGGAGCAGAGCTGTTTCATTACACGGGTGGACAGTGGGTGTGACGCCGTGTTTGTGACTCCACTTCCTGGTTGTCTTATCTCTAAGGACGCTGCTGTTTTCCGCTGCTGCTAGTTTGAGGAAATTGTCGCAATTAAACGGGTTTTATCAACATGTAGCTTGACAACAAGAGTCCGTGTGATTTATATATATTTAAAATTAATACAGTTTGGCGTCAATACAGACAACACTGCACAAAATAGACGCCGCATTTAGATATAAATGAGTCTCTCCTTCATCCTCGACCCCACCACGGACCAGGTAGCGCATGCGCACAAGGAACTTCAAGGACCCTGGAGGATCCCTGAAGACAGTGTAATTTCCATTTCACTCTCATGGAGACAACACAATTAGTTTCACCGAGAGCAGAGAAGTTTCTGTGTATAACGGTGTTTATTTTCTTGTTGTTGAAACATGTCAAACTGTAGTGAAAGCCTTTGAGCAGAGTTTTTAAACCTGCATGGAAACAACCCCCATGAATAAATGAACAAAACATCAGCAACATAAAGCTGCAGGTGACAGCAGGTTCACTGGGGGCAGAAACAGTAAGTATGAAAACACAAAAGAAAATTAAAGTCTGAAAAAAATCCAATCTTTGAAAAAAATTATATAGTTACAGTCCATGATACCAATACAAAGATTTATCACATAATCTTCTATGAGTGGAATGTCTGCCAAAATATTACAGTTCCATGAAGTTTTTCAGTGACTTTTTTTTTTTGGATCCTAAAAAACACAGTATGCATGTCAGGACTGTAGATGGCGATATAACTGTGGGAGCCAAATGCACAACAAAGGTTTAGAGGCTGAAGAAGAGTTGAGCTGATCATCTGAAGTTTATGCCAAAAAAAGTGCAATGAATGCACTTTTTGTTTGAAGGCAGTCGACAAGAAAGATCTGTGAGTCTTGGATTTATTTAGTTGTTAGGACACTGGAGCTGGATTTTTTGACAGAAAAGGGACAGAAGAACAGAGGAAAGCTGAACAGGAGAGTGATAGAGCATGGACTGAAGGCTAAAACAGGAGTAATACTGTTTGTGATAATGTTCATTCCAACCCACAAGCAGAAGTTATACTGCAGTGGTCTGTTCAAACCAAAACAAAAGGAAGAGCCAGGTTATGTTTGCTTTGCTCGGTGAGGTTGGAGTTGGTAGATGAGCACTGGTAGGACATTAAAAGGATTCACTAACATTACATGATTCAGACACGTCTCAGAGCACTAAGTGTTGCTGGTTACTGAACTACAGTACAAAATAAAAGTTTGCTTGTTATCACATTTCAAACAGTTCTACGTAAATGTTCATAAAACCATTACCTTGTTGGGTTGTATCCACTTCAAAGTGTCTCAAGCAAAGAAAAGTATAGTGTTAAAAAGAAGAGCAGATCTCCATTCATTTTCAAAAACAAATACACACCTTGCCATGTCATCGTGATAGTTTGCTCAAGTTCTTTAGCTGGAGGATTGGTTATTTCTATGTTTTACTCAAGGAACATATAAACCTTCTAACAGGTTAAAGTGTATCTGCGAATAAGTTTAAAAAAGTTGTATTTTTGTAGATTATTTACTCAGGAAATCTAGTCTGGATCCTATCTGAAGAACTAAACCCTGAAAAATGTCTTTGCCTTTTGTCAGACCTTCAGGGGGTTTCATTAGCCAAAACCTTTACACAAAGAAAGCAAGTCCAGTCACATGCAATGAATTCATCAACACCCCATGTTTTTAACACCCTGCCACTTGGAACACAAGGCATCGATCCAATTTAATAGAATATGATGGAGCCAGGGATGATCCTGTAAAGATGTCAGCAGTAAGAGACAGAAAGAAAAGAGGCTGAGGTGGAGAGAAGAGGCCTTAAACTGGCACTCTGCTGAAATGAAATGTCGCCTCTTTGTTCCTTAGCCACGGGTGCTAATTGGGCCGAGCTGCAGGGAGGAAAGCTGCTGCTGGGCTCCTGTCTGTCGCACCTGTTGAGTCATTGTCTCTCACATTGATCAGACAGGAAGTTGGAGTAAGAAGGCTTATGCCACAGTGGGTGCGTGGCAGAAACGTGGTTCAATTTCCTTTTAGAGCTCCGCTGCTGGAGGTGGAAATACCAATGGTGGTCAATGCGTTCGCCATTGATTAGCTTGCACTAAAAGACATATGGATCATAAAGAGTGGTTTCCATCAGCTTGAACACCTTCTTAAAGCCTTGGTCACAGCTTTTACATTTTCTCAGAATTGCGTAACAAGTTATAATGCCCCTGAAACTGCTTTTCTACCACACTTTACTCATTCAGAGTTAAAGTGATGCACCAACGCTGAGAATTTCACAGCAGATGTAACTGAAAAAGGAAAGTCCAAATCTGATGAAGCTCTGTAGAGTTTGTCAGTGCTGAAATTAAGAACATGTTAATACAACTAAGGTGATATAATGAACATCTCCTCTGAATACACCTGGTGAGGATTATGACAGGATTTCTTAATCACACCACAAATCTTGAAATTAAAACTCAGGATGAAGTATTTTATAGTTTATTAATAAATGAATTCACATAGGAGCAACAGAATTAAATGAAACTCGACTAGAACGAGAAAATATCTAAAAATATTTAATTATCTTAACCCTTTAAATGCCCATTTGACTATGTAATGTCATTGTTAATATCTTGAAAAATACCCAGAAAATTAGTTATTTTCCTTATGATAAATTTTGGTGGGTGAGGGGTTATTTTAAAACCTTTATCCTTTTTTACCTTTGCATGGAGCTCCTTATATATTTCACCTTTTTCATTTTATACAAACTGATTCTGACACTTATTTATCCCATTGTTTAGTGGGAAAATAAAGACAGGATAGTTTTCTCACATACATTACCAAAAATAAAAGCTCAAGTTTAAGAAATATCCAGAAAAACTTGATTTTGATGTCTGATGTTGGAAATCATTCTGAAAATTTCTTCTGGTTTATATCTGCCGACCAGTGGCCACTCACAAATTATATCGAGGAAGTGGAAAAAAATATTCAAAAATGGTTAGTTTATCTTCAATAAAACTGATAATCCCACAGTTGTTTAACTCTCTGGAAGCCACAGCTAATTGTTCACTAAGGAAAATCAAAAATATAAGTATAAAAACAAAAATATAGAAAAGTCAGAACAGAGGAAAGAACAAACAGGAAACCATCTGCACAGAAAAAAAAAATAGGAGATCATGCCCAGCTACTTGAGGTGCATTTTTTTCCTTTTTCTTTTCCAAATTTGTGCATGTTTTGTGTTGAAATTTTTTTTTGCAGTTGTTATCAAAAATATCTTTAATGGCTGAGACAACAGAATAAACTTCAGGCACGAATCTTTAAACAGCATGATCTAAGAGTAATTACGTTTAAAACACTTGTAAAAATGCATCAATATACATACATCAAATACACAGAGAGAAAGCAACACACACACACACACACACACACACACACACACACACACACACACACACACACACACACACACAATGTAACCCAGCTTAAGGCTTAGGCTCCACTTCCACAGACTCTGGAGTGTGATGCTAATGATGGAAATTAATGGAGCCTGACAGCACAATCTGCTGCCCATTGTCTCCCAATAAACAGCTTTACAGTCCACATGAGCCACAGAGAGGACGGAGGTTTAATCTGAGAGAGAGAGAAGAGACGGTGAGAGCAGGAGAGAGGCAGGGTGGAGGGTCAGACCTCAGGGGACAACACTGATCCTGAAGTGGGGATTAGCTCAATTAGAGAGGCACTGTCTGATCAAGATGCAGGGTTCAATGGTACCTATGATGTGTGGCAGTGCATGCATGTGTGTGTGTGTGTGTTATGAGTGATCCCCCATCATTAGAGCTGACTGTTGCCTTTATTTGTTGCTGTATCTGCTGATGCAGCTGGTGGGAACAATAGTCAAGATGATGCCTTTTGCTTGGCTTTGACCTCGGGCTCAGATATCCATTTATCGTCATACGTGTCAGTGGTAATTAATCTGCAATGTGTTTGTATTGTCCAAATGATAACAGTACTATGAATATTTCAGTGTGAGGTTATATGGGGCCCTATGTATCAGTATAAAAGATGATTTTGTCCTTTTGCGTGATTTATTATGATCATATTTTGCATTATTTAATTCCTAAAGAGTTTAAAATACAAGTTTTTAGCCTTCAGATGTGTCATATGAACGTGTGTATGCTCAGTTAACATTAAAACAAACACATGCAGAACAAAAAATGAAAACAATTTCAACCCCATTCTGATCTGGATAAAATTTCTTCATGCACTATAAGAATAATTTCTGCAAGACAAAAGCCAAAATGAACATCACTGAAGAAGTTTAAGAGTATTTACAGATTTTAAACTTACATTAATAAGAAAAGTGCTCATATTGTAATGTATTTTTTTCTCAATTTTACGTAACCTCCTTACACTGTTTTTATTCTTTTCAACAGCCAAACTAAATTATGTCTGAATATCAAACAATATAACTAATCCTTATACAGTGAATTGATGTATTTTGTTAGGGAAGAACTTTTTATTATTAACTCAAAGTAAACCTTAGTAAAACTTTAAAGGAAAAACTAAAAGTCGAAGGGTGAAAAAGGCCACACCAGCTGTCACATCCTCTGATCATCTGTTCAAAAAAGCGGCACAATAAAGTCACCCCACACTAGGACAGAGGCTCAGAGTCTTCTTCAGGCCTCGGCTTTGTTACGGGCTCAGACTGGAGGCTCAGACCTCCACAATATGTTTGAGATGAAGCGGAGTATCAGCGGTGCTCAGAGGAGCTTTGCTGCTCAAAGAGCTGCGGCTAAGCAGCAATGAGACTTGCTTTCCTCTTCTCTGAGGAACAATGTGCTCATTAAAGGAGCAAACAGATTATCAGTGTTTTCAATAGATGGTCCTGAAGACAGTCTGGGGGACCTGGCTGCTCCCAGCAGGTCGAGATAAGACTGCACTTTCACATCTGGTCAACCTGCTGCTAATAGATGTCTGTCACTCATCACCAATTTACTGCTGTCAGTCTAATGACAACTGTGTCCAAAGTTGTCAAGTCTACATCTTCTTTGGCTTTAACTTAAAGGGACAGTGAGGACTAAGTGATCTTGAAAAAGTCTGATGTATACCTGATCATAATCCCCAATTTAAAATGAGTTTATCTCCACAATTATAGGTTAATTTCTAAATGCTTCTAAATAATAATTCCTAGCTGGACCGGATTTATGTACAGCAAGTCAAAGTCTATATGGCAGCATAATGTTGGCTGACAAAGTTTACCATTGAGAGGAGAGATCTGTATTTTTCTCTGCTGAGAACAATTTCTGTGATTTGTTTAGTAGTAAAAGTGGGCTCCAGGGATTAGGTGTCCAACAGAAAAGGGACATAAGAGCAGAAGAAAGCTGAATAGGAGAGTGATAGTGCACAAGCTAAAGGCTAAAACCTAATGTTCATTCCAACCCAGAAGCAGAAGTTGTACTGCAGTGGCCTGTTCAAACCAAAACAAAATGAAGAGCCAGGTCATATTTGCTCTGCTTGGTAGATGAGCACTGGTAGGACAACAGCAACATACAAAGTTTGCTTGTTGTCACATTTCAAACAACAGCACTATCTAACTGTTGATTAATACATTACCTTGTTGTGTGGTATCCAGCAAATGTTGTCTTGAACAAAGAAAAGTAGTTTTAAAAATATCTGATCTACTTTCACTTTCAAAACAAATACATCGTGACAGTTTGCCTGAGTCTTCCGGCTGAAAGGAGTCCCATACACACAAGAAAAACACAGACTTCATAACATATTGGAGGGAGCTTGATGTTTTCTATTTTCCTAATCAAAAATATGAGCTGAAACTTAAGGTGCAATATGATTTTGAAGGTTCACTGTCTTGAAGAAACCTCTAAAGCCCTGCCAAATAAAAGATGTTAGTTTAATGCAACTGTAGTGTTGTTTTTGACATGCAACAACAGTATGCAACATTTTAAGTTTTGCCATTTTGTGTTTTACAGGAAGAAACTTGCAGCAGTAGCAAAGAAGAGTTGTGATCATCCTGAGGTGAATAAAAGAAGATTCTGGTAGGTGCTGATGTAGTTATCAACAACTGTGTGAACATAACACTTTATTCAACCATCAAATGATGTATGATTGTGCGCTCATGAAAACCTGTTACAGAATGAATTTAAGCAGCATGGACAGTCTGAGTTGGGATCAGGCGTGACTCTATGAATCATGGTGTGGGGTTTTTTTGGGGGGGAAACAGTGAATTCATCCAAAATTTTGCAAAGGCTTCTGCAGTTTTGATACTCTTTGCATTAAAAGGCAAAAATCAAATGTTATGACATGAAGAAACCAGGAAATACATTTCAGTAAACCAGCACACCTTCAGGTACTTTGAGAAGCAGGTCTGACATTTAACTTTGGCTAAACAAGACGTCAGCTCCCACTCTTTGATCAGCAGTTCTGAAATCAGTCCAGTTCTTCCCCATGTCCCTAAAAATACATCCTCTTGTCAAATCCACTAAAAGCTGTTTCCCAGCTAATGGTATTGAGCCTTTCTTCCATTACTGAGCTGGAAAGCTTTGTTTGAAAGGACATGTGTATTGGCCTCTCAGGCTTTTTCTCACAGTGACATGGTGTCTTTAAAGTCAATCATCTGCCTGAAAGAAGATTCTCTTTCTCTCCATCAAGCCCCTGATACATACTTTATATGTGTGATTAGTGGAAAAGTCTTTCATTTTTTGGTAAAATTTATTTTTTTCCCTTAGAAGTGATCTGTATTTTCTAACTTCTATCAATTGATACTTTATTTTCCCGCTCTTAAGCCCCTGAGATGCTATCACACCATCATCTGATCCTCTTGATGTCCTTTTTCTCGATGTATCTGTCATGATGAGACTTTCCCAGGACAAAATCAAACTTGAAACAGTTAAATCTTTGCGCTCTTATATGGCAGAGTAATAATGGCATAATACACCAAAAGCCTCTTAGTGGATATTTGTGTTTGGCTTTGAGTTTTCACTATCACATCTATTTGCTGTCTTAAATCTCCCCTTTGTGGCAGGACGGGTGAAGCTTAATGACTCCTTTGAACTGCCGACGGCCCCGGCAGAATGGCTTCGGGAATGTCAACCAACTAACCTTTAGTCTGTTTCCCACATCCAGCAACAGTGAAGGCCATGTAATACCCAACGTTCAATTCTTGTCCCCCACCTACACACACAACTAGTCCATCATTCTGTCAGAAGGACAAGGACCGATCGCATTGATAGACAGTTTCAAATACCCAAGAGATTTCTTACCTACCACATTTTGACTGTTTTGCATTTTAAAAGAAATGTTGTGATACATTGAGTTAAAAAGCTTTTGATGTGTGAATTCAGAACAACCTTGAAGGCTTTCTAGCAATGTTTCTCTTGAAACAAGTAAAAATTTAGAAATACTTTTCTTCCTCCACAAAAACATGACGCTTTAGAAACGTGAACAATCAATACAGAGCCAGGAGATGGAAACAGGCATTGTGAATATTAAATTAATCAAAAAGTGAATACTCTGTGTGCAATTCAGTCCCAACTTTTTTAGTTGTCTTCTTCTATTTTGCCTCTGAGAGTTCAGATACAAAAACTGTACAAATCTCACTCTTCTTCTCTGCAAACCACTAAAGAACAGACGCACTGAAAATAGTTCAAGCCAATAAAATGACATTTTTGTTACGAATTTTTAATACTTGAGTATATTGGATGAAAACAATAGATAAACATTTCTTTTGTGTACTTGCTTGTGTGTTATCCAACTTGTTATATTGGTAGCCCAATAGCAACAATTTTTAAGTCATGTATTATAAAGGTTTAAATTATTACTTTGTGAGCCCGTCAGGGTCTAAAGAATTCAAATGAAATTTATGTTAAAAATGATGATAATGTAAACATATTCAAATAGTGATAAAAAAAATATAATAAATACACATAAAGAATGTCTTTTGTCTTTTCTGAAAATTCTGAAATATGACTTAGGCAAGAATGCTATTAGGCTAAGAAAAGGAGCAGATACAACAGGCTGAGAGCAGATTAATAGTGGCGTCACTGTGCATATGTTTTTATCACTTAAAGAGGAGGATAACACAAGAGCTGTTTGCTGGTGCCTCATATATTCCAAGAGGAGGAAGAGAGTCCTAAAGTTTTAACATGGGAATCCTCTAAAACTCCTGTTCAAATTGCAGCAAAGATGAATAACAGATGAAGCAGTGGTGATTTAGCGCAGATGTTACAGAATATTTACCAGTGACTAACCGAAAAAGCTAAAGCAATTGATGACAAAGCCACTAAACTAACAACACTTCACAACCCGCATTTTCAGAGGTTGAAACCAGGGACTTCTCCATCAGATGGCAAATATAACACAGAATCCTAAGTCAGCTTTCATTTACAGACGTCGCTCCACCTGCTCTGTTTGATGTGACGGATTTATACCTTCACAGTCTGATCCACAGTTACCTCACTGTCACCAGATTGGACTTGTGAACTTCTTACATTAGTTCAGTGAGCATGAATGGTAGGGATGGGAGAAAAAAATTATTCACGTTATCTGATTTTTAAGCCAATTTTTTTTTTTTTGAGTCAAAAATCGAGTTATTTTTCCAAATATAAATTCTTTATTTTTTTCTTCAAAGCAGGCTTTAAAAAAAAGAGAGTGTAAACAGCTGTTTTAAAGACATTGCTGCTGAATAAACCTTAAAAGCTATCTTGCATGTGATGTGAGTTTTCTGGGGAAGCATGACTCATGACAAAATCTGTAGACACCATCATCATTCAACTTTTCACTGGTGATAAAAAAGTGAACTGAAAATTGCAAAAATCTGCTATATGGTTCAAATTAGAATTGAATCCACACCCAAACAAAATCACAAATCGGGAGAAAAGCTGATGCAAAGTTTGAAGGCCCAGTGACTAGATGAAGACTTAAAAACGCACAATCACGATTAAGAAAAATGTCAATTTGTGAGTCAAACATTTCTCTGAGAACATCATTTGTGCAGCTTTGCTCTCATCATAGCTTTTGTTACCTTCAGATATGAACAAGATTTGAAAAATAAAACAGGATGGGAAAAGATGTAGTTGTCTTTCTGATATCAGCAATCAAAAGCATGTTTTGATCAGCTATGAGTTTCACAAAAAAAAAAAGTGCAACCTGCATGAGCAGCCTAAAGCATTAATTTCAGGCCCCATGTTGTGACATTACACAAAAGACAAGTTGTGATTTATTATAATTGAATGTCACTAAAATGTTGTGATATTATTGTTTTAGACGTCTCAGATATCCTATAAGGCAGGGAATTTGGCTTCAGATGGATTTGAGGCTGATTAAAATGTGATGTGTTTTGACACTTGGATAGGGTCTCAGAGTCTCGGTCTCTCAGCGTGGTGCTGCCGGCTCTCCCCTCTCCCTCTTTCTCAGCTTCTGGCTCTTAAAAAACCAGCTGAGTGTGTCCCTCTGATGAGCCCTGCTGTCCAGAGGCCTACAGAGAGTGTGAAAGAAGGAGAAGGGAGATCATGTCGGATCATATCGGACCCACCACAGCACAGAGACCTCCCTGCCGATGAGCAAACACAGCTACAAATGGCAGAGCTGGCTGGACAATCACTCTGTGAATGGGAGCTAATTAGCTGGAGTCTAATGCCAGTTTACTAACACCTGTATTAGCGTGCTCGCTCAGCGGGGAGTCAGGGCTGACCAACAAGCGCTAATCCCTCATAAGCCCAAAGTACTCCTCCCAACAACTGACATTAGCATATTTAGCTTTAGCATTAGCCAGCTGTTGCTAATGTCCTGGAGTCAGGCCTCAGCAAGGATGGGTGGATGAATAGAGGAGGAGGAAGAGTGTGTATTGGGTTACCTGTGCATGCAACAGGTTCCCTAACAGACTTTTCTAATACCCTCAAAGCTCTAAATTTTAAAAATACAGAAGCATGTTCAGAAGCAACATGTTTTCATGAATTTCCCAAGCACACTCACACTTTTTCAGAGAGAGAGGAAGTTTAAGGAGAAGTACGAGAACTTTAAGAGAGAGAAACGTGCTGAAATCACTTGGACCCAATATTTCACAGCAGTGTGTTGATGTAAAAGAGGAAGATGGTTTTAAACTTCCTCGGACATTTCTACTAGCTGTTTTTGTGCAAAGTAAACTTTTTCTGAGCTTATCTGAGGAGTTTTTGTAACTGATTATGGGGAAAACTGAGTCTTGATATCTGTTTGTGGCCAACAAAAGCAAATGAGACAATAAGTGGATCAGTGTTGTGTAGACAGCCCCTTAAAGATCCTTACTGCAGCTTGAATCTTGCAATTAACCATAAAAATTTGTGTTCAAATCACGTCTTGCTACTCTCAAATCTTGCAATTCTATTTTATCCAAATTCTAACAAGGTTTTCCTTCCAGCCAACAAGTGTTAACAGTCGTGGACTCTGAGAAATCACTTTTTTTGTGTGTGCGAATTTGACTTAACTGTTTAGGTTGAAACCATTTTGCCCCAGTGGATTGTTAGCAGGTTGTGAGAAGAGCTTCAAAATCCCAAAAGGGCAAATCAGGAACAAGAGGCAGAAAATAGAGAGTATGTAATTTATTGTAAACTGCACTCAATCTCAAAAATAAGTCAGAAACCTTACAATTGTGTTCAGACATTTAGATGTACAATAAAACATTAACGTCCTTTATAATCATCAAGATGAAGTAAGTACCTTGTTACAGGTTAGGATGTGAGAAAATGAGGAGAAACTGCCAAAACTGGAGAGTGGGTGTGTTTGCAGTAAATGTGAAAAACTTTCAAACTTCCTATATCTTTTTGTAATTACAGTACGTTTAACTAATATTTAATAGGTGTAAATGAAAAACAAACTACAAACAGAAGTATCAAAAGAAATCATGTTTACAGTTCAAGACCCATTTAGCATGAGGACCAAACTTCTCTGAGGAATATTTAAAGCTCAAAGATTTTCTGTCTTTGTCAGCTTCCTCACAAACTTACATTTCCATCACCCCTGGGAAACCCTCCCTGTGTATGTGCTCACTTTCAGTCCCATTCCTTTGCTCTCAAACTCTCCCGTCCTCTCCCACTGCCTGGGTGGTGGCGTGATTACCCAGAGGCCGTGTGCGTATCAAGGCAAGTGCGAGGCCGCTGTGTGTGTAAGGGATTAGCGAGCTTTAGCATTAACATCGTGACTGGACTGGCTACATTCCCTCGCTCTGCTAATAATTTGAAGGGAGGAGAAAGCGGCTGGTCCATTAGCTCAGTCTGTTTGCTCAGGAGTTGGCCGACTCTGATCCCCTAATTTCTCTCCGCGGTTCCAAGAGGATCTCTGGCTTTTGTGACGGAGGGATGGGAAGATAAAGGATGGGACTGAGGGGCACATTGATTCAGAGATCACCATCCTCGGGACACTCTGTACACTTACCGAACTAATCAGTGTGTGTAAACACAGCGAGACGTGTTGAGGGCTGGCGGCTAAAAGGCCGGGGTCTCCGGGGTTGATTAGGGAGAGCTGTTGATGGACCACACTCAGTGTCTGTGCTCTGATCTGCAGACCACATGCAGGCTGGCTCATGTGTTGCTCTGCTCTGACTGATTGTGGGTGTTAAAAGAGGCTCAGTGAGGATCTGTGTTGGTCTCTGGTGGATCTTCAGAGTGTACGATAAATCAGGTGCAACCTCTTTGAGATGTTTACCTCTGCAGTCTTTTCTCAAAAACATATTTTTTTTAAAAAGTGGGTTAAAAACTGTCAAGTGTCTGCTGTATTCACTAACTTTGAAACATACTGGAAAGAGCTGGTGAGAAACAGTGTCTAGTTTGTGCTTACTTTCTCGTATGCAAAAACTGAGGGACATGTCAATAAAGAGAGATCTTGAAACCTACATTGATTTATAGCTCAACATTGAGGCGGTTTTAGTCTTGTCACAGCAAAAGATTTCATTGAGAATGAACCATAAATGGCATGAAATGGAACAAACATTTCCATAAGCCCGACAAATCAATATATATCAATATAAACCGTATAAAGTGAATCTGAATCTGAAATCAAGATACCTGGTTGCAAACTTTCTTCCAACTTGATAAAAAAAAACTTGAAATAGAGGAAATTTAGGACAATCAAAATGTTAAACCAATCTAACAGACAAAACCTATTAATTGCTGAGTTGTGAAAAAAAAATCAATACTTTCAGCTTGCTGTCAAGTCTCATGCTCATGCAAAATCGTGCACATTCTATCTGCTGCACATTTTTCATTGCACTATATGAGATTTAATGTTTGTTCTTACTTGTTTTTGTACAAAGAGAGCACAGTTGAAACCATAGTTCAATTAGTTGTATGCTGCTTGAAGATACTTGGCAATAAAGGCGATGTAAGCAAATCAATCAGGCTGCATGTTACATCATCCATGCCTGACCCGCTTCAATGTTTTGTGACCCATTTGAAAAAGTGCATTGTCAAGCTGGCTGGCTGGTGTTTTTGGATAAAATTATTTATTTATATCTATCAAGGTGAAATACTGACTCAAAGATTAATTTCTCTGGGTGCTAATTGTATCTTTTGAACCTAACAGTCTGAAACAACAATCACTCAATTCAACTGGTACCTGCCCTCCAGTACCATTTGATGACTCTGAAATCTGATCAATTATGTTGCAGATGCTCTTGTTTGCAAATCATAGTTCATTCAGAAGCACTGGTTTTTGTTCAAGTAATTTTTATGAGACAAAAGTTTCTCACTGAAGCTTTCAGTGAACAGTTTCATAAGTGCTTAAAGTAGTGACACTTTATTTTAATCTGTTTCAATTTTTTATTTGATTAAGAATTTGTCATCCCAAGTAAACTTTTAGTCCTGTTAGTGCTGAACCCTATATCTTATGAATATGTGATAACTTATATTCTTAACTATATACTGTCTTTCTTCTGCAATTCTATAAATTGACCCCTGTGAGACTGAATTAAAGATATTTTGCTGATGGTAAATCTGGGCATTTTCATCAAGTAAAACTAAACTGAGCACAAAAAGTAGGAAACTTGTGTTTGGTACAATGTTTCTTTGTTGTAACAATGCTTCTAACCTAACACCCTCAAAAGACTTTTGTTTCCACCGCAGCCACATTTATAAGGAACATGCATTTGTGGGATGAGCAGCAGAGGTGGGGATGAGGAGGCCCATGAAAAACTCACCAAATATTCCAACAGATAATGCCAAACAGATAATTCTGTTGCAAAGAAATAATATGCCAAACACAAATTTTCTTACAAACCAGTGTACTGAATGCACACAATGTTTTTCCAACTGTCGATTTTCTCGATTCGTTTACACAGTAAAGATGAGAACATCTGAACTGCATAAAGTCACCAAGGCTTTAACAAGCAACTGAACCACTTGAGCATGAGGATTATAAAGCTTTGAGTTTTTCCCAAATAGCTTGATTTCTTTTCAAACAAGCTTGGAAAAAAAATATATAAATTGTAGTGAAGTAAGAATTTCAGTGTCCACAGAAAATGATAAAAATGTAAAACCAGCCTTGACACAAGAGGCTTGTATTATAATAACCTATCAATCATCAGATCTTAAACCTCGTCCCTCGGGGGAACGATCCTGTCAGCACACGATGACTCAACACTGTCTTCATTTTAAGTGGACATCAGATCAGATGTCACTATCAATTCCCTGAAGCCACGACCTCTTTTAATACCCCTCACAGCCAATTAGGGGACGTGATGGCAGCAAACCTTCAATAGAAACGCACAGTAGCTGCTTTAAGCTACACATGCTGCCCTGCTAGCTGCTGTCAGCGGGGACGAGGGCTAATGGGCAATCACAGGGGGGCTTATGTTGCAAATCAGCCCCCATGCACGGGACTCTGCTGGGGATTCCTGTCCAGTGTCGCCTGATTCTGCAGCTTATGATCCAGTAATGGGTGCTTTGGTGGAGATCTGAGAGGCTCCTGTGGGAATATGGTGTCAAACTGGCCCCAGCTTCCTCAGGCTAAAAGAGGCTTTGATAGGCAAAGAGGCACAAGGAGGAACAGGTCCCTGCTGATGGGACCTGTCACTAATAACTTGTTCAGGACAGATGAACCTCTGCTTTTAACAGCACAAACAGACACAATGGAGGAAGGATTTTCATAGGTGGTAAATGATTTGGAGTTTCAGGTTTGTGTATTCGTTGAAGTTAAAAAAAGAAATTACCTTCAAACTTTTGAAAAAAATTTGCATGAGAGGTTCATAAAAATTCGGTCGACCTTTGCAGCATTAATCACTGTTTTGCAGAAGTCATCCAATTACCTAAAGTTCAGTCATATGTATGTGTGCGTGTGTGTACGAGTGCTAGTGCGTGTGTGTGTCTGTGTTTGTTTTCTTTTTAGTCCAAAAGTATGTTTTGCAAGATGTGTGCAATCATAAGTTGGTGTTCTTAGGTGGTAAATCTTACTTTTTGTGGGAAATGAAGAACATCCTGTGAGATTTTTGTTCGTTCTTTTTTGGCTTTATTAAGTCATAATGAATTATTCATAAATTTGCCTTTATATCCAAAAAAATTACCTTCTTAAGTCACAATTTCAACTTTTCTTTTCAAAAATCTGACTTCTTATGTCACAAATTTGACTTTTTATCTCACCCTGACTGTATTATTTTATGGTTTTGACTTTTTATCTTAAAATTCTGAGTTTTTACGACTTAATTTGGGCAAAAAATAAAATTTCTCAACAGAGACACAAGTTTTCATATTTTACCCAGAGACAGAAATGGGCTTCCATACTTTTAAGAGCGTACTTGCTTTTAATGGCATTAAATATATTGAAATGGTTTAAACAAATTTATAATCTCACTCAGACAGACTAACAGAGCTTTGACCACAAAGTAGAAAATTCTTAAACATGTTCATCAGTGTGCTTTTACTGAAGACAGTATATGAGTGTTTTAAACCTCAAAATGCTGCTTTCATGACTTAACAGGGAGTTTCCAGGCAGAATCTTAAATCTTTTGTGCTTTTTATTCTTCTGATATCTTTTTTCCTTTTTACCCAATGATGGATTTGTAGTTGTTTTTTTTTTTTATATTATTTGAGTCTGTTCTGCTATTTTTCATGTTTTTAATCTAGTCATCCTTGCATTTCTCTTTATTTTTCAGCTTTATTTTACAAAATACTTTATAACCCTGTTTTGAAAACTGATCTATAACCCAAATAATGAAATAGAGGAAAACTTTGCCATCAAAAATAGACGCACTTGTCAAACAGGGGTGATTTTAACCACCACAAAGCAGCCTATCAGAGAAATGATTTCCTGAACCTGAACTGGTACCACGGTTACTTTCAGTTGTAAAATGCGTTGCAATAAAAGCCCTCCCTTGATCAGGTTCTTAGTTTGTTCTTTATTGTTTGATTTCCTGCCTCAAATTCAGCCTTGGATATGAACTTTTTTCATAGTCTGAGTCCAATAGGAAGGTGTTATAAAGACAAAACAATTTGGGCCTGACATAAACCTGTTCATAGCTGTCCCATGTTCCCTCCTGTCACCCCTGAACAGAATGTGAACATTATTGACAAACTGACCTTGATCATCTCTTATGGCTCATTATCGATCACTTTAATCCCATCAAGGAAACACCAGACCTGTCAGTGAGGATACTTAGTGTGTGTGTAAGGAGTGTTTAGGCAGAGTTATGGGGGTTTACGCCGTCTGTTGGTCCTGTCAGTGGACGGGTGGGTGTTTGGTGAAGAATGGTGAAGGCAGGTGGTGTGACTAAAGCGAGGACTGGACCAAATTGGGCGGATGCAGGCTTTAGCTGAGGAGGGAGGAGATGGGACAGGGGTGTCACCAGTCGACAGGGCCTGTCCGAAACAGCGCCGCACACACCACACCCACCCAACTGTTCCTCTTTCAGCACCCTTCTGCCTCTCTCTCTCTTCTTCTTCTCTCCCTCTCTCTGTCTCGCTTTATCTCTCCTCTTCTCCTCCTCTTTTCTTTTCTTTTCAAAAATGCATTGTTAACAAAACGGTTTACAAACCCTGGCTGGTACATTATCCACGACCGCCTCCTGTGAGATTGATTTAGGCAAATGGATTCAGAAAGGGGAGGGAGGGATGGAAGGAGTAAAAGGGGGGGTTTGCATGGAAAGGATGGAAAAGTGAAAAGGGGTGTGTTCCTGGGTGCAGCAGCTTTACAAAACCACCACATGGGCCACGTTGAATATTCTTTTTTTCTGTTGCATTTTGAGGAGCCATACATTAAACGCTCATTATACAGCCTTTATGTGCAGGAGGAGGCTCCTCCTCTGTGAGGGCCGAGCGGCTGAGGACGCACTGATCTCTCTGCATATGCATGCATGGAGCATCTTTAGAGGTTTTCTGACATGTATGATATCATCATGACCTGGAGATTTGACTTTCATAAAGCCTCGTGCAGGAAAAGGAGGGTGTGTCCATTGCGGGGGTAATTTTTACGGTTCTAAATCTGATTGTGTGTAATGTTTAATAAAGTTGATTTTGAGGCTGCGGGGTTTTCAAACAAAGGGGAGAAATCTTTGAACTCAAGGTCAAAAACTTCACCCAAGGAAGACTTCTAAAGGGGGAATACAGCGGAGTAAAAGCAGCGTATGTTTCAATGACTTTAAGAGAAGCTACCAGCTCTTTTTTTAACAAGTTTCACTATTAAAAAGCAGAAAAAGAACAGAAGTCTGAGTGTGTCGCTCCTCGCCTTTCTTTAGTCTCACACACTACCCCAAAAGGACACACTTCAGTGAAGCAGGATTTTCTTTCACTTTCACTTTTCATTTGACTTTTTAACTATATCGTTGCACTTTCACAGTTTTCTCATCTTTGTTCAAAAGGATCCTTTTCCAGAAGTGTGTGTCACTGAGAGTGTGTGTGTGTGTGAGTGTGTGTCTATGTGTAGGGGGGCAAAGGTTGAACTGGGCATCCTATCATGATAAATCACTGGTTAATGAGGAGTCTATTGTATCCTCTCACATTGTCTCCCCCTCCTCTCCTCCTCCATCTCCCCCTCCTCCTCCTCCTCCTCCTCCTTGTGTCCCTTAGACCGCTACCTTTGGGTTGTTAAGCTGACACAGATAATGAACTGGCCGCTTTGAACTGTCCTCACAATATTGACTGGTTGCACACAGCAGATGTCTCGCTGGCAGAAAGCAACTGGTAAAAGCACATTAGGTTAACAAAGAGAGCTTTGCTTTGCAGGGGTGGGGACGGGAGAGGAGGTGGCAGAGGGGTCTGTGTGGGTGTGTTGCGGGGCGAGGCTGGGGGGGGAACCGAGGAGCAGAGGGCAAGCTTCAGAGTTGACAGATCTGGGGGATTATATCACAACAACACATTTGTCGATTATATGACGAAAAGAATGAGCGACAAAGAGGAGGAGATGATTTGAAAGAGAATATCTTCACAGGCTTGTGTTCCAAACGAGCTTTTAACGATCGGCTTCTTTAACGTGTACAAAAATCTTCAAGTGTGAACAGTTACCAAAAATTAAACCATGCCTTAAAACATAATCTGGAGTTGCATGTGTAGCATCAGTAGAAGAGCTGGGGATATACAATTTCCAGCCTCTCAGACATTTTAAAATACAAAGTTTTCTCAGTTGTTATGGATTGTACTCACTATTGTCTTTGGGTCAGTTTATCCAATGTCGAAAGTTATTTTGTCATAACTAACTCGAAAATTTAAAAATAATTAGATGGATGGTCCCATGCTATGCTATGTGGATGTAAAATTAGTTTTGACTATTTATGTTTAATTATGTGTTTTATAGGGATTTATAGCATCTTGCTGCTTTTAAAATTATTGAAATCATTTTAGAACAATACCCTGGTTACCCTGTGACATATACCTGTCAGTAACAAAATATCAACACATGTATCTATGATAATGACCTTTATGAAAAAACTCAAAATTTCTGCTTTCTCTACTCAAAGATGGGTCTATTTTTTATGCAGATAAGGTCTACCATACCATATGTAACAAAAAGTTATACTTAAATATATGTGAATAGGGGTAACATCAACACTAAATGGAAAAACAAAGAATTGGAGAAAACTTTACACCTTTTACTTTATAAGCAGTCAGAACAGACAGTGCAGAGTAAATCTAAAGCCAAAACCAGTTGCTGACAAGAAAATAAATTTGTAGTCTCCTGAAAGTTGCCTTAGTGATAAAACAAATCAAAATGTCTAACATTCATAACCACTTTTTAATCATTTGCTTATCTATGATGTGAAACAGGCTTCGCTCAATCAGTGTTAATAGTCTGGATTTTCACATTTGGCACTGATGATACCATTCACTTCGTCTCCAGATAACAAAATGATTAACTCCATTCCCATTCCTCCTCTTGTTATTGTTGTTCAGTGAATGCAGCGCAGCCTGCAAGCCGACTGGTTTCTCTCTGGCGAGTGGGACGGGTGTCTAATGGGTCAATAATAAGCCGTGACTAACCGTCTCCCTGAGGAGCAGCTTGGCCAGACACACACTCCCAGAAAGCAGCAGAAAGGTATGAGCCACCAACACTGATTACCATATAATTGCAGCCATTGTATTTGACATGGAGAATTAGCAGCCCGCTAGGTGGCTAACTGGCCTTTTATTCTGCTGAGGACTGGACAAAAAAACACACCCACACACGGACAGACATGCACCACTCGTACTGGATATAATCTGCATTTATGTGCACAGAATGACTTATTAGCAGTGAAGTCTCAGGTTTCTAGTTTTGAAGTGATTTGGAGATGGTGCAAATATTTTTGTGTCTCTATTACTCCAGAAAATGAGAAACTTACAGTAACTTCACTGTAACAGTTGATTTTTTTTCATTTGTTAGTCTACTATGTTATCTTATGTCAGTATGAAAAAACATGACTGAAGTTGTGATAACACTGAATTATAAGTTGGGGTACAAAATATATTTCAACTCTAAATTCTGCATGTAGACTTGACAATCGCCGCATCCCCTCCCTGCTTTTTAGTAAAGCTTCAGCTTTCAAGTTATACCCAGAATGCCTCTGTGAATTGTAAACTAACCGTTACACAATGAGTGAGGAGGGAATGAAATGGACATGAGACCTTGCTGTACACAGAAAAGTGGGCGAAGTTGGGGTCAAGAAACCTAACAATTATAGTCTAAATTAAAAAAAAAAGTTAATGTAACTGAAAACTTCATTCAGGTTCAAATAAATCAATTATTTAAAACAAGACAACACTGCCTGAAGACGTTACCTATCAAATATTATTTAAATAGATAAGATCAGGGTTGACACAAGACATCTTATTTCATCAAAATAACTTCTATTGGTGTTGGAGTAACAAAATTTATTTTCTGACCTAACATAAACTTCTAAGGCAGTCCTATACATCATATTTTATGTTGGAACAACAAGTTTCATTTAATTGGGTACACATTTAATTCTTTACTTCTGTGGAAATCTGAATATTTTCTACATTTCTTATTTCTGTCCAGCTATTCTGAGACAACAGCTGCAGTTTAAAAACACGCTTTTGCATTTCATTTAAAGTAGCTTGACTCTACTAAATCTCCTCCTCTAAACCATTAAAGGTTTTTAAATATGAAGAGTATTCGCCACTTAATGATCAAAGAACCAGATTGAGGACATTTGAGAGCTAGATTTTGTGCATCGGCCATCAATTTAATGCATCAAACTGTGATAATCCAAGATAAACCAGAGTTAATTTTCCAGAGTTAAGATTCTTTCCAAGTCTTTTAAGATTAATCCAGCTGTTATCACTCCTCTCACACCTGTTTTTCTGTTGATCCACCACATGAAATCAAACTGTAAACACAGAAACTTTCTGCTCCGTCCAGCAGCTCCATTTTAACCATCTGAGTTCAAGGATCAGTGTTCATACACGCCGGATAATCTGCCATGGCCCATTCACATTCCTCCTTTCCACTTTGAAAATTACACACGCCGGCCAGTTGTGAAGTTGTGAGCTCTTTCTCACAAGAATCCACATCCCCAGACTCTGAGGCACGAAACAATTTGATTTGGTTTTCCTGGCATACGAGTCAAGAGGGTTAACAAGACCCACCGCCATGGAGTCCCCTTCACCCCACGTGTGGCTAAACGATCACTTCCCTGCGCGCCTCACATCGCAACAAATCTCTTTTCATGATCACTTTTCACTCTTTCTCTTTCTTGCCTGACTGGGTCTTTTTAAACAGCGAGAGAGAGTCAGGGAGAGAATTTTCTTTCCTCTTAAAGGTTTTGTGTGAGGACGGCTGAGTGAGCGTCCATTATAGAAAAGGCCTAGACCACCACTGGATGACCCTGCTAGCAGCGACAAAACCCAATTGGTCACGGCCGCCAGCAGCTAATGGGCCAGAGAGGAATAGCCCTGGGTGGGTAATGACTGTATTCTCTGCTTTTCTTTTTACGCCCTTCTGGTGCCCTCGTACCCCCCACCTTACCCCAGCAGCCACCAGACCCGTCCCCTCCCTGTACCCCTTCACCCAACCCTGGGGTGCCCCTCTGGCCTCATCTTCTCGTGTCATCTACACACTCACACTCACTCACACACACATCCACACACAATGCTGCTGTTGGTCACAGTGTGTCTGTGTGCTGCAGTTGGCAGCAGATGCAGCAGACACATCAGTCAGAGCGAATCAGAAGACCATATGTTTGAATGAGACATGGTCCTCCTGCCTTTCCCACACAGCAGAGCTTCAGTGTGGATACTCTGTCTGTAATATTGGTACATCTGAGTTTGTATCCAAATCATGAAACCCCATAGGAAAAGAATGATTTACACCATAAGTTAATAAAAGTGCCAGAAGATGTAACTTTCACGTTTCAACTAAACTACATCAACAGTTCTTCACACAACTTACTAACTTATTTATCTATGAAGAATCTTTAATATTATAGGGGTGCGAACCTGTCCTCTAAACACAAAGGTGCAAATGTTACAAGCCTACAACTTTAGAAAAATAAAATGTTTTAGGTATTTGTCACGTATTTTGGATAAAGCTCTAAATTAGAGAAGGGTGGATCGATCCAAAATATCGATATACAGATACCAACATTAGTATCGGAATCAATCAATGCTTATGGGATGAGCTTGATACTTGAGTGCTAATATAAATCAGTTGCTGTTACCCATAAATATTCAAATTTGCTGTTTTACAATAAAGCAGGGAAAAAAAGAAAGCACATGACTGTTTTCTGATTTAAAAAAAATAGCCTTTTGCTGTCTTTTATGAATAGAAAAACTTTTAGTGGTTGCGTGTTATTTTGATGAATTTTGATGAACTGCTTTTCTGTGTAAAAAGTATTGGTATCAGTATTGATATTGGTGATACTGGCCCTAGGTTTATTCAGCACACACACACACCACTACTCTAAGTATTTATCGAGTATCAAGCCAAAGTTAGGACATATCCACAATCTCTTTCAGCAACAGTTGCTGCAAGAGTGCTTTAAAAGTTTGATAAGCTTTAAAAGTTTTTTCAACAAATGCAAGTTGTTGTTCAGTACATTCACATGCAGCTTAAGAAATGGGACTCGGACGTTGTTTGAACTGACATTGGATAAAGCATTCCTCTATCAAAACACCTAGATAATGTGACTGCAATCAGACAGTGGTTGGATTCAGCAGGACTCGGTAGGCCTCAGTACACCTTGTCATTCAGCACGAGCAAATTTCAACCGGTAGAGGAAGTAGATGTACATGATAAATAAGGATGCTTGGATGGAACACAACAAGGAAACACTGTGGGACTTTCATACATAAAAACATGAAAAGCTGCAGCTTTGCGAATCTAAAAAGGAGCAGAAAAGGAGAAGACAAGACTAGATTCCCTGTTGTGACTTTACAATCAAGCTATGATCTTAGTCAGACGGCCCATTGCATGTAAACATACTGAGTGTTTCTCTAGCTTTGCGAAAAAGTTTCTGGTAAAGTTTCTGTTGTTGTCAAATGTCTGCTCTACCACAGCAACTCATGCTGATGCCAACTTCTCCTGCTTTGTCAGGGGAACTTTTTAAGGGACTTATAAGACCAGCTTTTATAAACTATGAGACTTAATTTCCTCGTCTTTCAATATTTGCTTCATATTTATTCTTCACAATTCACACAGGTCACGTCTTCTTTTCTCATCAGTGAGTTTACTGAACTTGTTCTTTCACTGCTGTGTTGTATTTTGACAGCTTGTTAATTTGTAAATAAAAATTATACATTTTTTAGTTGATTTTTTTGAATAAGATTAATTAGATAAAAATAAACATTTTTTACATTCCCTGCCGAGAAATTATGGGCCATAACGTTTTCATAACCCTACTAAATATGTTTGTTTATTTATCTTTACTATTTAATATTTCTTAAATACACAGGAAGTCGGTCCTTTCAAGTTCAGGGCACAGTTATTTTACCTTCTAACTAAGGTATCAAAATATTGTTGTTTTTGTTTTGCTTTATTCTATTTAATTAATTTTCTTTTTTGTTTATACTTTCATTCATCTATTTATTTTTTAAAATTTTGTTTTGAGGATATTTTCTGTAATTTTGGTGCCACTCGTTTTCTTGCACCAGATTAATAAACGAATATTTACCCATTCTGGTCATTGTTTTTTAAAAGAATAGAAGTCTTCAGTTTGTGTGAGTCATTGTTCTATTACTTAATAAAGCTAACAGTGGATAATTTCACGCAGTAAGAATTCCCATAAAAATGATAACCAAATAAAGAAATGGATGACGTAAAGTGTTTTGAAATATTAGTTGTCACGTGTGGTAATTGTAAGAGAAAGAAAAAGTTCTAGTTGAAATTTCAGTTTAAAAATTAAAAAAAAAAGTAAAAATAAAAACATTAGTACTGCTGTGTTTGTGTATTTTTCATGTAAATCAGTGCTTTGTCTGTCAGAGATTATTTGCTGGTCTGTGAAAGTGAACGATAAGACATTTATTGGCAGGATGCTCCAGGATGCGAGGTTGTGGTTGGCAGCAGATAGTAGAAGGGGTAAAGATGGAGCAGAGGGGAGGAGGAGGAGGAGGAGGAGGAGGAGGTGGTGGTGGTGGGGAGGTCACACTGGCTCTATTCAGCCTCTAAGACAACACCACACAGAATGATAGACTCCTCAGGATTGTTTGTCCCTCATGGCCTATTCTCCCTCCTGTCTCCCTCAATGGCACCCTTAGCCGCACATGAGAGGCTCTCACAGGTACCGGAGAGCGAGTGTGTGTGTGAAACAGAGAGATACAGAGTGTGTGTGTGTGTGTGCGTTTGAAGGGTGGAGCAGGGTGGTGGAGGTGGGGTTGTATTTTAGAGATAAAGCCTCCTAGTCCTATGCTTGATTGCCCCGCTATAGACACTCAGTCAGCGGCTCTGAAAGGCTCCCTCAGACACCAGTGAATAAACTCTTACTCTTACGCTTCCATACATCACCCTCCACCCTCCTCCTGTGGCAGATCCACCCCCACCTCTCTCTCACTTTGAATTTTCTGGGGATTTGAGCACAACCCCTCGAACCCTCCTCCCTCCCTCCCTCACAAAGTCTCCACACTTTTCTAAAAAAAAAAAAAGTATTTCTTTCAATCTTTTCACTCTTAGAAACGTGCATCATTCACAAAGTGGGCAGTCACTTTTTCTATAGTGACTCCTGAAGACACAGCGCTCCTGTTTGGTTATTCATGGCGTACTGAAACACCATTAGGATTCATTTATCTCTCCTTACTGTTTTTTTTTTTAAACTTTACTTGAAGGAACTCTTTTCCAGTAATCTAAATTTAAATTCTTTGAGCCACCGCCTCTTTCTGTCATCATTTTATTCCTCTCCTTTTTCACTTGCTGCCACATAATGGCATATAGCACAAAAAAATGCTCACCTCTGATTGGCTGTTGCATTTTAAAATCCCTTTCAGAGTCCGACAGCTGACCAGGTTAAGCAGGAAACAGAAGTACCGCCTTCTGTCGGCCGTCTTCCTTCCTGTCGACACATGAAAGAGCGGCTAAAGATGCTGAGATGGCGACGTTTCCCTGTCGAGCTAACCATTAGCCCTGCATCTGTAAAGGCCCTGTGAGCACTCTGATGGCTTCTGTCAGAAGTTTCCTGGCTGCAGGGTGAATCCATCCGACTCCTGACATGACAGGATGTTAATTCACCCTAACTGATCACAGGAGGGAAGTTACTGAGTCACAGAGTCCTGTAGAAGCTCAGGGGTTGAAGTACTGGGACTTCACTTTCACAGTTTACCTTTAGGACTTTTACTTATTTGTGTCCTTTTGCTTCTTAACAGCAGGCACTATTAAACTGTTATGAGATGCCTTTAGTTTGAAGTAACTTTCCAGATTCATACATTGCAATCATAGAAGCTGGTAGAGTGTTGTTGTTAAAATCAAGCACAGAACAGGTGATGGTGTGTGTGCTCCTTTTAAGAACAACAAATACCTGTTGGACAAAGTTTTTCAAAAGAAACAGTTTGTTTGTTGAGTTTACAAAACACCACCTGAAAGAATTTACAGTCTTTACAGAGGCCCTGAAAGGACTTTATAAGAGATCTTGAAATGGTCTCACTTCTACATATTTGCCTATGCCTATCCACAGTTTTAAAATAAGATTAAAAGTGCCAAAATTGGTTATTTCTGATTGGTTTTTCTCATTCCCTGTGGTCAGGTTGGACTTTCTCAGAAGAATTCCAATCTATTTACAACATATAGACCCTTTGATGCATGACCCTTGCAAAAAAAAAAAGTAACAGTCAGAAGTAAGGTCCGTACTTTGTCCTGGAGAAAAGGATTTTTGGATTTATTTTTTTAATAATGAAAGACAGTGGAGCAGGACTGAATAAAAAGAAAAAGGTCGTCAGAGCAGTGGAAAGCTAAACACAGGAGTGATAGATGAGTTGGTAGATGAGCACTAGTAGGACATAACCAGGATTCACTAATGTTGTGTGTTACAGACACGTCTCAGAGCACCAGGCTGTGAGTAACGCTAAACAGGTAGTGTGTGCACAAAGTTTGACTGTTGTTTCAAACAAAAGTGCTGTAACTACAAAAGAGGGACACCATGTTGCTTTGCACCCTGTAAAAATGTATCTTCAACAAAGAAAAGCAGCCTCCATAAGACTACACTCTCCAACATTTTCTTCTATACGGCCAGGAGATGTTTGCATTCACTTATTTGAAAATGTTAACTTATTTCCTCATGAATGCAAGTGCACCTCTGTCCCAATGGCGATCTTTATATTTGGGATGCAATTTTTTTTCTGCTGCTAAATACAAAGAAATAAGCTTCATGAGGAAATGTGAAAAATGAACATAGAAGCATCAGTAGTTGATGGACGTGCTCTGCAGAGTCAAACAGCAAAGAAACTGAATGAAGCCTCTGAAGCAGCTCAGCTGTAGTCTCCTCTTCACTGTGCACTGAAGATGAACCGGGAGTCAATGCACACTCAAAGACCTGGGCGGTGAGACTTTCCACACAGCAGTTTGATTGACACTGTCTGTCACAGGCAATGAACTCCACTCTCTCTCTTTTATTCAGCACCACTGTGACATTCAGAGGAATCGTGGGCAAACTTTTACAGTTGTTTATTTGTTTGGCTGTTAATTAGCCGTCCTCCTTCCCCTACAGAGACAATATACAAACACATTTCCATTCTCTAACCCCTCACTTCCCTGTCACTGACTGACATTTACATTTCCAACCTTTATATGTAAAGCTAAGTGGCCGTAGGAGCTGAATGTTGCCTCCGTATGGTGCAGCCTGGTTTAAGCCATTCAAATTCAGCCTCAGTGTGGAGGTGCAGGGCTTTGCATATTCCTCAGTCCTCTGGGACCTCGGCACAGGCAGGCCCACCTTTGTTTGCACCTCAGCCTTGGGACCTCAGGGAGTTCTTTGCTCTGATCAGGCCTCTATTTAAACAAGTGAAACAAAAACAGCATTTAAGCCAACCAGGTTTCCTTCAATCAGAGATTTATTTGCAAGCTGTTGCCCTTCTGCTCATAAGCTGGATGTCAATGTGAACACTTTTAATCTGAAAACATAAAACCATAAAAATCATCAGCTTACTGAGTTTGCAGACTGTGCCTGGTGAGACAGGGCACTTATTTTTTTTAAAGGGACAACGTGGACTTTCTGATTTTAACCCTCTGATGCATGAATTATTAAAGTCAGGATTTTTCCCTTGAGTGTTTTTATTGGTCTTAAAGCATGGAAAAAAGTTTTCCATTAAAAAAAAAATATATATATTTGCAACTGAGCGTTCAACTTAAAACAGTGTGAACTTAATGTAAATGACTTATTTTCGTTTGACTTCCTTTCATTTTTTTTGGTAATTTCATGAATAATCTTTTTTTAATGCTTTGCAAAACATTTTAACTCTCTTTCATCCATTTTAACACTGAATAATTTATAGTTATTACACTGTTTTATCCTCAAGTATTTGTCTATAACTTTTTTTTAAAATATATATGTATTCTGAAAAAAATTTGAAAACATTTTTTTGGGCCCTATGAAGAATAAAAATACCCTGACACAGGCTAATACGAATTTCCACAACATGAACCATTGAATTTAGGAGTAAATAATTTTTAAATAGACGTCCACTGAAATGATCACTATGCACCACAGGGTTAAAAAAGTCTCATATCTAGATATATGCCTGATCATAATCCACAATTTAAAATGAAATTATCAGCACTAAATTGTACCAGATAGATTCACGTCAAGTTTAAAGTCTCTATAACGACACCACGCTGGCAGACAAAGTTTGGCAAAGAGAGGAAAGATCTGTTTTTCTCTGCCGGAAATTATTCCTTTGATTTATTTAGTTGTAATGAAGGACACTGGAGCTGGACTGTATGATAGAAAAGGGACAGAAGAGCAGATGACAGCTAAACAGGAGAGTGATAGAGCAAGAGCTAAAGGCTAAAACATGAGCTAAGGTCTGTACATTAAACAGTATTGATATGTCTCAGAGCACTGAGCTGTGAGTAAACATAGCTGGCTGCTAAACGACAAACTTGCTATGATTGTTGCCACGTTTCAAACAACAGCGGAACATAACTGTTGTTAATTACTTCACTTTCACTTTCAAAACAAATATGTCACTACAGTTTTGAGTCTTCCAGTCGAAAGAGGTCGCTGCAATCCACTTCATACAGATTCTCCTCACGCACACTTTAATTAATGATAAAGATTTGATGAACTTTTGTTTCTTTCAGGGAAAGGTCTGCTCATTCGCTGTCTTTTTTTCTTTCCTCTGGCTTTATTTTCTTTTTAATGACACATTCTGGCACTTCAACATCTCACACAATAGATGTAATAAAGGCTCCCCTCCAGCCCTCTCCCTCACCTCTGTTTCAATCGTCTCATACACTTGTAAGGAACTATGGCTAAATTAGTCTGCTTAGAAACATAGAAGTGCCTTAATTAAAACTTCATCCTCTCTCCAAATCCCCCCTCTTCACTTTATCCGTCTCTTCTCATCCTCTTTTCCTTCTCTCTGCGGCCGCGTCTCATCCAGCAGACAGAAGGGGGGCATCGTTGACTTGCACTCCAAGGCCTTCGCTCGTTCGCCGGCCTCAATAGAAACTCTCCGTTAGATACAATGACCTTGCAAATTAAAGGAGTGACTGTCCAAATTAAATCAAGCAAGGCAGCCCCATGCAGCCAGCCCGGCTCTCAGTCTGAGCTTAGCCCGCTCCCCCCTTTCCTCCAACCCTTCAGTCTTTCTCATAAGGGAGAGGTAAGCAGAGAGAGTGAATGAAGGTTTTCTTCACAGTCCTCCTTGAGATGCTACTTCTTGCTAATTAACTGGTGCTCTTTGTCATCTCCCCTGTGAGTATGAAGGACTTTGGGGGGGGACTGAATGGAGCTTTTCCAACTGGCAACCCTTGCCAACTGTCTCTTGCTCTCATGCTCTCCTCATTGTACTCTTTGTCAGTTGTTGCAATAGCGAATGAATTGATAGTGCTTTTATTAATTAGTGTTTTGCGCACCGTTGCTAACTTGTGGATTTTTGGAGGGAAAGGGCTGATTGCCTTCAACATTTTCACTCTTGCTGCTCATTAAAATTTAATCTTCATTTGAAAGAAAGTAAAAACATCAGCTCCAGAGTATGTGCGTCTGTTTAACCTCTTATGCTCTGCGGGGTCGGTGGCGATACTTTTGCCTTTGTCAAACATCAGAATGCTATATACCGCCTTACAAAACTTGGATTTTTTTCACATTTCAGTCACTAAGTTTGTTTTACAGTTTTCTTGACCAACAAAATGTAATTACAGGTCCTACCTGCTTGGGGTCATTACATCACATCCCTACCCTGCGCCCTGAATATTCACTCTCCTTTCGACCAGAGGAATCCAAAGTTCAAACATATCAAAAGTGTTGTTTCATAAAAATTTTCCAAGTGGTGAAATTTCTCCTATAAAGTCTGTTGTTTGTCTGTCGTGTGTGTTCTCAAAATAACAGCGGCTTTGCAGTCTTATAGCCTTACCCCTCTCATGTAAATCTAGCAAAGCTGGGTGTGTTTGTTTTCCTTATGGATGTAGCTACAAGAACCAGGTGATCCCATCATTCTAGGACAGCTTGTGATAGCCAACAAGTGCTCTCTGCTTGACTGGCCATTCATATTTATGTGCTCAACAGAAGAGGTATAATCAGTGACTGGGAACTATAATTTCATGATTTTTGGCGAACCTTTTCACAAAGAGAGCAGAGTTGACTTAAAAGAAGACACTGAGCATTGACGGCGCTGGTTTTGTTTGCACATAGTCTTCGAACAAGAGCACGGACAGTGAGTACAACTCTGCCTTGTGTTTGGTCATCTGAGACGAAAACCTATCAAACTCCGACAAGGTTTCACTTGAAAGCTAAAATTTCACCTAGAAATAGATGACAAAGTGTAGAAGTGATGTGGTGGATGTCTTGTGTCTGGCATACAGTATCTTGAAGTAAATGATATCAAAAATGGTTATCAAAAATGAAGCGGAAAAAGGTGTTTCAACTGCATTTAGCTGGATGTGGACTTGAGCCACATTAAAACATTACATTTTCTGAAACTACAGATTTTGATATTTCAAATGAGGTGTCACTGATGAAGTTTGAACTCATGGTTCCTCAGTTGTAAGTTTTTAAACATAGTATGCTATATAGGCCAGAATACGGTGGGATGTAAGGGGTTAAGTGTAGTCTCTTTGCATGTGAATGCAGCTATGATCCCTGGACTCAGCAGACAGCCTATCATGGCCTGTCACCTCTAATCCCTGAATTTCTCTCCAATTTCATTGAATGGTGTAAAACTGGAACATATGTTTCATTATTCACTCAATTTTTCATTAGACCCCGATCACCTGTTTTTCATCCCTTCACACACCATTTGTCACAAGCTGCAAACAAAACAGTGAATGCAAATAATGCATTATCCTAACAAATGGCAGAAGCTTTGGGTTCTCAGATTGCATGAATGATCGCTGCAGATTTACTTCAAGATGTATGATGAATAAGTCTATGCCTCCAACAACAAGTGGTGTAATTTCCCATCCATCTACAGTGATCTTTGAGATTTTTCGGAGATTTGGCGCAACTGTGCTGCTTGGACACACGTCGTAAAGCTAATGGGTTTGGACTCCCAGACTGTGACACTGAGATTTGCTCCTCGCTTGATCAATTAGTCTCTGCTTGTCCTGCTGTATTTGTTGCAGAGAAAAGACTGTAAAGATCCGTACAAAACTGTAGACAGAAAGGCAAGACTATGGGAAAACTTAGGAGAGAACCGTGGCCATGGATAACAGATGGAAGCACAATGTCCCATGAAAACTAAAAAGTAAAACAACTGGAAGCAGAATTCCTGTCTGTGTGTGAGGCAGGGCGAACAAAAGGGTGTCTCTCAAAGTTTTACATCTTCCCTGAATGTAAGAAAATGAAAAGGTTGAACTCCTTCCATCCTTAATCCAGCTTCTGTTCTACCAAATGAAGAAACGATGGCTCCTCTCCAAGCCTCACCTCAAGTGATTTCTCTGAAGGAAAGTGAAAGTTTCAAATTCCTGTTCTGCGGCTTGTTGTCTTTGGAGTGGACACTCTCTCGGGCCTTTGTGCTCTCCTTGACCTTAAGTGTCTTATCATTTGGCCTTGCAGAGCAGAGGTCACACTGCAATAGGTGACCCTTCCCCCTGCCCGCTCCATTCGGCTTTTGTACACGTATAAGAGGTCTCTAGGAAGACCCTCCAGCTAAAGATAATATACAAAGTACTCTGAGGTAATTCCCCAATGCAGCTTTGGCTGACCAGAAATGAAACATGTATGGAAGAACCCATGGACCTGGAACAAGTTTTACTGCCTTGGGTAGTCCAAGGCTTTAATGCAAGAACAGGAAAATATCTTCACTTGTAGAGAATCTACAAAATACTCCAAGACATAACTCCAATACAGATTCGAACCACAAGGAAGTGAAGACTGTGGAAAAGCAAGGAAGGCCTTTGTGGGGTTACATCAATCAAGGCCTCCACATAAGATGAGGTCGCGAGGAACAATTTTTAGAAATTTAGTTAGACAAAACCCCAATCCAGATCAAAACAACAAGACTTGAGGACATTTAGATCAGCTTCAGAGTTTCACAGCCAGACATATAGATTTGGATGAACTAAGGGGTGTGTACAAATTCAGGAGGTTATTGGAGAACTACTCCAAGAATTCATTGACCCAGAACAAGTTTTACTGTCTTGGATAGATGCAGTGTTATCGCAAGAACAAAGGGGTCTAAAAGGATGTTCCAAACTTCAATATAACCGACAGAGTATACCAAGAAAAAAAAAACAAATGCAGATTTGGAGCAGAAGGAAGTAAAACACTTTAGAAAAGCAGCAACAGTATATAGGGACTTTACCGTTTACACAACAACAGTTTTAGGATGAAACGCAAAGGTACTGTTGCATTTTGGCCTCTGGTTTACAAATGGAAACTTCTGAAAACAGCCTTCAGAGTGAATTGTCTGTCTAGTGGCAACTGCCGTTGCTGTGTAAACAGCTTGTCAAGCTGCGATCACTCTCAGCTTTGAGTGTGTGTATTAAACTTTCATTGTGGTTACTCAAATCACCATGGGTGAACCAGGACAACAACAGGAGAACAGCAAACTTTGAACAACTTTGTTGTGCTTATGTTACTGAATTTGCTGACTTTCTTTCAACAAAATGTGTTAAATCGCTTCTGCAACCAGTGAAGAAGCATTCAATATATACACCATATGATTAACTCACTGCTATGTTGGCCTCTAAATTGTATTGATTTCAATGCATTGTTTTGTGTTTAGGCTGAAATGTTGCCATTTAAATGGGGCCTTAGAAAGATCAAGACCTTTGGGCAAGACGAGGTCCCTAGAAAGCATCTCTAGCTTAGTGCATGGACAAAAGCCCAATGCAGATCAAACAACTAAGAATTGAAGACATTTAGATAAGTTCAAAATTTCACAACAAGATGTATAGATCTGAAGAAATCTAGAAGTGTGAACAAATTCAGGGAGTTTCTAGGAAGCTGCAATTATCTATACAGAACCCCAATCCAGATTGAATCAAAAAGGAGTGAAAGAGGTATGGAAAAGCTTTGAAGGAATCCAGCATATTTGACAGATCTGTGTTTATCGGGTTATGCAAAACACCCAAATGCAGAACTGAGCATCTATGAGTTCATGGCATTTGGACATGCTCTAGTTGATTGCAGGTTTTCATGATTCAGGCTTGCCAGGGGTCTCTAGAAGCTGATTTGACTCCAACGATTTAAAGGTATCCTAAGGTATGATCCAAATACAGATCAAGGTATCCAGGCTGGCTGTTTTATAGAAAACTCAGAAAGAAACAAAGTCCTGGAACAAAGTCGGCAGCTACAAACACCCTCAAGGACCTCTGAAAGGTAAAACCCATACACAGATCAGAATGACCAAGGATAAAATATAAAAGGGACACCCACAGAGAAGCTGAAGGATAAAGTGCAACACTTCTACAAAGTTTCTGACTCATCTAAGAGAAGACGCCTCGTCTTATGTGTTGTTTCTGGTAGACTGGATCGACCTCACATCCTGGTCACAAGTTCATCATGAAAGGCTGACCACCATCCTGGCGTCTCTGATATCTTCAAAGATAATGGACATAAAAGTAGTTCCCTGCACCTCTACCTCTGATCTGGATAAACTGTCATTTCTTGCTTGTTAGGCTCAAACAGCTCTGAGTGTAGCGTGGCGGGTAAACCCGGGAAGAAAGGAGGCGTGAAGGAGAAGAAAAAGGGAAATGGGCTGCAGGAGATGGTGAAAAGGAAAGAGCAATGATGGTTTGGAGAGCTGACAAGCAGAAGGAGGGAGTTAAGACCTGGCAGAGCAGAGGTCACCTCACCTAAGGCTTATAAGATCCCCCATAATGCCACGATTGGATCAATTACAGGCTACGCTGGGGCCCAGAACCAGCACAGGCCACTGGCTTCGAATGGATGTATGTGACTTTGAGATGCAAGACTTTGACTGCTCCAGGAATCAGTCCTGGGGGGTCTGCAGTGTGGAAAGTCAGTCAGAGCACATTACTGCTGTCTGTATGACCAAAGACCCAGACCGTCCTCACGGTCATTATGCTTCAGAGGGTTTCAACGGGGTAAATGGACCAGCTGATGGTCTGCATCAGGGTTGAGGAGAACCACAATGGCGTTGTCAGATTCAGAGCATCATCAGAGGCTATTTTAAAGTCTTGAAATGCAGAATCTGTTGGATAAATGTTGTACGCTTGGGTTTTAATCAAACCGGATAGTCTGTCTGTGGACTGTTATCTCATCTTCTATGTCATGATAAGTGTTTCTTTTGTAAACTTCATATAGTTACAGGACATTTCAAGCAACAACAGTCTAATTTGAACCTCTTTTTAACAGTGGCAAAAACCACTGGTGTTTAAAATGTGGTAAAATAGTGTGTTGTAATCCACAATTCCTACATTTGAGAGGCTTGAGATGGATTTTCTGATTATTTTTTCACAAGATCAAGTATTTAGAGAAGCCATTCTAATGAATATTGACCAATGACAACAATCTGTCATTATTTGATTGAACTTTTCACTTTTTGAGGTCAAAAAAGGATCAGACAAGTTCACAAAGCTGAAATAAAGTAATTGTGAATTTGTAGTCCCTTCACTTGTAGCCTCGGGCATCCACAGACACCAGTTACTGTTTCTTTTCTGTTCACGCCTTTCTTCTTTTGCTGCTGCAGATGTCTTCACCAGCGCGATGTCTGGGGGCCTTTAATCTGGTCTTGCATGAAACAATTGATTAGTTGCATCAAGGTCAGGTAACTGACTCAGACAGGGCATAAAATATCACTATTGATCATGAATGAAACCATCAACTACTGCATTTTTTGCACTTAAAAGCCACAAACTGGGAATATGATGCACTAATGTGTATGACTTAACATTAAACCAAAAAAAAAAGAACACTTTTGTATTTCAAATTGAAGTGATTGTGAAGTGGATTGCAGTAACTCCCTTTGGCTGGAGGACTTGCACAAGCTGTCATGATGTATTTGTTTCGAAAGTGAAACTGAAAGTAGATCAGCTCTTCTTTTTGACACTTCTTTTTTTGGGTTATTTTTAACCGGAAACAATGCAACAAGGGAATGTTTTTATCAATAGTCACAAAGCGCTGTTATTTGAAACGTGACAGCAAGCAAACTTGAGTCCTATCAGTACCATGCAACGTTAGTGAATCCTGGTTATGTCCTACCAGTGCTCATCTACCAACTCCAGCCTCACCAAGCAGAGCAAATGCAACCTGATTCTTTATTTTATTGATAGACTCAGGTTTGAACAGATCACTGCAGTTTAACTGCTGCATGTGGGTTGGACTGAATATTTTCAGGAACAGTTTAGCCCGTATTTTAGCTTGTGTTTTAGCCTTTAGCTAATGCTTTAACACTCTCCTGTTTTGCTTTCTTCTGCTCTTCTGTCCCTTTTCTGTCAGACAGTCAAGCTCCAGTGTCCACTGTTGCTACTAAATAAACCACATATATCATTTTCAGCAGAGAAAAATCACAGATCTCTCTTCTCACAGAGACTTTGATGTGCCGTTAATCAATCTGGTCCATGGATTATCGATATGGATTATGATCAGGCTTATATCTAGATGTGACACTTTTTCAAGTTCACTTAAAAAGTCCTCGCTGTCCCTTTAAATGGTCCCAAGTGATCAGGATCAAAGCAGTGAGCTACCCATGAAACTTAGTAAAGAACTAAGGAGTATTGTAGTTGAAGAATCCAGGAAAAATTCATCTAAAAGAAAAAAAAAAGACTCCCATTATCTGCTCCCCTTGAAACCTTTCAAATGAAACCCACAGAATCTGAGGGTCACCCTTGTTTTCCTTGCCCATGTTCATTCCCAACAACATAAACACTGAACTCTTGCTCCCTGCGCTGTTTTTTCCCCCTGAAGTGAAAGCAGATAAGTGTAAAAAGCTAAATGTTCTGTCGTTTTGTTGTTGATCTTCGATTAATCATGAGAGGCCAAGTGCAAGAACCGTGTCCAGCCTTGTTTATGCAGGGCTCAGCTAGGGCCTTTCAAACACACATACACACACATTCACATACACACGGACACACATTCAAAACAGTAGTACATGCAAACACACACTGGTGCAGCAGGAGCAGCACTGAAAAGATCACTGGTTTCCTCCTGTTATGCAAATGCATCAAAACGCTTGAGTGAGAATTATATATGAATCCAATGAGGCTTTTTCTCTCTTTTAGAAATGCTTAGCCACAAGTACTGAGAGCCCTCAATGGCAAGCGTCCGCTTCACTCCCTGGCCATGCGTATTATTCAGCTTGACGAGACGCAAACTGACATAAGCACCCGGGCTCACTTTCACCCACTGGCAATCCGATTATATGGCCAACACGGCATCAATGCTGCAGGGCCAACAGGCAGTGAAGTCCGTCAAGCATCCCCTCCTCCACCCAAGCCCCTTATTTCCCCATTCATACCTTCTCCTTCTTCTTCTTCTCCTGCTCCTTCTTCTTTAACTGCACTGCACAGCTTCCCCCTCCCTCCCACCCACACATACACACACTTCTACAAGCCTCAAGCCCAAGTAAACAACAAACTTTAATGCCAGAGTACCAAAAGAGAGGAAGCAAAACTTTCTTGGAGGGGAAGTGAAACTTTGAATTGCTTCCTTTTACTTAACTTGCCTGTCACTTTGCATGACTAAAAGAAGCAGAATTTATGAATTTTAGAGCATAGAAATGGAATTAACTTGCAAACAAACATTTTGAGGCATTTAGTTGTGTCTCGTTCCAGTCTTTGCCGCTCTGCAGAGCACAAAGAAAGTATCAGGCAGCTGCATGTGGTGGCCTCCTGAACCCTGTCTAGTGCCTGTTCATTCCATAATACTCAGTTATTAGAAGCTATATCTATATCAGACAAGTGCTTCAGGTCAGCCTGACTGGGCAGAGTCAGCACTAATGTCACGACAGGACTCCTAAGCTAAACCGGTGTTGACAACCACACAGCCTGGCCTTCTTTTCCGTGCTGCGCCGTGACGCTTGGGTCCTCAGACAGGGGCACCCCGAGGAAGCAGTGGGTGTTTACATGACGCTACCCCAAAAAGAGTGCCAGGTGCTTGGGTTGGGGGGTTGGGGGTGAGGAGGGTGGTTTTGGGGTAGAGGCTCCTCTTGCAAATCGCCCCGCATCCGTGAAACCAATGTAGAGATGAGATTAAACTTGCAGGGAGATACATTTGCAATTGATTAACCCTGAGCCGGTGTGACAAATTGTATATACTTTTGAGGGAGTGTGTGTGAGTCTTTGTGTGCGTGTGTGTGGATTTAATACAATATTACTGCCAGATTATTATTGAAAATAGGGTCAGACTGGAGAGATTGGTGGAACACTGCAGATGTAAATGACAGATTATAATTATTCTGGAGCACCAGATGCTTTTTCTATAGGAACCTGATTTGAAACTTTCAGATTTAACTCAATTTGAATGATTTCAGGTAAAGTTTAATGAGTCATGGGAGGATGTTTCACCTGCCCGCCTGTCTCTTCTAAAACAAGGATTTCAAGGACTAGTGTGCTTCCTCTGCACCCCTCTGTTTCGTCTGGTATTAATGAGCAATTAACTTTGCATACAAGGTCATGGACAATGGTATTGGTTGTCAGATTATGCTAATGCCCTTGGCTGAAGCTGCACTGAAAGAGGACAGGGATTCCCTGTGAATAGAGAGGGTTGTGGCCTTTCTCCAAGATGAGAAAATGATATGCAAACTGTACCAACATGCACTCTAAGAGGATTAGGACACCACTCGACATCCATACCGACAACTGCTAATAAATGAACAGTGAGAAGGGAAGGCAAGTGTTCCAGTCTGGACAAGAGAGAGCAACTTTTTGTGGCTGAAAGTGGAACTTTTGTGTCACAGTTTGGACTCGATGTTTCCAAGCAAAATGCATGATGATGTGATTTGATAAGTTGTAAACGAAGGGGGGTGAGGATGACTAAAGCTCAAGTGAAAGAATTCAGTGTGGGGTGAAGCCGATGAAGAAAGGAGCCCGGGGTGAAACTAAGAAGTTGAACTCCCATGGCCGAGTGAGAGGGAACAGGTGCAGCCAGAGTTCATACAGAGCGCTTTGTGCGCTGATATGGCTCCAGTCCATTTGGGGAAGAGGGAGGGGCCCATGTTTAATACAAAGTTAATATCGATTTAATGCTTGTCACCGCGCTTCTGAATCTTGTGGCATTGCTAATTCCCTCTGTGTAGAGCGGGGGCTTCTGCACGGCCTGAGCCAGATGCTGCAGGGACCTTCAGAGCCACCAGTGAGCTGAGGTGAAGCCACGGCCAAAACACCCCGAGTGGGAGCCGCCGCGAGGGGAAGCCCGGTCACAAACTGAAATAGATGTTTGGTTAACTTCACATGGCAGGAGCCGGGGTCCAGTTCAGCTTCATTTGAGACCTGCAGAATATGAACCCTGACATTCAAGAGCTTGAGGGGACTGAGCCTGAAATAGACAAACAGATAAGATGGAAAAAGGAATCAGAGACTCAACCCCAGTGAAAGTGTGCTGCAGTGGAAATGGCACACTGATAATTTCACTTTCAGACATAATAAACAAAGTGTCTGCAACATGATGACTATGGGAAATATTTTTTTCACAGCAGACCATTTTAAAACATGTTGCAAAGTTAATTTACTCTGCCTTATATATTATTACTACAGTGGCCCTCAAGTGTAAACCACAACAGCAAATAACTAAACACAACAATAAATTAAATTAAAAGCACATACATATTAAATGTCATTGATTAGTCCCGAGCATATCCAGTCCCATCTTGTATGAATGTCATTGATTCAATATATTATTTGACAACAACAGCTATGTTTGCATCAACGCTCATGCCTAAATTTCGTACTAAAGGTCAAATAACTTCCTGGTCAAATGATGAATGGTGCCTTCAGCCAATCAAGTTCTCCATCTCATTTAATCAGTGATGACTCATGTTGCCCACCAGTCCAAACTTTTTCCGGTGGCTGAATATCATTGTGTTAAATTATTTACTGTTGTTTTAGCCTTACATAAACATGTATTTACATTGAGATTGAGTGTTAATTTTACATTTTAAAATACAGGATATAAGACATTTTCCTATCTTTTTTGGGTCAGGCAAGCACATCTTTGAAAAAGCTAGACATTATTTCGTGCTTTTTCTTGTCAAATTTCACAGACAAATTTGATGTTAAGACATTTAATGTCAATACTTAACAACAAGGTGTTGGATAAAGAAGTGAACTCAAGTTGGACTAATCCCAGGCTGAGACTTCAGCCTGCTTCGAATGGCTTGCTCAAAACAAAACAAAACAAAACAAAAAACAATGAATAAATAAAAACAACATGAGAGTTCAGTGAGATCAGGACAAGACTCGGATAATATGTGACATCACAAGTTGGTGATTTTTTTCCGTAAAAGAAGTCATTTTTAAAAGAGAGACACTAGTTTTTTTTGTTTGTTTTGTTAAGTTTTATTGCAAGGCAGCAGTGATGGAGTCTTCTGTAGTGCTGGGGGGTTATTAAAGGGACAGTAGTGTATGAGACAGAGGCTGACAGACATCAGTCCGAGATAAACAGATTTTTTTTTTAGCTTTAAATCATGTAAAGCCACACCAAGGCTACTAGACTGTCAGAATACAGCCACTAGTTCAACATAGTATTCTCTCTAAATTTAAAAAAATCTATCAGTAACTTGAAACTCCAGATATTTCACAACAAAGAATGAAAAGCTGGAAGTGAAATGCGTCCTATTCCAAAAATTTTACCCATTCAAAAATGACATCAGAGTCCTCCCTGAGTCCTGTTTGGATCAAAAACTTTGCTTTGAGTTTAAATCATGATTTTTTGTTAAATTTCTTTAGATATGTATAAATAGTTCGTGAGGCTATAAATCTCTTTCAGTGTTGCTTTGAGATACTGAGGGACACATTTACATGTAGCCTACCTTCAGGGTTTTTTTTCTGATTTTCTGCTTTTTGTTCTGATTCTGTCAGCAAATGTCAGAATCTCCAGAATGGGTGTGTTAACTTAAAGAGTTTCCTTTACCAAACCCAGGCGGAGGTGGGTGCAGAGCTGAAAAGCTGCAGGGCTCAGATGGATGGATTGGTGACCGGTGTCATACACGAGGCTGCTGCAACCAGTCAGCACAATCTGTTCATCCCCGGTTCAGTGAAAAGATGGGGAGTTTCCCCTTTTCCTCGGTGCGTCCACGTCACCGATAAATAATGAGGGAATAATAAACAGTTAACCACCTGTCGGACCCTGCGCACAATGGAGCGGCCCATACAGAGGCTCTCATGCATGGGTAACATATTTACTCAGCCCCTTTCACTTAACGAAGCAGAAAGAGAGCAGAGACAATGGTTAAGTTCATCTGGTTGGTAAAATTGCATGGGGCCTGTCAGAGGAGGGATAACGATGTGATACTATTCCTGAAAAGTGCTGGAAAATGAAGGGAACAACTTTCAACAATTACATTTTTAAATGTAAATCGGGCATCCAGAGTTAAAAATAGTCCAAAAAATATCGTCTACACCTCACAGAATCTAACTTTTATGGAAGATATATGTGCCACTGAGTTTGATTTTTGAGACTTATTTGATTTTTAGAAATAGCTGATTTGCAAGTTGAGGTTTCTAACAACATGGCAGAGGAGAACGATGTGGGTTTATTTTAAAATCAGGCCTCCAGAGTTAAAATAAGTCCTGAAAATATCGTCTACATTATCAAAATCTAACTTTTATTGGAGACGTGTGCTAATGTTACAAAAAATATCCACTAACATTGTTTTTTGACACTTATTCATTGATTTTTAAAAGTAATTTATTTTCAAAAAGACGTTTTTAAAATCTATAAAACACCACATGGACATATCAATTTCATTTAGAGTCAAATATCTGCTTTTCCCCAATGAAATATTAAATCTTGAGTGATTAATTTGAGGCTTCTAGAGGTGATAAACATCAATATGAAGTCCCTCTGGGGATATTAGAAGCCAAATGGGCTGCCAATTTGAAATGATTGGATTAGCTTGGATATTTTCCTCTATTACAGAATTCATTCAGTTGCATTTTTTGATTCTTTAACTCAGATTTTCAACAAAATTCAGATTTGATTTTGTGTAATTCCACCTGAACCAAACACACGAACCAAATGAGGTTTGTTGAAAAAGTGATGATACATTTATAATTTTCTTAACTTTCGATTAAGAGTTAAAAAGCTACCACAAATCATCCCGTAATGCCATGTAAACTTTAACATACGTCCCTGAATCCCACAGGACAGTTATTTCAGAGTGATGAGACTTTAGTGGTCTCTTTCAGGGGGAGGAGGAGGAGAAGGAGGAGGAGGAGGAGGAGGGGCAGCTTAGGGGTGTTGTTGTTGGTGGTAATATTTTAGAGATGTGCTTTTAATGGCCTTAATTCAGCCGCAGCCAGCTGTTTTTACTCGGCCTGGTAAAGGAGCGGGGGACGTGGCAAGCTTGCAAAGCTCGTAGAAATTAGTCTCGGTCAGCCTGAGCAGCCTATGCTTCCTGCTAACCATCTGCTTAGCGCGCACAAAAGAAGGATTTCAGGCAGCCAAGTAAAGGAATATGGGGCTCATAAAAAGCTTTGAAGGTCTTGTTACTTATTTGGAGGTGTAGCTTTTGGTGATGGAGCGCACCATGTTAACGCCTGTTTGTGCGTCTGTGTGTGCGCCCATAAAGCGCGCCGCACCTCTGATAAGCGTTGACTCTCTGCAAAGGATCATTTCACGGAGGCGTTCCCTTTTAATTATCGGATTGTGGCCACTTTATTTTAGATTGATGTTGAACCACTTATAATGATTTGAGCTGATTCCAAATGATACAAACTGACTGAAATGCCAATCCATGGATGAACCAGTGACCACCTCTTATGGAGCAAGTGCGCGTATAAAGTATTTAGATGAGGAAAAAGTTTCTTAACGCACAAATCAAATTAAAAACATCCTTCAATACTGATACAAAAATAAAAACATTCGATTTGTTTCTTATTTTCTGGTAATAAAATATGACAGCAAAAAAAGTTAATAATAGTTTATGAAGTGCAGAAATCACAAACAAACTCACCCTGAAGATTGTGCTAGGATTTGGAGTATAATCAGATTTAAGACTATGATTAAAAAAAATAAAAACTTTGAAAGAAGTGAAAGCCTGGTTTAGGATTAAAATATATGAATTAAAAAAATATTTTCTCCACGTTTAAGTGTGCATAATTTATATTTATATTTTTGTACAAATCCATCAGAATTATTGACCAAACTTTTCCAGATTGTTCTTTTTTGTCTCAAATTTGAATTGGTTTCAAACTGGCAACAATTAGGCGTTTTTTCTCTCCTTTTTTCCTTGGGTGTATTTTCGCCTGATTGCTCTGCTTTAACGGGTTTTCAGGAGGTAAAGCTGACAGAACACGACTATCAGGCTCCAAGTCGCTTTAATAAGAGTTTTATAAGGGGTCTCAGTGTCCGCTCATATGAATGCGTTTTAAATCAAATCACAGATGCACTTTTATTCAGCCGGTTAAAATAGCAGAACAAAACCGTCTTTAGAAATAAAGCCTTTTTTTTATTCCTCTGGGCTTTTTTTTTTTTTTTTTGAAGCGGGGAGTGGGAAGCAGAGAAAGGCCGAGGGGCGCCTCCTCCGCAGCTGAGGGTGACAGTTAGTTCATGGTTAACAGGATCAGGAGCGCACGGCTCAGGCCGCACACTTCTCCTGTGCGCACTGCGCCGCGGCTCTGCGCGCTGAATGAAGCCTGAGCAGAGAGAGAGAGAGAGTGATATTTAACACATCTGTTAAAGCGTTTTGATAGCAGAAATCCCGTTAAGACATTATTCCATGACGAGGGCCAGATTGAGTGTTGAGAATCCAATGAAACCCTAAAAGTGATTTACATTCGAGATGCTGTGCAGCGTCTGCTCACAATGTGGAGAAAATTCACAGATATTGTACTAAATCTGTCATGCTTCTATATTTTCTGTTAATGCAATAAGATAAAACACATCCTTCTTTTATCTACCTGTTGCTTTTTATATTTCACAGAGCTGAAAATAGAATAAAAGAATAATTTTGCATCTTTAACGAGTTTATTTTTATATCCTGAATAGCAGACAGACACCCTGAAAGGAAAAGAATAAAGTATCTTTTTCTAAGTCCTCATTAAAATTCCCATATAATGAGTGAATGTGTAAAGATTGCTCTTTAATTAGGCCGCTTGCCTCCGCCAAACAAAACAAACTCAAAGGAAAGTGGTCAACATGCAAAATTGATGACCCAGCCTCTTTTGTGAAGCTCACATTGTGTCCTGCTTGCTTATGAAGTCTAATGCAATCATAAATTGCGTCCTCCGGCCAATCAGCGGGCCGGGGGATGCTGCATGAAAGCGACCCATGTGGAGAACTTTGTTGAGCCCCATTGTTGAGGCTGTCAGCGCTGAGCGGAGGGCCGAGGGGGGGGCAGGCTGCTATAAAACTCCTCTCCCCCGAGTGAGGAGACCAGAGGAGTTAGTAGCCATTCACAAGACTGAATCTCTCCCAGCGACCACAAGGAGTATCCCAGCTTTCTCTCCGACTTTTTTTCCAAACCGGGACCATGATGATCCCAAGCGTACTCGCGCCTCCTGCCCTGTACCCGGGGCTGTACCGACCTGCCGCCGCTCTGCCGCTGCACCAGACCCTTCCCTCCGTCTTTCCCACCCACTCCAGCTTTCTAGTGGAGGACCTGCTGCGGATAAGCCGCCCCGCCGCCTACATTAACCGGACTGTCCCATCAGCGAGCGCTCCCCAAGCTTCCCTGCCCACAGCTACAACCACCGTGACCTACAGCGGCGCGCCCGCGGAGCGCGTTCTGGCCACCACAGCGGTGACGCGCGAGTCATGCTCGCCCAAAACGTCAGTGCCGAGCAAGGACCCAAGTTTTCTGAAGTTTGGAGTGAGTGCTATCCTCGCACCTTCACCAAAGACATGTAAGTAATCAGACTTAACTGTGTTTACATTCTCAGAGAGCTCATTCTTGTAGTTTTTATCGGGTATGGAATGTTTCTAAACTTTTCCAATGGTTCTCCACAGCGTCCCCTCCAGCTTTAGTCCACAGTCTTCACTCCAAGAACTTCCCCTTCCCCTGCTTTGACGGCACCTTTCACCCCATCTTCAGGACGCCTTATTTACCAGGTAGGCACAACTTTTACGCACATCTCCATTCAGCTCCATCCTCTGTTTTAGCCTTTAGAAATGTCTCTAAAAGAGCTGAATCAAAATGTAAAACACATTCAGCTCCCGTCATAGATTTTCAGCACAAAACAAGAAATCACTGTCTCATTAATGGAACTGTTGGCTCTGGCCTCTGCCCGGAGCCACCCACCCACCCCCTAATTAACCAATTATCCCAAATCGTCACGCTCTAAATTTGAGGCGGGGTGGCGAGTTATGGTCCCCCCTGTTTCCCATTGGGGGGCGTTTTGGCATTTCCCTGGCCCAGCGTTTTCCCACAGAGCCCGGGGGGCCACCGGGCCGCAGTGGCGGGCAACAAAGCCCCACGGCACTGTGACCAATTTGGTCAGCTCCCACCGGGCAAACCACCCACACACCCCGGAGAGTGACTTTTACCAGGGGGGGCCAAAGGCGTGAACCAGTCATGCACTAATTTCCCTATTAGGCGCTATTGAGAGTTCTCAATATTCTCACAAGACCACATAGCGCGTCGTTGTTCCTGACTCTGCTGTGGCCGCAGGGCAGCTACTGTCAGGAGGAAGTCCAGGCAGCAGTGACGCACACGGGGACCAGGTTTTGGATGGCAGGATTTTGAATCAAGCTCTGGAAAGTTCCCCTGCAGGCTGCACGGCTCATAGGATAGCTTACCACTGACCTCCAATCCTCACTCTCTCTGTGCCCCTAAACGTTCCTCTATTCTCCAAACGCGCCAATCAACGAGTTGAGATAAAGAATAATCTCTTAGAAAAGTCTATAAAGTCGCTAGTCCGTGCTTTCATTCAGCCAAATCATAATGGAGATGGAGTCTTTTCATGGGCTCAGCTGAATGCCTCAACAAAACAACTCCAGCGTCCTGAATAGCTTTTCGTGTTCATTTAATGAAAATGATTTGAAGGCACGAAGAAGGAGGAAAAAAAATCCCCTCCACTCCTCACTCCCCCTTCAGGCATCAGTATTCTGGTATGCAGTTGTGTTTAGTTTGAAAGTGTAAATCTCCTTTTGTTGCGATAATATATGGCCTTCGCCGCCTGTCCAGAGTCTTTTCTGCGTTAGTTCATTACTACACAATTACCGTTCACGGTTTATTAACTCCTCTATCCGCCCTCACTGGGTTCCTTAAAGGATATGCTACCTCTTTACCATACCAATGCGGTTGGGGACCGGCCAATGTGCTAATTAGTCACCTCGTGCCATTTCACTCAAAACGGAGACGTATTGCACAGTTCCAAAGGGGGGAAACTTCCAATACTGACCGGCGAAAAGTATGACCTGAAAGAGAAAACATTATATTCATAGAGAGCCTCTGTGGAGTATGGGTGGGTTTGGGTTTCCAAAGATGGGGGATGTTAGAGTAGTTTCCTTCTACTTCAAGATATTTACTCTGTATTTGCTAGAAAAAAATCTAACGTGATTAACTAACGTGAATTTCTCCTCTGTGTTTGTGTTTTAGCATCTACATCAGTGGTTCCCATCCCGGGGACTTTCTCGTGGCCCCTCGCAGCGAGAGGGAAACCTCGCAGGGGGATGTTGAGAAGAGCCGTGTTCTCTGACGTCCAGCGCAAAGCTTTGGAGAAAATGTTCCAGAAACAGAAATATATCAGCAAACCTGACAGGAAGAAGCTCGCTTCCAAACTGGGACTCAAAGATTCTCAGGTATGAGTTGCAAAATGCGCACAAGGCTTTTGAAATCTGACATGCGTCGTGCGTAATTTACGCATAACTCGCGCGTAAAAGCGTCTGCACTCGTTTCTCACCCTGGAAGGTTTCACTCATGATTACGCGTTTTTCTACAGGTGAAAATCTGGTTCCAGAACAGGCGGATGAAGTGGAGGAACTCTAAGGAGCGAGAGCTGTTGTCCTCAGGCGGCTGCCGGGAGCAGACGCTGCCCACCAAAGCCAACCCGAATCCAGATCTCAGTGACGTGGGCAAGAAGTCCTCAGCTGAGGATGACGATGAGGAAGAGATTGAGAGAGAGTTCGAAGGCGAGAGGTTGAGGGCGGCAGGGTCCAGCGTCTCCTCCCCTTCTCTCTCCAGTAAGCACTCGGACTTCTCAGAGTCAGACGAAGAAGAAATCACAGTATCTTAATTTATTTTCAAAGCAGAGATAAAATTATAAATCAACGTGTTTTTTTGTTTTGTTTGTTTGTTTTAGACAGTGACCAAGCTCAAAAACACATAAATGTCTGAGACTCACTCCAGTTTGTCACTTCAGCGCATGCGCACTGTACAGGATCTACTTCTGACACAGTTTGCTGTTTTGCACAGCTTTGTCCAATTGTACAGTATTTTGTACAACTTTGTATGGAAATTTTATGCCAAGAGTAATGAGTTACTTTTACCTTGACCTTGAATAGAGTTGTTTATTGTAAAATGTAGCTATTTCGTTAATAATTTATATGAATTTGTTTAATAAGTATGTTGTATTATGTGCTGTACATATGTTTATTTCACACTTTTTGTACAAATACCAAATAAAATTGTAAACAAATGCAATCAGGTGTTCTTGTGTTGTTAAAAAAATGACAGTTTGACTGATTTCATTCATAAATAATTATTAATTTTATTGGATCACAATAACTTAAGACTAGTACAGTGATAGATTTAATTCAACGAGCCCTGGACAGACCAGTGATGACAAACAGCACCGATCTGCTCTGATGTAAAGAGACTGTACACAAAATACTCTTTTTCAAGTACTGTTACAAATCAGCTAGAAAAAGTCATCAAAATGTCCCAAGATAATCAACTATATACAAAGTTATGTTACATATAAAAAATGTACATAGCAAAGAAGGCTAAACATTCATTGAGTTTGTGAGTAATAAACTGACGAACTATTCAAATGCTTCAAAGACATCCAGACCTCTCAGAGCAGACGGTACATGAGACAAACAGAATCAGTCTCTTTGTGCTTACAAGGAGAAACACACAGACACACACATCCACAGACAGACACACACACACACAAACACACATGGGGACAACGAATCCAAAATAAAGTCCTCACAAATCTGGATCCATGCTGTTCATCTCGGCAGTGCTGCACAAATGCACACTCAGCTTTTGGCTTCCGTTTGGAGATCAGAATGAATGTTGCATAGGATCGGTGACAGAAACACTGAAAGCGATGCGTGACCCGGCTTTGAACATCCAACTGCCTTTTCCAGAAGGCAGACTGGAGGTTCAAAACAAAGAAAAGTACACTAACTTTAAATTTCAAGCCACAGAAATGATGTTTTACATTACCACTCGAGCATAAGAACCTTTAAAACTTAGTTTTATCACTATAAACAAAGCAGCATGTACACTAGTTTTCACTGAATTAGTCCATCTTCTGACACTTCTTTCTCACAAATAACGATCAAACAGACTCCGAGCAAAGCACAGTAAAAGGATGGGGATGAGGTATAAAATCAACACATCTTAAAGTTCCCTCTTCTGCAAAATATTCTGATCTCAAGCACCGAAACACATCACATATGTATATATTTTTCCTTGCTAGTGGTCCAACATATTTACACCAGCTTCACAGCACTGGGTCATACATGCATACAACTTAATTTGAGAACCCAGAGTACTGCTCCTCATTCACGTCTCAATCCCACGGCATTGGTGTTTGATATGATGAGAGGTCGACGGCGCTCCTCTGGGAGAGTCGACTCGCAGCCCTGTGTAGTTTACAGCCACTTAGACGAGAAAAGAATCAGTTTAATGCACATAGTCTGTTAGAAAAGAGTAAGGCATTGATTTTAAAAACTCAGTCCAGCACCATATAAGATATTTGTGCTACAACAGCCTGTTTGGGCCAATGTGCATGGAGATCTCAAAGGATTACAGAGTGGTCAACGCAAAAAAAAAAAAAGAGAGGTGTTGTTCTTGAAATGACATGGAACCTTAAAACAGACAGAAAAGACGTTAATCATCTCAAACAGAGTCAGAGGATAAATCCAGACAGAGTGAATTGACTTTGAAGAGCAAAAGATGTTCTACCAAATCAGAAATGCTTTTGTTTTCGGGAAGTTTGACAAAAATTTGTGTCTACAGTTTAATTTAATCTAGTTTTTTCTGTTATTCTGCTTCATTTCTAACGGATAGAAAACTCATCTGAATCCTGCAGAAATCAGAAAGTCAGAACCAAGTGTTGTTTGATGGATAAATGGACAAAATTTCCTCCTTAGCCTCATGTTTAAATCATGGATTCAAAGATTTTAACATGCCAAGTCTTCTGTATTTCTGTCTTTTTTTTTTTACTTTGTGTCTTTATTTTTCAATCACAAAAGATCCTCTCTCTGAAAAAGATCATCTCAAGAGCAAAACTCTACACTTTGTATTTAACAAATTATATATTTTTTCTTGCAAACCTCTTAACTTTTGTTGGACAAGTTTGATTCTTGTTTCCATTCTTGCTGATGCTCCAAAGATGCATCTCACATTTTGTAGCTTTGGTCGTGCAAATAAAGTTCAAATCAACCTCCAGGAAACATTTTTGGTAGGCAAAATTTTGGATTTCTGAATGCAAAAAGATGTGTTTGGCCTCTCTTTTAATATTTTGAAACATGCAATTAAAGCAATTCAGTTGCAATGCAATAAGTTTTAGCTTTAAATTCTTGGTTGCAGAACAAAGACACAAAAGAAATTTTATCTTGTTATGAACTAAATATAACAGAAACACATTCAAGCAGATATTGAATGAACTATTATTAATCCTCTGCTTCTTTTAATTCCACTTGTTGTGCACATTTAAATCCTTCATGTAACTTTTACCATTTTTCAGCTCAGACTATCTGTGTTTGTGTAGTTTGGTGTTAAGTTTAATCACAGAAATAGAAATGTTGTAGGACCTCATATTCACTCTGACTCTATTTATCCTCCAGCTCTCACACACAGAGCTCCAGCATTAAAAGGGGATGAACAGGAGAAAGTGACAGGTGTGTCATCCATCCCTCCATCCATTAATTCAGTCATCCAACCAGCAGCAGTCTCGTCTGCTCTGCTCCTTACGGTTCATTCAGAAACACAGTACAGTGCTGCCACCTGCAGGCAGCTCGGGCGCAGGAGGGTGGTGTATAATCCTGGCTGGTGTTTGATAAGTGTGCTGATGGCTGACGATGGTGGTGATAGTGACAGGCTGTGTGCTTTTGTTCTGCAGTAGAAGTCAGGCTCCTGACACCAGGAGAAACGGGCCACAGCGGTGAAAAGAAAACAAAATCAAAAAACAAAAACAGCGCAGTGCAGTAGAAACTTTCCTCGCCCATTCTCTGAAATGTAGTTTGTCTTTTCCTTGTTATACACTTGGGTTACCTGCACCCAAATTAAGGTGGCTGGATTTTGTGGCATGAAGTTATATTCTCGATGAGAAGTCCTCACTCTGAGGACAGTTCTTCTGAAAAAGCCCCAGTGTTTGGGTGACATCACAAAGTTGACTCCAGCGATGAGTCCAGGATATCGTCCTGATGGCTGTTGCTGTTGGAGTCGCTGTCGTAGCTCTGCGGGCTCGACGACGTCGCCGCCTCCTTCAGGCGCATCAGCATGTTCATCTGTGGAGAGAATGAGTGTCAGACTGGTAGAGCTGAGAAAGATCTGAGTTATTATTCTCACTCATTTGATTCATGTGGGGCTGCTGACACCTTTTCTCTTAAATCCTGCTTCATGAGCCAAAGTTAGACTCTTATGTCCAAATGTTTCATTTTTTGAATGAAATCAATTTCTCCTGCTTAATTCTTCCTAAATTCCCATCTCAACATTTTCTCACCAGTGGGTCTGCGTCGCTGTCGCTCTGTGGGGGCTCCTTCCTGACACCCTCCCTCGGAGCTGAATAACCGTCAAACCCGACGTCCTCCGGGCGGAGCTGCAGCAGCGGGGGCCATTCAGAAGGAGTCGGCGTGGCTGACCACGGGTACGAGTCGATCACCCAGGCAGCAGGGTCCTCCCACGCAGCTCTGCGACCATAAAGCTGCAGAGAGACACAGAGTAAGAACGTTAGAACAAGATTTAGTGGAAGATGTAAAGAGGCTGGTGTATTCATGGTGTTTTAAGGCTGTTTGACCTTCAAACTAGGGCTGGACAATTTATTGCAAGTTTGATGAAATTGAAACATGGCCTGCCACAATATTGTAAATGCAGACAGTGCAATATTGTGGCAAAATACCATTTTTTTTGCAGTAGATGTTTTATTATCTACTTCAGTGTTACTAAACCTTGCTTAATCAAAGAGCTAAACTGTTGACAACTACCTTTGCAATAGTAACAATCTAAGTAGTGAAAAGTGGCAAAAATAACAATAAAGACAAGTTGGAGTTCACAAAAATAGTCAAAAAGCAACAAAAACATTGTCCAAAAGCAGCAAAAAAATGATCTAAAAGTGGCTAAAAGGGCAAAGGGCAGTCATAGAAGTGTATAAAAATTAAAATACTTTACAGAGGCCGGACATTTCTGTTTTTCCTTTTTTAATTGACTTAATGTAAAATTCTAATTTTCTGAGACACTGAATTTTTTGGGTTTTAATTCCGCGAGCTGTAATCATCAAAATTTTAAGAAATAAAGGCTTGAAATAATTCGCAAAATAATACATGGGTTATATACCAAAAATATTTGTTTCACAATATTCTTCTATTTCTTAAGATGTGCATCTATATGAAAACTGCTTCCTTTTCTTCCCTTTCTTTTTCTTAACAAAGATCCTTCTGGTCTCCCTCATTTATGTGTTTTTCTTATTTAAAAAAAATGCATAAATAAGAAGGATAATCGTATTCAATAAAGCACATGATATCACGTTTACCATATGAATCAAAATAGCTTTCTTTAAAAAAGTTTTTTATTCCTGGTTGCATTTATCTAATATGGTGCTTCTTAAAAAAGAGTGATACATTGCTTATGTTTGTTTAATCGCACGAGATTGGGATCCTAAAAATAATAGCACAATAAATCATGTTTGCAGTGCCGAGAAAAAAATAGCAATTAGATTATTTTTTGCACATCGTTCAGCCCTACTTCAAATTACACTTTTTAGTCCCAAATATTTCTCATCCTGCATTATGAACTGCACCAACTCATAACTTAAATGTAGTCATGTGTTCTATAATGTGTTTTTTGAACCCTCACATTTTGATATCATGATAAAAACATTCAATTAAAGATGTTGAGTGTTTATCCATTCTTAAAAAAACTGATTTGAAGAAAAATAACTATAACTTTGACACAATCTGTCATAAAAAAATCTGCAGATAAATGGATAATGCATGTTTAATTCTTAGAAGCGTTTTCTCTGCAGCATCCCAGCAGTTTGATTTCTCTTCTGAGCTCAAGAGAGACAAATTCCTCTGCAGCATTTTAAGCTCTCCTTCACCCTGACTCAGAGACTGCTCTCTAGTAATCAGCTGCAGCTTAATTAAATGAGATGCTAATTACGCGCAAATTGGGAGAACAAATTGAATCCATTTTACTTTGATGAACATGACCCTGATCTTCAGAGAGGGCTAATCTATACCGTTACACATCAGACTCATTAAAACGCTGATTCACTCTGTTGGATCTGTTTAATACAATGTCACATCATGATTTCACCACATTCAGTTGTGTATATGTGTGTTTGTGTTACCTGCAGCCCCTCTCGTATGGCCTCCAGCATGTAAGGGATGATGGAGTAGTTCCAGAGGTCTGTGAACCAAACTCTGGATCCTTCCACGTCCATGGGACAGGACAAGAAGAGACGTGGTCCTGAGTGCGGCAGAGCAGACGGGTGAGCTGCTGTTTTTACACACTGATGCTTTCTGTACAGTTTGTTTTAGAATCATCTTACCGATGGTGACGTCAGAGGAGCTGTGCGTCTCCAGGAAGCGGTTCAGGTGGTGCCAGACTCTCGGGATCCAGTCGATGATCTTCACCAGCTCCATGTTACGCGTTCGGCTGCCGATCTCTGTCTCGATCAGCTTCCTCCTCAGGTAGCGACCGAGGAAACCTTTCACTGGCTCCATGTGGTTGGCACACAGCACCCACCTGAGCAGAGAGGAGGATGTATTAATACATAAAACATCTTAAAATAATAAGAGATGGATCGAAATCTAGGAGTGGATGGAGGAGACGTGCAGCAGTTTACCTGAAGTTATGATGAAGCTGCAGGTTGGGAGCAGACGACGTGGCTTGGCTCATGGTGCCGATAATATAAGGGCTGAGAGAAAAGAGAGCAATGTTTAAAAACAGAACAGCTTAGAGGGTTTTAAAATGCTTTACATTAGCTCCTACATGCTTCTATAACTGGCTTCTTGATGAAATTAAAATCTAATGTGTAAAATATTAAGAGAAGCATAATTTATGTTACCTGCCTTAATATAAAGATGTATAACACTTTAATAACGTGCACAAGGCAGCTGAATGTGCTTTACAGAAAAAGAATGTGTCAGCTTATTAAAACATTCAATGAAAAATAAAGATAAAAATAGAACATATATAGTAAAAATAAAAATAAAAAAATGAAAAGGTGAAGATAATCAGACTAAAAAAGAGCAGAAAATATAAATACATAAGAAGTACAAGCAGTACAAGCAGAACATAAGATGCAGCAAAAGATTTGACTTTGAATTTCTTTAATCATGAGAAATCAGAAGTGATTTATCCTGGTTTTAATAACTTAAAACATTAGAAAAGGCGTAAGTTAAATTGAAATCCTTACACCTATTAATGCAAACTGACCTGTGTTGGTAGTTGCAGTTGAAGACACCATTGAAGATCTCTCCCAGTGAGCTGACGTGATGCAGGTTGTCCAGAATGACCACTAGAGGGCTCTCCGCACCTGAGACACCACTGCACTGCTCAGCCAGACCTGACAGGTACTGACGCAACTCCTACAGAGAGAAAATTACATGTGTGGTTCTTTAAATGTGGTCGCCAAAAACATCAGAATCCCCGACAGATCTGACCTTTTTTGCCTCCAAATCCTGATCATGAAACATGCAGATGTTTGCGCTGAGCACAAAAAGAAGTGAGTCCTTCTGTTTTTATCTACTCTAACTTCGGTACAGTGTCATTATATTTCCTGAGAGCTTCAACACTAATGTTATCCCATGACTAATGCAACACAAGACAAAAGACTTTCCTTTGAATGGTCAACTGATGTGTACTCTCTATTTTCCGACTCATGGTCAGTCCATCATTCTCAAGCTCCTTTTAATAAATGAAATGACTTATGATGACTCTATTCTATGGTTTACAGAGCATCATGACATAATGATGACTTTGTAGATGTGTAGATAGACTTCCATTAATTTTATGGATATTTAAAGGGCTAATTCAACAAAAAAAAAAAAACAAAACTGGAACCTTTTAAATATGGTGGGTGTTCTAATAATTTGACCACCACTGAATATATGATTTGGCTAAAATCTCTTATGACTCTGGTTGAAACAAGTATCTTGCATGCAAACAGCAAGACATTTCAGGAGTTTGTTTTGATGGTAAATTTGTTGATTTGATTTTTCACAACAACAAAAAAACGCCACAAGTTCAGCAGCTTGCTTGTTATTCTAAAAAAACAGTAGTTTCAATGCTTTTATGAAAATCCAACCCTTCAAACTTAGTGTCAGCACCGACTGAGACTTGTCGGGGCAGAGGAAAGCTGAGGAAAATGTGATAAGCGTGTATTTACCTTGCTGGACTTGTGATCCACGTTGAAAGTGACAACAGCGTGCGGGGTCAGAGGTCGACCCTCCAGCAGCAGCAGGTGTCGAGACAGCTGATTGGCCAGGTAGGTCTTCCCTGTGCCGCTGGGGCCAGACAGGATGACGCGTCTGTGCTCCTTCAGCAGGGAGACGTAGCGCTGCAGCATCGGCTTCGGGATCAGGGTGTCGAACACCAGAGAGTCCACGTTTTCACTGCTCACACCTGGAGGCACAGGTAGAGGAAGAATGATCAGTGTCCGGAAATATTTCAAACTCTTCTCTACTTTAACACAGCAGAATGAAAAATGAACTGAAGTCTGTCTGTTACCTTTGAGCTGGATGTTGATGGTGTTGCTGTCTCCCACCAGGTACCCACAGGGAAGCAGCTCGGGCGTCTGAGCGGCGCTGGGGATGCTGGGCCGGTGGATTTCTCCGATGTTGTATCCTTCCACGCTGTCTGAGCTCAGGCCCAGCTGACTCACAGGGTCCACATGGGTGATGTACTCCTGTTTAACACAGAGGATACTTTTATGAAGACATGCTAACAAAAGAAAACAGGAATAAATCTGTCTGTGGTTTTAAGCAGAAGTGTTTTAGTAGTATTGGTAATCTGTTTACCTTAAAAAGGCGTCTAACCACTCCATCCAGAACATCCCACTTGGTTTTCCCGCTCACACCAATGCAGCCAATCAGGAAATGTCGGGACCGTCCCTCCTAGGAAGATAAAGAAGGACTGGTTTTATCGAGCTGTACAACAAAAACATGTTTTTTTTCTGTATTTTCTCACAGGTCTCACCTCTCCCCATTTGCTGTCCTCTTCCAGGCTGACGACCATCTTCACGTGCCGTCCCTCCTTCCTCATCCCGCCCTCACCGGTGTCATCCAGCAGCATGTCTGACGAGAGGGAAGAGCAAAGTCAGAGAAAGGTTTTAGAGATGTTTGATGAGCTCTCTGTTATTAAGAATCTCAAATATAGAAGTTAAAAGTTGGTATTTGGACAGGCAGTACTTATTCTGACAGCAAAACCAGGGCATTAAGTTTATTATGAGTGATGTAGTCCTTTCTTACCCAGGCTGGTGGACTCGCTGGTGGTCAGGTTGAGGCTGTGCTGGGACAGAGCTGCTCCGCCCCCCTGAGCCTGTCCGTGTGTGTGAGGAGGAGGAGGAGAGGAGGAGATGGAGGCCTGGGAGCCCATCCTGCTGCCCTGGTTCTCCACCTTCAGGCGGTCGTTCTCTGCCTTTAGCTTCTCGATCTCCCCCTGTGGCGACAAAATGATAAAGTTGTTTCAATAAAAACGAGTGTTGGACGATTTGCAAAAATTATGTTATTGTTATTATTTTTCCTGATATTGCAATTGTGAATTATAGTGGGATTGTTTTCCAGGTTCTCCATTCTATGTGTTGATGATATCCATTGCTATATTGAGAGGGAATTCTATCGTTATTCTCATTTGAGAGAGAAAAGTTGGGTTTTTGTAAAAAGAAATGCATAAAGAAACTGTTTGCATATATAGATATGTCTAAAAAATTTGAATATCATGGAAAAAGTTCAGTGTTTTTGGTCAGTCATTTCAGAAAATGAAACCCAGATGTTATATAGACTCATTTTTATAGAGTGAATTACTTCAAGCCTTTATTTCTTGAAATGTTGACGATTTTGGCTTACAGATAATGAAAACCCAAAATTCCATGTCTCAGAAATTAAGAATGTTACATAAGATCAACCAAAAAAAAGGATATTTCTAACAGAAATGTCAGGCCTCTGACAAGTGTTGCTGCTTCCTGAGCATTTTCCAAGTTTTAGCCTAATTTTCACGCTTTTTTACCCAATTTCGCTACTTTTAACTTACATTCATTTCTTCTTCTTGCCTTTTTGCCACTTTTCTCCTCTTGGAGTGTTTCCTTCACAAATACTTTTTCAACAATTTGGTTATTTGGTTGAGAAGGGTTGAGTAACTCTGGTATACACTGCAAAAACTGAAATCTAATCAAGTCTTTATGTCTTATGTCATATAAAATTTATCTTATTACTCTTGATAAGAGCCAGATTCAATTGACAACTCAAGTTATTTAAAGAAAAAAATTAGGTCTGAATTGAATTGTAACAAGTAAAGAAAAAAACTACCAAAGAGAAAATAAAAAAGTTTTTTGTTTGAAAACATCTTTCTAGTTTCCAGAAATATGAAGAGCAAAGAAATAAAAGTACTTGAAATAAGAAATCTGTCTGGACTTTTCACTTGAATGTGGCTCATATCAAGAATAACAGGAGAATGTTACAAAAAATAAGACTTTATAACTTATTTAGATCTCAGTCTTTGCAGTTTAGAGCATAAAACATCTACTGCAAAAAATAAAATAAAGAAACTGGCATTCTGGCATATTTCAGGTTAGAAATATTGCATGTGATTAAAATATTGCAGCAGGACATATTACAATTTAATGTAGTTTGCAATTAATTGCCCAGCCCTAATAAAAACACCTGAAAAGTTCATTGTGAGCAATGTTTGACTCAAAACATGATTCTCCTTTAAGAAAATGTGCTGGATCAAAAACTGTTATTGAAGAGTTGAAAATTCTTTGTAATGTCACTATAAAAAGACAAATTGCAGCATTATTGGAGCTATTATTTAATTTCTGATTCTGTTTTGGATGTTGTTAATATTTTTATATAATAAAAATACTATCTTATCTTGAAAATGTATCAAAGAAACAAACAAAACAAAAAAAAATGCTGACCATCAGGTGAGGTGTAACTGATGAACTGTGTGTATTGACAGCCTGTGTTTGTGCGTGTGTGTGTGTGTGTGCAGACCTGCATGCGGTTCATGGCCTCCCTCAGCTGGTCCAGCTGATGGGCGGAGCTGAGCGCCTCCAGCCGGATATCCGTCAGCTTCATCTCCTTCTCCCTGAGCTCACTGCGCAGCTGCATCACCGTCTCCGCCTCGCTGTCCAAACACTCTGACAGTCTACACACACGCAAACACACCAGCAGGTCAGCACAGTTTAGTGACGTCACAGGGCGGTTTACTCACAGACTCTATTTGATCTGTATTAGATGACGCGTGTGTGTTAGTGTCTTAACGTACAGTGAGTTGGAGTGTGTGTTCCTGAGCATGTGGCTGGAGGCTGCAGATCCGTTGTGGGGAAGTTTGGGCGAAGACGGCAGCGAGGAGTCGGTCATCTCCTCGATGTCAGAGTGAGAAGAAGCTGATTTTGGAGATTTCTTCTTGCTGAACGCTTGTTTGAAGGAGCTCCGCAGCTGCAGGCAGAGAGCACAAAGAAAGAGAGAAACACATGAGCTGATGAGAGACCTGAAAACACTGGGAGGAGGAGGAAGAGGAGGAAGAGGAGGAGGAGTGTGCTGGGAGGAAAGTGGAGGAAAGCAGCTGTTAAAAAGTGCAAGTGAGGGAGAAAAAGGAATTATGGGTAGACTATCTGATGAGCTGAGCTGCACTTCTGGACACAAACCACACACTGAGGTCTCATGGTATTTGTTTTTGTTGATGTTTAATGAGGTATTAAAAGCAAAAATGTGCAGAAAAATAGTTTTAAGGAATTAAAGTAATCATTTAAGGGAAGAAAGAGGATTTAGTGGGAAGAGGAACACTTCTATACCATACTTCTGAACAAATATCAAATGTGTGCATACCCTTTTCTGGTTATTAAAGTATATCTTTGTTTGCAATCTTTCTGTGGCTCAACTATTTTTTTGAAACCTATTTAGAAAGACTCAACGTGAGTGAGATATTCTGCCATTTTGACCATTCTTCCCTAAGATTTAAAGCCTCTGTGAGGACGTAATAAGTGATCTTGGAATAGTTTCTCTTTCATATCTTTGCGTGCTCAAAATTCACAATTTAAAACAAGATCAACATCACCAAAATAAGCTTTTTGAGATGTCATTTCTCAGCATCCGTGGATAGGTCAGACTTTCCCAGGAGAACATGAATCTTTTCAAGGCACCAAAAAACCCCAAAAGTCTCTTTGATAAACCAGCAAAGTTTAGGTATGAGAAAAAAATGTGTGTTGTATTTCTTGAAGAAAATTATTTCTTGGATTTATGTTGTGTAAATAAGAAAGAACTGCCCTCCAAAATGTGTGCATGAAACAGCAAGAGTCACATATTTATGACAGATAATGATGGTGCTCATGGGAAACTGAGTCTTAATCAACTACCAGGAAATATTCAGGGCCAAGGGAATTGTTTTATTGTGAGACAGTAAAAGTGAAAACAACAGGGAATAGTTTTTGTGTCCTTGTTTATGGTGTTCAATTCTGGGACTGTCTGAGTGATGAATTAAAACTATGTTCGCGTCACTTGTGTCACAATCAGGGTGAAAGTTTGTGTCTGAAGGAGAAATCCACCATTTCAGATTTTAGAAGTTTGAGTTTTGGAGTCTAGTAAAGAGGAAAGAAAGTGCGTCTTCATTTTTTACTCAAATATCCTTTAAACTAATCGAAGGGTTTCACAGTCAAGGATTCATTAGTAGTTAAAAAAAATGCTTTATTAATCTTCTCAGATCTGATATGAAAGTATTCAAAGGTGGATTTCTCCCTCTCAGAGCCAGCTCAAGTCTCATGGGGGCAGTTTTTTTAAGGAGAAGAGGAGAAGAGGAGAGGAGAGGAACTACAGCAGGAGGAAAAGAACTTAGGTTAGTAACCTAGAAGAAGCGCAGGAGTTAAGCAGCTTTGATTTCACCCAGTCTTACCTCATAGACCTGCCACATGAAGCGAAGCAAAGGAAGACAGAGAGACAAAACAGCACATGTTCATATGGGTTGGAGTGTGTTAATGTGTGATGGAGGGACAGAGATGAAACTAAAGGCAGCTGCAGGCTAACACTAAATCACAACCACCGTGAAACAGGAGGTCTTTGATGATCCATTACCTACGAACTTCCAACACACACACACAGAGCCCCTATACACTCAGTATGATCCACACAGACACACTCAGCATGAGCACCTGCATGTTGCCCCCTGTGAGGTCTCATCTACACACACTCTGACAGCTGGAAGCACACACACACACAGGAGGATGGTTTATTATCACTGCGACATAAAGCAGGAAACTCGACACGAGCTCACGAGCACGCCGCTCATCCTAAAACTCAACATCAGGATCGGATTGAGACGACAGCGGGCAGCTAACACAACACGGATCAGTTTACAGCACCACGGAGAGGAAGAGAGCTTTCATACGTCGTCATCTCTGACTTGACCTCCTCCGGTGCACAAAAAAGCCTTTCAGCATGAATGGAAATACAAAAAATAGAGTGAAATCAGATGTGTGTATAAAGATGGAGATGTTCAGATGAATGATCACGACAAAAAAAGACTAATGAGCCCACATCAGGACTGAACACTAACATTGATTTGATCATTTACAGGAGGGAAAAAGACTCCCAGTACCACTTTTAGCTCAGTTCACATCTGAAATGTCAGATAATTTTGTCTGCAAATCATCAAATCAACGATTACTTTGTTAAACAGGACTGACTCTATGAAGTGTATTCACCTTTTCCCCAGAGAAAGATGCCTAAAAAAGAGAAACCCACCAACAAACACAAAGAAATGAGCAGAAACACACAGACACTTAGAGATAAGATGCTGAAATCATCAGTCTTCTGTATTTTTTTGCTCTTACGTGCTTTAAGTGTCTTACCCAGTTCTTCTTGTTCTTCTTCTTGTTCTTAGCATCGGCGTCCATGTTGGAGCCCACGCTGGAGTGGCTGGTGGCGCTGGTGATGCTGCTCACGCTGTCGGAGGAGTGCTGCCGCCGGATGCGAAGGTCGGGCTGCTGGTTCTGATGCTGCTGCTGTGGACTGCCGTTACTGCCAGCTGAGAGACACAAGACAAGAGCAGGAAGTTCGATTTACTAACATAAGCTTTCATCTCATAGTTTAATAATTCCCTGAGCGTGTTTTTTGTCTTATGGTATCTTAGGAGCATTCAAGATGACAGAAACAGGCGTTAGATATGCTGTTAGCATCTCTTTCAGACTATTTCCTTTCAAAGACATAAACACCACAGACAGAGTGACCCATGAGGATCACAAAATTCATAATACTTTATTGACAAACTAAGATATTTGTCATTTTGGTACGTATGTGTTGGAGGGAGATTAGTCATCAAGCTAAGGAATCATTAAGTAAATTCAAAGAAATAAATTGTTGCCTCTACAATTAAAATAATAATTTCAAGAGACGAGGAAGAAGATACTTTTATCCATCTGTGTGGGTAAAAAATCTTAGAAATACATTGTGTGCTTATTCAACATTTTAACTGTTGGATTATTAGAAACTTTCTTTCACAATTGAAATATTGAGGCTAAAAGACAAAATTCTGTCAGTTATCAAAATGCCGAGCTGTCACAACCTTTTTTGAATTTTTAAGTGGATGTTTTTTTGGTCATCTATCACCACAAGTTAATTTTACATCTATATCTTTCTCTTTGTTAAAATAATAACAACCTAAACACATGACATCTGGTCAAACGTCAGCATTTGTATATTGCTAAAAAAAGACATGGATAAAAAAATCAGGGATAAGTGAGTCCTGATATCAGGTATCGATAATCGGGCTGATACTGGCCATTTTTATGTACCAAGAACTCGATGCCAGCCATGGATACTCAAGAAAAAAAATGTTTTTGCCAACTTATGAGTAAAGCAGGTTGAAGGTTAGCGCGTTGTTCTAATTTTGTGCTTCAATTTTGCACCTTTGATAAAACTCAGGGAGAGTTAACAGTTAAATTGTTTTATTTTGCACTTCAGTTTATTAAAAACTTAAATTTACTTAAACCCTGTGGGTTGTTAATTTAATTTTAAACCTTGCTCATTTATTGCAAACAAATCATAAACCCAAAGAGTTAGTGTTCTGTGTAGGACTCAATGGCAGAGTGACTGGGCTGCTGTTTTGTTGAAATTTAAGTCTTTATTCAAAATGATCTGTTATTGTGTTAATTGAAATTTAAAGTCTCAAAAGTACCAGTGGGGGTTGGTATCGGTGTGTACTCAAGCTGGTATCTGTCTAAAAAAAGTGGTATCAAACTTCTCTAATAACTTAACTTCTCTAAAAATAAATGAAACTGTTACAAGAGTAATATAAAGAATGAAAGACAGTATTTGTTGTTAGAACGAGCAAAAGTTGAGAGTGTGGAGTGTTCACGTTACCAACAACATAAAGGTTGTTCTGCTTCTATTTTGGCAGAAGAGTTACAGTACAAACCTCACTGACTTTATCTCAAGGACTTTCTCACAAAAGTTCAAAAGGATGACTTTTTAGAAAACAGACTATAAAGGAGATATTTTACTGTCATCACTTCAAAGTATTGACAAAAAAAAAAAAAAAATCAACTGTAGCCTTGAATTCCTCTGCTTTCACCAGTGTGTGCTTACCTGTCCTCTCCCCTTTCTGTGTGAGCTCAGGTGTGTTGATGACTCCGTTGATGGCGGCCTGAGCGACGGCGTTCTGCTTCTTCAGCAGCTCGATGGTCTTCCTCAACTCGTTCAGCTCAGAGTCCTGCACAGAGAGAAGAAAACGGGAGATTGAACCAACAAATCCACAGTAGTGACTTTTAAAACCTCAAGGAGCTTTTTTTACCTTCTGCTCTGCCGTCAAGGTGAGACTCTTCAGTCTGATGGTCATGTTACCCAGGCTCTGCTCAAACGCTGCGACTAGGTGGGCCTTCAGGAGGGAAACAAATATGTATGACTGTTAAAGAAATGCAGAGTCAGCAGAATTTTTCATTCCTCATTCGCCATAAAAACCAAATTCAATCAAGTCTAACTTTCTGCAAACTCTTAAAACCGCTAAAAGAAAGAAGCTGCAGAGACTTAAATGGACAGAGTTCATATTCAGAGTGGGTTTAAAAACATCAAAGAATTAAATACATCCTCACTGGGATGTAAAAAGAAGACCTTGAGCTGATTTTATCCTTATCCTAAAAGCGTCTGAATTAATAAGGCCTCCAGCCCTCACACGACCACTGAAACCTTGAGGCTAAAAACCCAACATGACATCAGTCCAGTCATCTTGGTAGCAAAATAAAAACAGAACCAAACACAAATAAAGCAGAAAAATATAAGCGCCCTGTAATAAATGATTCTCCCTGAAGGTCAGAGTGAGGTGGATTGGTTACCCACATTACAAACACAGAAGTGAAGCCAAAGCGTGACCTCATCTTTACCCGAAACAGTCCTCTGAGCTGGGATCACTCATACACACTGAGGTTAAAGACTTTAATGTCGGTGATGTGGAGTCATCTTTGTGTAATCATCTTTTAGGGATTTTCCACTTTTACTCGATTTGACTGATTCCAGATATGGCGTTTCCAACAGACGGAGTTAAAGACTGTTTTTAATCAAGTAACAACATGATGGTGGGCATTTCGGGTAAAAAAATACTCTTGGATAGTCGCTGATTATTCTAATAGCTCCCTGCCTAAAGGAGTTGGAGATCTATTTAGTGACCAAAAAAGATTGTGTAGGATAGTCAGATAAAGACATGATACTTTTATCTGCAAAGTTTACACTTAACTCTTTCACACTGAAATTATTTGCTTCTTTAATCAAGTTGTGAATCTCAGAGTGCTGCACCTTTTTATTTCCAATTGGCACTTCTGCTTTCTCAAGTTATCTGGAAAATCTTTAGTTATTATAGATTTTTGGGTATTTAATGTTGCAAAAAATGCAGCTTTACATGCACTACAAACACTGTTTGGTGAAAACACTTGAGAAAATGCATTCTTAAGATGAGATAATCAAATGAGCTATTTTATTTTTTAACAATTATTCAAAAACCCTGACTCATCCCTTGTAATAAAAAACAAAAGGGGAAAGAGAGGAGGGAAGCATTTAATCTCGAGGGTGGTGTTAAAACTCAGCCAATTCTCTGTTTAAAACATGAAATTAATTTATGGATTTTATACTCACATTGAATTGCTTGAGATTTACTGAAGCCTTACTGAGGAATGAATGTGAGTAGTTTGTAAAGTAAGAAATCTACAATAATATAACTGCAGGATTCTCCTTAAAAGTCAGGTCATGTGATCATGGGAGTTCACAAATTTGATAGGCTTTTCTACCTCTGTACTTGAGGAGAATGATGTTTGCTCTTTGCCTCTTGTATCTTGACTTAGGGGTGCCCCAACTCACAAGTTTTTCAAGATATGAGCCATCTCTGATAATTTTTTGCTTTGAGTTGAGAAAAACTCCAGAAAAATGAGATGTGTTTTAGGGTTCCGGAAAGGATTAATGGTATCTCAATTCATTTCAATGGGGAAAATTGATTTGACACACGAGTAATTTGAGTTGCCAGTTCCGTCATGGAACGAATTAAAACTGTAAATCAAGGTACCACTGTATTATGATATTTAAAATGCAGACTTCTTGGTCCATGTCAGAAAATGCAGAACTAATTTATACAACTGTCAATCAACAGCTCTGTAAAGAAACTCTCAAATCTCAGTGATTTCTCACAACGCTGCAGCACTGTTGGAGGAAGAAGAGGCCTGATTGATCAACAGTTGACATCTGCTGAGTTTTAAAGGGGTTACAAACACACAGTGTTCCCACGACACGCGTGACAGGGCTTTGAAAGTCTTTCTTTGTAAATGAAATAATTAAATTTTCAGGGATAAGAAACATGATCCTAAAGATTCAAAAACCGGTTTTATTTTGCTGATTTTGCATGTTTAAGCACACACTTGATCGATGGGGGGGTCATCCATCACTGTATTGTGTTAAACATTACGAATGCCTGCAGGAAAAGTGAGTGAGAGTTGAGTAATGTGCTGACTGACGTGTGAATCCAATCGTGACTCTTTGCACTGGCGACGCTCTTAGATTCTCCGCCTTAGGGGCTTCAAGGTGTGTTCAGAAAATTCATCATGGGTCGATCATTTGTGATTGAATATTTCAGCAAACATGACCCTCCACCACATTTTCTCCTTTCTGTGTTTTTCTGTCTCTCAGCACTAACTCCACACCTTCTCATGTCGAGGCGTCACCAGCTGTAAATCTTCTGTCCACATCTGGGACAAACAGTCTCTGCTCAGTGTGCTGAGACTTGAGTCCTCGCTGTAATCTAACACCTTTGCCTTCCTTCCATATCTCTAATCCACGCCTGAACCCCCAGCGCGCTCTGACTCAGGCGGCAGATTACGAGCCGAGCGTGGTGAGACTTGTGCAGCTCAGGGAGGCAGGGTGGCAGAGAGGTTCGTGTGTGCAGACGCTTACCGTGACTTTCTGATGGTTCTGCCAGATGTGAAATTATACCTTCTGTGCACAAAGTTCTCTGCGGGAGTTATCGGCATGGATATCACAAAATGTACTCGCGTGTGTTTGGGTGCTTGAGGAGAGGCAAGTGCCAAATTTCACGGCGTTTATAGCCGAGTCCGTCTTTTGGCAACAAAACCTTTGCTTTAGTCATATATTCCCTACATGTTTTTCTGAATTCATTAAAAATAGCTACTACTGAACAGATAACCCTATCATTGGGGAAAAAAACACTTTTATGTTTTGGGAAATCTTTTCTAACTTTCTGTATTTTGCAACAATCAAACAAAAAGCTCTGAAAAGAAAATATCACTCTGTAAGTTCAGCTCTTTGTCCATCTCTGAAAAGGTCAACAATTGCTGAATAGATTGCAAAACTCTGTGCAGACATTTATTTGTTTGAAACAAAGACCTCCACTGATTTTAATGATAGGCTGACCTTTACACCTTGCACTACCACAAATTTGACTCATTGCTTTTGAGTTTTTAGTGCCTCCACGATATCTGAGTCCTATGTTTGGTTATGTAACAAGCTGAAACCTTGATTTGAGCCCCATCAGGCAGTAAGTTTACATACATCTGAAGAAATCTGACTATGGGCCTTTACTCAGACTGAACACTGTGTGCTTGTAAATACGATGCTCGTGATTTATTTCTTGACTATCACCCGGAAAACAAATAAGAGGCAAATCTAAACTGTAAAAGTTACACCTGCTAGACGTTAAACTATCAGCATCACTGTGCTTAAAGTCTCTGTAAGGACTATCAGTTTGATGCTGATTGCACTGACACCTTTGGCTGAAATCAGTTTTGTCTTTCCAGGATAAAGACTCCATTCCCCATGAGCACAATCAACAACATTCTTGAAGACATGACTCTTGCAAAGGTGAGCAGATCTTCTTTTTCACACTACTTTTCTTTGTTCAAGATAACTTTTCCCAGGATCCAAAGCAAAAACTAATGCATTTCATAGTTTTAAATGTGGAAACAGTCAAACTTGGTGGACCCAGGGGATTACACAACAACGATTTTAGGATGTAATGCAAAGGTGGTGTTGCCTCTCATTTGCATTTTGAAATGCCATGGTCACCATTGCTGTGTAAACATGAAGCCAGAGTTTTCAGTTGAAACACTGACGTCACACTTTACTTTTTGCATGCCCATTACACCTTCATTGTGGCAACTTAAATTGCTATGATCAAACCGGACACCAGCAACAGTAACAATGGCAGACTACCATGTTGTGCTTATGTAGCTCAATCTACTGACTGTTTTTCAACAAAATATGCATCTGTTGCACCACTCGGCGAAGAAGCATTGAATATAAACACTAGATGATCAGCTCACCTCTACTTCAGCCTCTAAACCATTGTCATATAAAGGGCTTCTACAGTTATATTGCCAACTACAGGCCTGGCATGCATACTACAGAATTTTTAGTCCCTCAGTGTTTTCGTAACAAAGCAGATTTTTTCATGGCATTTTTTGAGTTTTGGAGTTTCAAATTGTTGTCAATGTAGGAGAAATAGCACCCAGAAATAACTGATTTTGGTGCAGATGACCTCATAAATTGTAGACTAAGGATAGAAAAAAATATATGTGAGGTTATTTCATGATCACTCATAAAGTCCTCACAGGGCCTTTAACAAACTAACATGCATAAGCTAGTTTTCAGCTGAAAACACTTGGCAGCTGCTGCCCTGGCGGGTGGCTCATGATCCCTTTCCAGTTGTGCACTTCAACTTGGCAGAACAGCTTTGATTAAAAGGAGCTCATAAATATAATTCATAACAAATCTATTGGGGATTAAGTTGGCTTTACGGTGCACATTTTATGCATGGCAGTCAACAAATAAGCTCCTTCAGAAGCATATGTTTGTGTCTGCTCTCGCTGACTCACATTGGCACTGAGTTGTGTCGTCAGGGCGGAAACCTTTTCCTGGGAGGCGTCCAGCTCCCGCCGCAGCTTTCGTATCTGTGGACAGCAAAAAGCATGTCATCAAAAAGCTTCTCAACAAAAGCAGACATAACTTCTTCAATAATAATAATAATGATACCAGACATGCAGACACAGTGTGAAAAAAAGAAATGAAGCAACAAACGAGGGAGTCTCCCAGATTGGAGCTCTGATACGCTGAGGTTAAGAGATGAAAAGCAGTAAGGGCATAAAAGAGCACATACAGGTGTACACAGGTGTTCAGACAGGAACAAGAGCTGAGCGCAGGGTCAACACACAATACAGTTACATGTGTAACCAGACACAACTGTGAAAACGCCCCCATGTTCCAACAAGTTCAGCTCCAGCATGGAGAAAATTAAAGAGCAGAGAAAACAGGGGCAAGAAGGGATGTGGGCGGGCTGATGCTTACCTCCGACTGAGACTTCTCCTCGTTCTGTGAAAACAAACATCAGAAGGAGAGCAAATCGTTAGAGGAAGAACGCTTTTAATGAAAAAGAAGAACAGCTTAAGTTGCCCCAGGTCAGATCATACAACACACACACACACACACATGTTGTGTTTGATTTATTATCTCCACAGAGAGCAGCTTTATAAACTGTAGAGGATCATCAGGTGTAATATGTCTACAGCAGAGATCCACCTGAAGGCATTTCACTGAGGTGTGTATGTGTGTGTGAGGGAGAGAGTCTATTGTCTGTGCAGGCCGCAGACTGAACAATAGTGAAAAGACAGGTAGGAAAAAACATGTGGAGTGAGAGCGGGCAAAACAAACGCTTGCACGAACTCAACACACCCAGCCGTTACTGCTTCTGTTCAGCAAAACACAGAAACATGTAACACCCACATTTACGTGTAAACAAGCTGCAGCAGCGGGACGGAGGCTGCATCTGGAGATGTTTGATTCAGAATCACACTGCAGCTGCTTTTACAGATCATTTGTACTAAATAGTCAGCTGTATCAGTTTCATCAGATCTGGAACAGCTGCAGCTAAAACTAATAAACACTTACACTGAACTTACAAGTAAACACAATGCACCTTCATTGAAAGGGAAAAGCCAAATGACACCAACAGGAAAAAGTCTGTAAGGTACATTTTGTTTGATATACCAAAAAGAAACTTGCCAATGCAAATTTCAAAGCTTCATACCCATTTATGAATAATAAAACAGGTTTTTTAATTATTGTATGAACTTTAAATAACCCTGAACAGCTGCATCACTTGTGCAATAACACCATGATGTCTTCATCTTATCTTTTCCTCAGATCTTGCGCAGTATGGATGTTGTTGTGCTTCTCTTTGGTATTTGTTTCTCTGTTTGAATGTGGTTTGTTTTCAGATTTGAGTGCTTTTAAATTTTGACACTTTAAGCCCAAGACAAAATCCGCCCAGGTTAACATACTGTATAATTGGTATTTTATTGTAAGTTTTCTTTTATATGAAACAAATGAAACAATTATAACAAAAAATAATTGGATTTACATCACTTCTTTAAACTTTTCTCAAAACTTTTTCATATTTCTTGTGTTTTATTGTTGAAAGTCTGAACATACTGTTACTATACTTTTTGCTACAATTTCTTTTTCTTTTAATGCATTTTACAATTGGTGTTTCCTTTCATGTTAAGCAGCTGTAACAAAATAATTTCCTCCAACAGGGTTGCAGTAAAAGAGTTTTCTTTTCTGTGTTCTGTTCAGTGGTGTGCACAGACATTTTGATGGGTGGGGAAGGAGAAGAAAGAGAAGAAGGAGAAGTTGAAAAAACAAAACAAAAACATATATACAGGAGTTTTGGCTTCATGGAATATGAATGATTAGAGAAATGTGAGGAGGACGGGATTAAAACCACATAACAGAAGTAAATTAAAAAAAAAAAAATCAAAAGGGCAAAACCACGACCTCTTTTGAAAAATTCAAAAAACAGCAACATATTAAAAAATCAAAACAACTTAAAGATAAATAATGAAAGATCCTGCCTGAGAAAGAACAAAAGCAGCATTTTGAGGATTAAAACGTGCTTTGATAAGATCTTCTGTCATAGCACATCAATGTGAATGGGTTTTATAAGAGACTTAAAAGGGGACCAGGACTCTGATCCTCTGAGGAAGGTCGCTCTTAAGGGTGAGCGCTCTGACAGAGGAGGTCAAAGGTCACTTTTGGTCCTCAGCCTTGATTTTGGGACTGTTAGCAGAACCTTAAAGGAGGTTCCTCAAGTTACAACTGGGCTGGTATGGACTGAGGGGAGAGAATTCTTAAATTTATTCTTATATTTTGGCTTTTTTTGACTTTTCCATATCCTTAAATATCAGTCATGAGATTTTTTTTTTTTTTTTTTTTTTTTTTTTTTACATGAACACTTTGCATGTACTCGCAACAAAGCAAAGCAAAGCCGCTGATAATGATTTATCACGTCCCTCCACCTCCAATCTTCTGAACACTTGAACAGGTTTCAACAGCCTCTCATCACCGTACAACCACTGTACAGGACTGTGTGTGAGTGTGTGTGTGAGTGTGTGAGGTGTTCTGAAGTGTAAGTGGATGTTTTACAAAGTGGCGTCTGTTCACACAGGCTCAGCACACAAACAGAGCTGTCACTCACGCACACACACGCACCCAGCTGATCCTGTACACACAAACAGGGCAGAGAAGGAGACAAAACACAGAGATCTCACTCTGATGCAATTCCAGGAGCTGAACACATCATGGCACATTTTTCAGATCCTCCATAAGCAGGAAAATAATCTTTTTCATGGTGTTGGCCTAAGATTACCTCATATTAGATAAGAAGATTATCTGTCATTTAGCACCACACTCATCAAGAAACAGATGGAGTTCCAAAATTTGCAATAAAAAAATCTCTTTCACAATATTTACAGCTGTAATTACTTCCTACAGTGAAATTAGAGCAGCATAAATACTCCTCCACTCTTACCGTTAGCTGCCAGGACGTGACGGTGCCCGTCAGGGATAAAGTCGCCATCATTTTGCCTTCACTCTCTCTCTTGCTCTGATTTCAGATCTCTCTCTCCCTCTGCTTTCAAACTCTTAAGAGCAGTGATCTACTATCTGAGAGTCTCTCTACTACACCTGCCCAGGTGAGTAAACCCTCCCACTGAAGGGGGAGGAGCTATTCCGAAAGGAGTGTGCTCTAATTGGCTGTTTGTGTCAGCAGCTACAGACACTCCTTCTTCTCTCAGGCTGCTTGAATGATGTATCTGAGCGGATTAGAGGGTAAATGTGTAACGGTGTATTTGCTAACTGAAGTTCTGTATATTTCATCATTCCTGACACAAAAGCAGGAACGAGTTGATCTGGTTTCTCTCTGAGTTTTGTGGGAATCTGAAGTGTAGAAATCTTGTGGTTGGCAAAGACTTTCTTTAAGGAGTGTTCAAAGATTCAAAGGTTGGTTGATGAACTTCTACTGTCCAGTGACTTTTCTGCTCTGTTTTGGTTTCTCTCTGGGTTCAAGTTTAAAGAAAAGACTTTTCTTTTCTCAGTTTAGTGAATCAAACGCTCCTGAAGCTCTATGACCGAAACAACTGAATGGTATCCAGTTTCAAGCAAAGACACAAATAGAAATCAGCTTTTATGCTGATTCAGCAACAACTGTTTAAATTAACTTAAATTAGTTTTGGACTTTTTGGTTTTATTTTTCCACATTTTTTGTACTTGTATCTCAGTTTGTACTTCAAAAAGAGCTAATTGACGTCTTAAAACACTAGTTCTCACCAAACCTGTTTTGGTATTTCGTAAATTCACCCACATACTATCAACCTGCTTAGTGCAATATTGATGGTTCCTTCACCCCAGAGGGAATTTCTATTTAGTTAAATTTTTGTTTGTTTGCTTGGGAACCTCTTTAACCTCTTTCAGTAGACTGCAAAAATGGAAATGTAAGCAAGTATCTGTATCTTATTTTTAGTGATAAGTGTTTTATTAGACTTAATACGAGCAACATTCAGCTGACAGCTCCGGAGAAATGTATTATTTTACGTTATTAAAAGACAAAAATGATGCCTGGATTGCTTGAAAAAAGTCTGCCAATGAGGTAAGACGAATGTATTTTTCTGTTCAAATACAAGAAAATACACTGCTTAATTTATCTTACTCTTTCCAAGCAATTCAGGCATCATTTTTGTCCTTTATCTTAAAAAAAGTCATTTTTCTGAGCTCATCATGTGCATGAGGCTCATACTATATCTGATGAGACAATTGTTTAGGCAAGGCATAAGACAAAAACACTCGCTTGGATTTCAGTTTTTGTGGTGTAGGTCAAGAGTGCAGGTGAGCTCTTGCCCAAATATCTCTCTGTTCTCTATCTAACATCTCTTCACAGACTCCTTCCTCTGTTTTTCTCCCCTCTACTCTTATGAAAATAGGGGACAGGGGGCTGTAGAGAACACAGCCTAGTATGTAGGGGATGAGCTTGACTCTTTTGTTTCTCTCATGCATGGGGGGTATGATGGGCTGTGAGAGGGGAAGCAGCTCTGGGCACTAAATGTTGAAGCTCTCCAGGATGCAGTGGACTAAACTCAACAGACGTTTGTGTACTTACAGTGGAGTAAATGGAAGACGTGCTGGAGACCAGAGACAGAGATGATCCATGAACTAAAGAGAGAAAAACAACAAGAGAAGGTGAGGATTAGAAACACTGATAATCAACAGACCCCCCACATTCCCCTCTCTAAAACCACCCACTCTGCCCCAACATCAGCCCATCAAACACTCCAGCCCTCCACTTCCTCCTCCCCGCCCTCTCGCTGCCAACAGCTCTTAAAGATAAACCTGCCTCATGCATGTCACAGTTAAAGTGTGTCGCAACAAATAACAGCTGAGCATTACTGTGCTAATGACTCAGCCGCTAATCACACATCAGAGGCCGGGACACAACGCCAGCTCTGTTTCCAGCCCGAGAGTAGATCAGAGCGGATCAGCGGTGTGATGTCATTGACCACGGAGAGGCCGGGCTCATTTATTCATCACCTCACGGGGAGCAGACGTTAGCTTATCAAACACTCACTTTTATTCAAACCTGGTCTAGACAGTGAGGTGTGATAGGAGAAGAAAAATGATCAAGAAACTTCACTGTGAGGTTCAAATCTCTTTTTCTTTTCATCATTTACAACCTGTTTCAACAAAGGCTGCAGCAATTACCGGTACTTGTATCTATTAGTCAGTGCACACAAGGAAGAATTGAAAATATTTAGGTAATTTGTCTCTGTCAATGCAAAACCTGTCATTTCCAAATTCTTTTCTATGCTGAGATTTCTGGACTATTAGTCTGCATTGAAAAGTTGTTTGGATAAACTTTAAAGGGCATTTGAGTGAATCAAAGGTTAGAAATGAACTTCCTTCAGTTCTTTAAGTGCATATGATCACAAATTGTGTTCCCAAGGTCTTTAAAGCTGCATGTTTTACAAGGAATCCCTTTTGATTCTTCTTTTTTTCACTGTTTTCAGCTTATGAACCCCCAAAAAATAGCAGTGTCAGATACCAGTGACCACCTGCGGTCGGAAAACACTAACATCCGAGTAAAAAAACATCAAAAATAAAGTGAAAAAGGTGAAAGACACTTCACCAGGTAGAGTGGTAGAAAATTAGATGACCTATGTACACATATAGCTGTGTTTCCTAAATGAATCTGCCTCCAATGAGACCGTCGTCATCCTTGTTCAGTTACCTCGAGAATCTTCAACTAATAAATGTGGAAGAAAAATGACAAATTTTCAGTTTAACAAAAAAAAATGCAACCCTATTATTGTTTATATTTTTATAATAATGGATGAAATACGCAATTGCAAACACTTTTTTTTAGTTTGAGAAGCATTTTGCAACCCCTCAACTTTGGAAACCTCTGGTCTAGAGGATATATGTACGGGTAATGATCAGATTTTACTGATACCATCACCCGTATCGATTCTGCTTATCTTTCCAATTCTTTATCAATTCCTCCTGTGAATTTTCTGTGTACAAAAAGGAGGCTTGACAGGTTTTCTATGTCAGCAACATTTTCTGAGTTTGCAAGTAAAAAAACATGAAATGGATCAATGAATCTAGATATCTCTGGACGTAAAAAATGACGTTGATATAAGGTCCATCTGCTCCAGTGTGGTGTAAAGAATCGATTTAGCACATAGGCTAATGGATAACTAGCAATGGATATCCATCCCTGAGAGAATAACAAGAATTATATTAAACAACTTTGTATGGACAACAGAAAAACAGGCCAAAAATACTCACTAATACTTAATTGTGATATGTTCTCATTAGAGCTGGTGAAATATTGCCACCAAACTAGTTACCTGATTATTTTTCTACCGTTTTGTCAGACAAAAGTTCAAGTCTTTGAGTTAAATTTCTTAATTTTTTTGGAAATGTTTTAGTTCTCTGTGGCAAAACCTCGAAATGCTAGTTAAAGTGTTTGTCCAATTATTCCTCAAAAACGTCTCATCTGATGTTACAAAGTGACAACCTCATGAAAAGTTCTGATAAATATCCTATTTAAAGGATTATGTGTAGAAATATAAAGTCTGGATTGTTTGTAAAGAGCAAAAGTAAGTGCCAATTATGAAAAGGAAAATTTGCTGAAATGTCTTCAAATAAATCATTCTGATCACAAAAACCTGGTCAGTGAAATTCACTCACCATAATTGCAGACAAGGTTTTTGTCTTTACCCAAACCGGTTCCTGATTTCTAGCTTTTTTGCAGTTTGATAAGCTCATACTGTTTGGCTCTTTGCAGATGACACCTGCATATGCATCTCTATTTCTGTGACTGTTTTCAAACATCAGGGAGACTGTGCTTATAACATAAGTCTGTTCATTAGTGATGACACCTTATGTGGTTTCTGTGGACTTTAAAGCAGCCAAGTTAGTGTGAAGGTGAGTGGGAGTGGGAGGGTTTGGGGGCAGAGGATGAGGTGACAGAGCGTCTTGGTGTGACTCTCACACAGGACAAAGTGTTTGGTGGATGAGGTGACTTTTGTCCTGTCAATCAGCCAACGACCAGGTAACTCTACACCTGAGCAACATAGGGAGGAACACACACACACACACCGCATGTCCACTCAGACCTACATACTGTGCACCAACACACACACACTCACACAAAGAGAGAGAGAGAAAGTAGTGTTGGAGGATTCTTGTGTGTCATCACTTCTCTCTCTCATGCCTCTCACTGTGATCCCTGTAATTATCTCCTCTCCTGAAAGAGAAGACAGGATCCTGGAGCAGGAGAGGCAGTGAGAGGAAAACGCTACTGGGGGGTGAAATAATTACAAGTTTGGGTCTTTGTTGTGGGGCGTGTGCACTTGAAGTGTACACTGACTGTGCATCTGTAAAATAACTTCACAGAGGCAGAAAAACTGTTTGAGAGAAAAGTGAATCAAAGGGAGCTGGAAAATAGACGAATGAACGCTTTATTTTTCTACTATTATATGTCATTAACTAGACAATTGAGCAGCAAAGTGAATGATTTCTTATCATTATTTTAATTTGCCTCAAATTAAGCAGTCAGATAAGATTATAAAACTCTCTCTGGATCACTCCTGCTGTTGGTGAAGGGATGATGATCTTGGAACACCAAAGTTCGGATCATGATGCCCAATTTTTAATGTTCTTTTTTCATTTGAAACATCCATAAATAAAAATTGTTTTGCACTCAACAATCACTCCAGACTTCTTTGTCTTCCAACGTGTGTAAAACACAAAAATGCCGCATTACGGTGCTATGGTAGTGGCTATTAACCCTTTAACGCCTGAGCCTCAAAATACCTGCCTCGACTTTTTTGCTTATTTTGATTATAAAAGGGTCAAAATATTTCCTGTTAATAAGAATGAGGGCCCATTTTTTCTGAAATTCTTGGAACTTTTAATATCTAGAAGTTACAGTTGTGCTCATAAATTTGCATACCCTGGCAGAATTTAAGATTTCTTGGTCTTTTTTTCAGAGATTACGAATGATAACACAAAAACTTCTCTTTCCATTGATTCCATTGATGAATTAAAAACTATGTTTACTCTATTTAAATCATAATGACAACAGAAACTGCCAAATTGAGTCATGATTTCATGATAAGGTTGTCCATCAATGTCTTCCTCTTTCTTCTGTTTGTTCATGAATCCTTCACTCTGTCAAATAAATTCAGATTAAATTTTGTCTCCTCTGTTTCCACTGAAAACTTTTGTACTACATTCAAACCCTGTAATAAAAACATTTGAAACATATTTTTATGTACTTCTCTTTCCATCAGCTGTTCCTTCTGTACATTGTTTGAGTGTTTAAGGCAGATTTTTCGGTGAGGCGTCCCCTTATTTAACACTTCACTTGCTTTTCCAAAGCTTTAGTTTGTGGCTCTAATTCAAACTCCTTTGTTTCTATGGCTCAGGGGATTGAGCCGACTTCAGCAAAGCAAAGTCGCCTGAGCGGGGAGTCTGCCCGCTGGTGGGAAAAGCCCCGCTGGATACTTTTTCCAATAAACAAGCTTATGAAAAAACAAAGCTGCAGGAAAGCTGATTATGGAATTCTGAGGAGATGGAGGGCTTTTCTTGGAGGAGGGGTTGTAATCCCTCCTAATGTTCGTTAAACAAATGGAATAATAATTCTTTTGGCGCAGGGATGTGGAGTGAAAAACGAGGCCTTGAAAAAAAGGATTACACCTCATTACAAGTGAGGAAAACAGGTCCAGGACTCACACAGAGCCTCTCATCTCTTCTTACCTTCCTCGAAGCCGTCCCTGAAGGAGCCCGATCGGCTCATGGTGCGAGTCTTCTCGTCCAGAGACATGCAGGAGTTCCTCAGCCTGTTGTCGCTGCAGGGGTCGAAGGAGACGTCCTGATTGGTCAGGCTGTTGTTGCGCATCCCAGCGAGGTTCATCTGAGCCGTTGAAGTCGGACTGGAGGCTGTGAAAATGATGCATCGGATAATGTTATTCAAAAGAGTATCCCTTTAATTGTTAGCATCTTAAAAGCTATGTGATGAACTTTTAGTTTGGGCAGATAAGCGTCTCCTTGATGATTATTTTTGTGGTAGTGATGTAGTCTAAGTATTTCAATCTAATTCTGTCACATAACAGACACATGCATCACTTTATGTAAAAGTTACCAGAGAAAAATACAGACAAAGGCTGAATCTGCAGCCTTGTGGTTCCTCACTTTGACAGACATGCATTCAACAGTAATGATTATAAACATTTGATATAACAACAAAGATATAATTAAATTTGTCACTGATGTCTGATTTTTTTCTACAGAGCCTCCTGGGGGGGTCATAGCAAATTTTGTTTGGGAAAACTTTTGCATTCCCTCACAATACTTTTGTATTCCCTTACAAGACATGAGCGTTCCCTTATAGAAGTTTTGCGTTCCTACACAATTCTTTTGCATTCACTTGCAATAGTTTACATTCCCTTCTAAAGTGTTGTGTTCCTTTGCAGAAGTTTTGTCCCCTTGCAATACTTTTGCATTCTCATATAATACGTTTGTGTCCCCTCGCGATTATTTTGTTTGTTCCATTCTTATTGGGGGAAACTGAGGGAAAGCAAAACTATTGCAAAGAAACCCAATAGTCAACAGTCAATAGTCAGATGGAGGAAAGTGTCAACTGCATCAAGATATTACCAACAGCTTCATCAGGGAACCAGACGACAGATCTGCTGTGGGCTTCTGACCACATAACCTGTCCTGCGAGATCCAATACCTCACACAAATGGTTATTCTCGTCCCTACTCTGCAAACCTGACAACTTTGATGGTTAAATTCTACCTGAGATACATAAAGTATTTCACACAGAGGCATTTTTATTAATTTCAGCATTTTCAAGAGTAGCTGCAAACTCCCCATGAGAGCTTTAGTCAGTAAAATATAAGAAAAAGTCTGATATTGTGCACATTTTATATCACAATCCTTCATTTTTGTAGATAACTTTATTTCACTGAGATCCCAGATGGTTGCAGAGCTGCTTTTCATTGTGTTTTGTGTTTTTGTTCTGTCACTGGGTTTTATTTTGAATGCAGAGATTCCTTGAATGTAGGTAGACACTTAAATTTGAAATAAATCTTGGTTGATCCCATCATGGGGATGTTAGAGTAATCAGAGGCACCACTGCTGGTATAATTAAAGCCTTAAGTTTTGAAAAAAGAGGCATTAAATGTAGAGGTGGCTGTGAATAACTGTGGTTATCCTTGAAAGCTGTTTTCTGCTGATGTTCGAGGCTTACCGAGCTGTCCAAAGTTGAAGCGCGTGCCAGACGGGGAGGTGAGGCTGGAGCCGGGTGAGAACGGGGAGTTACTGGCCGACTCCTGAAGCCCGCTGGTTGAATGTGAGCGCAGCCAATCACGGGCTTCCTCGTGTCCTCGCAGCTGAGGTGACGGCCCGTACCTGCAGCAGGTAAAAGAAGAGGTTAGAGTTGAAGTGAGGACACAAGAAGTGAGAATGATTTGTTTAACAGGTTGATCTGGATTCATGATTTTTAGACTCTTTTTAATCAATGAGGTGATTTTTTTTTGTCTTTTTCAAGCGGCCACATTAGTAGCTGAGATGTGGAATCAGATGAAACAAATTACAAGGGTGTGGACACAGACTGATTCTCAGCTGCGAGGAACAAAAACTGGTGAGAAAAAAAGAAGCCAAAGAAAATCTGACCCCCCCAAAAATTAAGCCTGCAGCAGTGCAAGACAGTGATCGCTCTGAAACAACAACAGAGTGGCATTCTTCGTCACAGAAGCACAACATGACAACACAAATACCCCAAGTGCCAAAAAAAAAGGAAACAAAATTCACAAGCATATTTTAGGAGCGTGAGCACAAGCGTCAAAGAGTGAATGTAGACGCAGAAAGAAACAAAAAGACAATTTGGTGAACCAGTGTGCAAAAGCGTAAGAGAGTCCAGCAGGAGTGAGGTCAGTACCTGAGTCCTTTCTTAGGCAGAGTGTTTCTACCACAGTGAGTCCCGCTGTGAGAGAGAAACACTTCAGAGGAGGAGGGCAAAAGGAAGCAAGGAGGCAAGGAAACAGGGCTGCATCTCAAAGACTACCTGATACCTCAACGTAACTTTCCTATCAACACTTAAACACTGCAAACATCTCTTTCCTGTCCAAAGTTTTCAATTTCTGCTCAATGTTTTTATCTGAGAGGTCATTTTTGGAAGGAAACAGACCAAAGCCCCTTTCACACACTTTCTGCACTCTTGATGATTCCTTTTTTTCTGCATCTCTCTCTACCCCTCTCACCAACTACAGCACAGCACAGCGCTAACACAAGTCTGGTTCTGCTCGAGGTTTCTGCTGCTTAAAGGAAGTTAGTTCTTACCCCTTTTACTTGCAAAACACAGAGAAGTGTCAGGTTATATTTGGTATTTGGACTGCACCAAGAGTTTAAATCTGCAATTTTCTTTGGCATAAAAGCCAATTTCCACCAGCTAAAAAATAATATTGGAAACCTGGCTTTTTGGAGATTTTCTTACACCCATATTAAATCATAATTATGAGATAAAAAGTTTGAATTATGAGATTCATATCCTCCAGCTGGCTTTGTGGTTCCTGCATCCCCTCACTCTCCAGCTTCTTCCCTAAAATCCTTTCAAGGGTGCGTTTGCTCAGCACTTTCCCATGTGAATCCTCTTAAAAAGACAATATTTTTTATTTGTGGTAAATCCACATTTAAAGTGAGTGTTAAAATGCCAACAATCCATTTCTCTACAATAATAAACTTTTCACCTACTCATATTTTAAACTTTTTTTCTCAAAGTTTTGACTTAATATGAGCTGTGACTTATGACTTATGACTTCATCATGTTTTAAACTGGCTGAAATAGGATTCCATACTATAAAACCAGAATCAGAGAGAAAATAAATACACACATGACACTGTCTAAGAAAAGAAAAGTGGACCCACTTGTTCATGATCATTCTTCCCTTTGGTTGCACCAAACTTCTGTCTGATGCTCAAAGAATGTGTGCAGTTTTTAAAAATAACTATTTTAATATATTCTTTTTATATTTACTGAGATATTGACCTTTTACCTGTGTACTGTAAGTGTGTCTGTTTATTCAATGTTAGCTGACCATAAATATTGTCAAATTTACATGTAGACTTCGAGAGACGCTTTTATTGCAATTCTTCACAATGAAAATTACGTAATCATCTCTTTGTCTTCTCTCTTTGTAACACTTTCTGTATTTAACTTTCACTTTCTATCATCCTTTTGTCTCTCTTTCCCTCACTTCTAATCTGTCATCTGCATACAGAGCAGTAGAGTTCAACGCCTGGAACGCAGAGACTTCATTGGCTGAGAGGCGTCACATGGGATGACACGACTTCCACTCCCACTCCCAACCAATACTTTAAACACTTTAAAAGCCGCTTGGTGAAAATAGATGTATCTTTTCAAATTCTAAATCCTCTCATAATTTATTGATGATAGATCCAGGTCTGTATGAGATGATGTCTAGGTCCAGACTTGGACTACAGTAGCATAGATGCCACTACTCGTATTCAGTTACCTGGATTTCTTTCATGCAACTTTTTGGAGTTATTTTTTATCATCTGCCATAAAAAACAGCCCCTATATTTTTTTTTTCCCAAGAGATTTTATAAGCAGTGAATTATTTTAGCTTGTCATCATCCTGTCTTGACATGGAAAAATGTGCCGTCATAGTTTTTGATAACAAACTTCACTTTGCACACTGCGTGGTATAAACCCACACAGAAACAGTCTCCACTGCAAAATACTGTACTCCCTCCTCCTACAGCTACACCATCCTCACATGAACCAGAAGAGGAATAACAAGTCCCAGAGCCTGAAAATCCCATGACCTGAATGTCCTCAAATGATCTCAAAAACGTCAGGAGTTTGTGAGAAAAGGGCTTCAGAAACAACCAGGACTAAAATGTCTCATGTGTTTTGTATTACCTGATCAAAATAAAAGTTTTTCCTCCAGAAAAGAAGAGATTTTTGCAGTGTTACATCAATAACAAACATCCTCTGCTTGTGCTACTGAGTAAATCTGTGTTTATACATTCTGCCACTAGATGGCAGTGTGCTAACAGTCATCTCAGACCACAGCTGACTGCAAAACAAAAACACTGAAGCTGCCAACATCCACACAGACTCTCACAGATTCCCATTCATACAGGAGCAGGAGGTCCTAAAAATAACCACGAGCTACCACACAGAGGAGCACACCTCCACACAAAAGATGAGAACAAACTAACACAGGGCTGTTCTCTGTGTGGCAGCAGGCGGTGGTTTATCAGGAACCTCCACAGCTGTCTCCACAGAAGCCTAACACCGCACACAGGTGCATTTACCTGTCCTGCTTCCGAGGCAGCGTGTTTCGGCTGAATATAGGGCTAGCAGAGGGGGAGGAGAGGGGACTGATGGGAGGAAAACGCACAACACACACAAAGAAAGAGAAAGTTTTAGAGGGTAAAACCTTCGAATGAACTTCACTGTTAAAGCTGCTGAAGAATATAAGTGAGGCGGGTGATGTAATGGCTTCAAAGTTGAGACTCTGAATGCTATTATGTTTCCTCTCAGACATTCCTGTCACATTACACAGTCAACCTGTCAGCGTGGAATCTGCTACAATGACCGCAATTACTGCAGAGGATCTTTTTCTCTCTGCTGGAGCGAGGTCAGACCAAGAGGCGACACCTCAGCACAGTCAGAGTCTGTGCATCCTCCCTGTACTGTGTGTCCTTTTTGAGAGTTTGTTTTACATTGTGTTTTTCAGTGAAAAGAAGAAAAATATGACTGTTACTTGACTTAATTGCAGACCAATCTGTGCCTACGTCTTTGGAAACCCAGCTACATTCTGCCTCCTCACCTCTCAGACATGCCGGTTTTAACGCTGCCCGTGCGGCCCAAAGCAGACAGCGTGTCCTCCCTGTGTGTCCCGTGCCCGGCGCTGCCCAGGCTCATGTCGATGGACTCGCTGCTGGTGTGCATGCTGCTGACCGAGGGGAATCCCATGCTGCCCGCTCCGCCGTGTCCACCCAGCGTGCTCTCTCTGCTCTGGGCCGAGGAGCTGCTGAAGGTGGTGCCCCACGTCAGGCTGTTGGAGGGGCCGGTGGAAGAGTAGACTGAGCCGGGGCTGGAGGCCTGTGAAGGAGGAAAAAAGTCTTAAATGGATCCGTCACTTGAAGGAAGAAACATCTTTATATTGAGTGTAAAATTTGCTGCTTGTGTGTTTTATTAAAGTTATAACTTCTTGACTTCTTCCACCAGCTTAACTCGTCTTAGCTGCCTGACATCTCTTTTCTCTCCTGTCTGCTTCATTAAAGGTAAATAAGCCTAAAATCTTAAGCCAGCAGTCGCAGTCTCGACATGCTTTGAGCTCGCTGACTACTTAAACTTTTGAACCCGTCCTCGCTGTCGATCAAACCACGACTGCTGCCCAAAAACAATTCCCCGTTCGTCACTTTGTGATTAAGAATGAGTCTGACTCAGTGGGATGACTCGAGAGGGTTGATGTCTGAGCACGCTCTCTCTTCTCTGCTCTGCTGCAATCTGTAGCCTACAGCCAGTCAAACATGTACCCGCTCTGTACATAGCTGAACACGCATGTTTGCTGTTCAATGGCATTAGTCATGTGGGAACTGCATCATCCTAAAGCCGCGTCATCGCAAACAAATACCTTCCCACATCGTAAACACAAACACACTGACTCATCTTGAAGCTTAAAGGTGCATCATTGTTCAAATCTTTAAGTCAAACAAAAGAGAAAAGGGGGAGAAGGACATCAACTCTTAAGTGACATGATAAGAAATCTTTCATTAAACATGTGGTTCCAATAACCAATGAATCATACAGCCAGTTTTATAAAAGATGCTAAGCCAAATAAACACAGCCTATTTTCCCCTCTAATCAGTGCAAATGCAATATTTGCTCTGTTTCAACTCTGGATAAGATTTTGCACTGCAAAATTTGAAATCTAAGCAAGCGTTTGTGTCTAAAAATTGTCGCATTATACTTGATGTGAGCCATAATCAACTCACAAGTCCAGAAGCATGTCTTATTGCAAGATATTTAAAGACAAAAATGATGTCTAAAGTGCTTGTAACAAATAAAAAAAAAATCTGCCAATGGGGTCAGAATTCTTTTTTGTCAAGTTTCTTGAAATAAGAATAATCTTTTCATGCAAGAAACGGTTTCTTTCTTTTTTACTTGTTTTAAGCAGTTTAGACCTCATTTTATTCTCTTTAAATAACTTGAATCAAGTCAAAAAAGATATTTTTTCAGTGGACTCAACCTCCTTTGATAAAAGTGAGACTTTTGAGCTGCTAAATGCTGCACTTTTTTCACCAATTTTCATCTTAGAGGTTAGAAACAAAAAATATTTGCTCACAGTTAATGAAAACAATGTGTAGCATGGTGGAAATGAATGAAATCAGTCACTTTATGGTCTAATTTAATTAAGAATTTAAGAATCATATTGTCTTTGTGTGTTGTAAGAGCATGACTTGTTCTAGCTCACATGCACTAAACAAAGAGCTTTCCTCTAAGTTATGGTTAGTGGAGGGTCACAGAGAGTGTAACACTAAGAAAAGCAGTGAAACCAATGGATAAGTGGCTGAGCCCATGACACAGATTTAAAAAACAAAGCTGGAGTGATTCAGTGACTTCAAACAAAAAGATGTTTTCATTTTTAAGATTTATAAATGGAAAAAAAGAGACTCAATGCATCGCAGTGACTTAAAGTGCTCATAGAGAATCACAGCCAACAAACTTCCAGATGATTTAGTCCCTGAGTCATCTTTAAAAACTGAGCAGTGTCACTGTTTCTGAAAGTTTCCCCTCACCTGCTCGCTGCCCAGCGTCCCCATCCCCGATCCCTGCACTCTGCCTCCAAACAGGGGGCTGCTGATCTCGCCGTCCCCTCCTCCCTGCCCTCCGTCAGGAGACTTCTGCCCCGTGGTCACATGGTTCATGGTGGCGTGGGGGTTGGAGATAACAGTGGAGTTCTTCATGTTTTCAGCCGTGGTGACCGGAGCTTGTTTGCTGGGTTTCCCACCAAACAACCTGTGGAAAATCAATGACAGGAGGACGGGGTGAGGAGTGGGGCTGAGGTAGTCAGGAAAAGGGCAGGGATAATATTCTTTTGATCCGTACGGGAAGGATTTGTTGTTGTAACAAAGCACATGATGGATTAATAAAGGAAGCACCACGCTTGAAGAAACAGCAGGATGTAGAGAGTAACTATACATCCAGAGTTATGCATGTTTGGGTGATCTATTTAACAATCTATAATGCATGCTGCATATAATTATAGCTGTAAAAGAAACTTTTGCATGTGCTTGAGTTGCCTCAGGCTCTTATTGTTTTGTGCGTGAATGTGAATTTAAACCTGATGTTGGTGCAAAAACAAATATCAAGGGGTTTGCAGCATCATTAGCACTCTTCCTCCAGGTAACATGCATATTAACAGCAAATATAAGAAGAAATTTCACATGATTATTCATGAGTTTGGCGTGAAAGTGTGTTTAAGAGAAGCAGACAGACTGACTGACTTTGCTGTTTTCAAGGTCTTGCCTCTTTCAGGACAAAAATATCAGTTTTTATTCACTTTGAAACAAGACAAAAATAAGAGGAAGGAGAGGCAGTCAGAGCTCTGATTGATTCAAGGCAAACACACACACACACACACACACACACACACACACACACACACACACACAGAACTCTCTGCTAATCCCGGGTTAGAGTTAAATGGCAGGTCGAGCTGTGATGACTGGAGCCGTGGTGGGCGATAATGGCAGCACACAGCCTCTTTGAGGAGTTATCACTCCCTCACATTAATGAGAGCAGAGCGCTGAGGTAAGACTCAGCTCCTGTTAAACCCCCCCTTCACCCGTTACCCCCCCCTGCACCGCCAAGGCTGAGGCTTGGCAGCTGATCAGCTGAGCTCAAGGCCTGCCTCGTACAATGGCCTGATTTAACCTCACTGAGTTTGTGTGTGTGTGTGTGTGTGTGTGTGCGTGTGTGTGTGCACGCAGTTGTTTGTGTGTGTGGATAACAAGCCCACACGTGTGATACTTACTCACCACTGTTTATCCTTTACCAGCACTGCATGATTACCTTCTTTTTAATGTGTGTGTGGGTAAATTCATGCCTGTACAAGAGGGCAGCTCTCAGTCTTACTCACTGGTTTTCCGTCTGTGCGCCTGCTGGACGGCTGGCGATGTAAAACTGCTGTGTAAGCGTGTAGGAGTGTGTGTTTACCTGCGTAGCGTTGGTGAAGAAACCTGCTGTCTCCCGGTCAGAGGAACCGTTGCAGCTCCTCCGCTCTGCATCACCGCTCCACTCCTCAGGTTGTCGATCTCAGAGACGCCTTTTTCTCGATCCGTCTGATTGGCTGACACTGCTCCTGAGCCGTTGACCTTGGTGATGCTGAGAGAGTTCTTCCCGTGCGATGTGACGGAGAGCACAGCAGCCTCTATGCTGCTGGTGGAGGATCTGTTTCCATTACGAGCGGCTGCTCCTGAGCGGCTGGGTCTGGGGAGGCTGCGGTACTGCAGCGTGGAGCGAGCGCTCATCGGGAGGAAGCCGTCATCATGATGACCCAGCGTCGACCCTCCATCCTGTCCTCCTGACTTCAACCCTCCTGCCAGAGAGCGGGCTCCAGATTTGGGCAGCTTCCCAAGGGTAGCTGAGCCACTTGTGATGGTGGCACCGCTGGCAGTCACCATGGTAACCATCCCATGGCCCTGCTTCTTGAAGCCGAAGGTGCTGGTGGGGGTACGCGAGGCGAGCGTATGTGTCTGCGAGTGAGGGTCTGAGACAGTGTGTGTGAGGGTGTGTGTGTTGGCCGTGCGGCTGGAGGAGATCGATTGTTTCTTTGCCTCGTCTCCGCTGCTGCGTCCAGCATCTGAGGGCGAGCGGTGGATGCCGTTAGAGCGAGGAGAGAGGCGACCTTTTTCTGAAACCTTGACATCATCAGTTTTACCTGTTGAGTGAGACATCAGAGAGGTGTGTGAGAATCACTGACAAAGACTTGAAATAAAGAGGGAACATCTTTAAACTGCCATCAAATCTAAAGCTTGAAGACTGAGATTGGATTTTTTTACAGTTTCCGTCTAAATCTGATCTCTAAACATGAAGAAAAAACCTAAAGTTCACTTGGTTCATCTGTTAAATGTCCTCTCTCATTACTGTTGATAAATTTATTGGTCATAGATGACGTCTTACCTGAACTGTGGGTCTTGAGGCCGACAGACCCTGAGGATCCTGTGCTACTGGAGCTTTTAGTCCGAGGTGAGGTCACCCCCACCTGAGTGCTCATACCCCTCCTCCATGAGCCTGTGTGGGACACAGAGGGGGTCTTCCTCCCAGAGCCGCCCTTGTCGGACTCGTCAGAAATGTCTGAGGGGTTCCGGCGGCCCCACTTGGAGCCTGGCTCCATCCTGACCCCGCTGTCTGACCCACCGTCTGGCCTCTTTACCTCGTCTCCTGACCAGGCCTGGTGCACCGCTGTGGAGGCCGAGTGCTTTTCTGCATCCGTCACAGGCTAGGAACACACACACACACAGTGGGTCAGGTTTATTACTGCTGAGGACGGCGTCTTTTTATGAGACGCTGCCAAGTGCCTTCTAAAAGCTGCATTTTATGACCACAACCACCAGCACGCTGTGTGATCCTGCTCACAGACCCAGACCACAGTCACCTGAGCAACATGTAGGAAACTGTTTAACCAACATCAGAGCAGGAAGACTTAACCACTTAATCAAAATGAAAGAGAGGCTTTCTGAGCTCTGAGTTATAACCTTTTTAAAAGAGAGACCTGAACTTGAAGTGGAGTCTTTCATCAGTCAGAACAAGTTCTTAGTCATGAAACAATCATCATGAGCAGCCTGAAGGTTTAAGAGATGAAAGTCGATCTGGCCTTCAAGTGGCAACTATAAAGTGACAAAAAACTGAGACAGAGGAAGGGAAACTTCTGCTGATGTTTTTGTTCTTATTTTTCAAATTGAAGACCACTTGATGATTGGTCAATTGACTTGTTTTGTAAATTTATCAAATGTCTTAGAAACAATGTGCAGTGAATGCTTATGATTTCTGCGTTGTCACATAAATCTTACTTGTCTGACAAATGTTTATAAAACAGTAAGTTTTTGATATCGTTACAAAAAATTAAAAGTAAACTAATTTAAAAGTTAATTAAATAGTAGTGACTACTATAGAGCCTGCAAGATATAATGTGGCATGATATGATAAGAGACATAATGACACTCTATGAAACAATATAACTGCTTTGTCATGATTAAGCACAACACTACATGTCATAGTAGATCACAACACAAGACACCATGATACGAATAAACAGAACAGAAAATGTTAAGATACAACAAAACACAATGTGATGCAAAAAGATAAATGACAAGATACAGCAAGACGACACAATACAATGCAAAGAGATAACTATGCCGCACAATGTACGAAAAGATACAAAACCACACAACATGATGCTACAGGAAATGATATGAAACAAAAAGAAAAAGTAAATGATATGATTTATAAAAGGCAAGATGGCGTGATATAGCTAAACAGGATACGACACAATGGACATGTTTCAACAATGTTATTACACTGTTACGACACTGATCCTACGATATGATTGACATAAGGCATCACAAGATACAACACAGCTATAAAAAGTAGAACAGGACAATATGGGATAAAATGTGAAACAGTCAGATGATACGATATGATCATTAAAAATATGATTCACCACTACAGGACATGACAACACATTACATAAATGTTTATAATAATTTCTATTGAAAATGGAGCCACTGTTAATCTACATCTTTATGAGGTTAAATCTGGGGCTTGATTGAATCTTAAAGGCGGTAAATTTCATTTAATTCCGCCCTGATAGAGATGTTTACTCCAGTCAATGTTCCAAACCCAAATTTATCCCATGATGACTGTGTTCAATAAAAAGTGTGGGGACTCTGATCACCCTGAGCTTTACAAGGACAAAAGTATAACTTAGCTACTTAACCATAGCCTCTATTTTCTAACGGTGAATTACAGCTATTTGAGTGATAATGGCTGCTTTTATGTGTACTCTGCTGTTGCCATGGCAGGACTGCACAAATGCACTCAGCAGCTCTGTTCACAGACCTTTAGAGAAACCTGATTAAGACGGCGGAGTCAGTGTGTTATTATCAGAGACAGATGATGCAGAGTGAATTAACCTGCTCTGTGTCAGGCAGAGAAAGACTCCTTTGTTTTATCCTCAGCACCTTCACCTCTGCAGTCATAATGGACACACATCACGTGACGACCGGCTCCACGTCCACATGCATGACATACACGTGAGTCAGCCGACAATATCATGCTCTCACCGATCACTCCGCTGAACCGTGGTGGCTTTTAATCAGCGTTTAATGGTTTCGGAGCCAGAGTCAACATCAGCTTTAGCTTTGTGAGCTCACAGCTGTGCCCCCTCGGACCCACACTCACATTCTTCTCAGCAGGGAGAGGAATGCTGGGACACAGCCGGGTTTAGGGAAATGAGGCCAAGTCGAACAGCATGGCTCAGTGAGTTTACCACTTTGACCAGGTTCACATTTCTCCCAAACCTCTCACTACTCCTAAATAATACCTGCTTTTTAATCACCTTTTTAAAATATATTTAATCACAGGCATTTTTGAAGTCATGCTGCCCACAGGTGGAGGTTGTGTTGAATTTTCTCTCATGTTAACCCTTTAGTTACCACCTGGACCAAATGGTTTAGCACATTTTGAGTTTCCACATTTCAATGAGAGTAGTGCCTCACTTAACTCAAACTCATTTAGCCATATGTGATGGATCTTGAGCCCCCCCCAAATATATATAAATATATATATATATATATATATTTTTTTTTTTTTGGGGGGGGGTTTGCACAAGTTGTTGAGATGACATATTGAAGGCATACCAATGTGCCTTTGTTTTTCACTTTGTTGTTTTAGTTTTTTCATGCAAAGTGAATGTTTTGCACAGTAGCACTCAATCGCAAGTAAAAATGAAAATAAGAATCATTCGTTATTGCACTTTAGTCAAGATAAAAAATTTACAAATTCACCTTTTCCTCGTTTCATTCAACATGCCTCTCAGTTGAAATAACATTGCTTGATATTGTGTTGCGTATTTACCGAAATTAAAACTGTTCAATACCCTGGATATTTATGAGTAATTAATTTCTTTCTAAATAAGCATTGTATGTGACTTTTTCTTACGATTTGTGGCTTTTGTAAGGAATTTCATGTGATAACCACTAAATAACACTTCAGCCATTAGGTAGAGTTCAATATCTTAAAAATTAAAAGGTTTGTTAAAAAAAGATTGTGTTTTTTACTCACCCATTGCAACAAGAAATAGAAAAAAAAAGTTTCTATTCCTTTTTTCTTGGTGGTGTAGTTGTAAGTAAAGGGTTAAGTTAAATATTCAGTCATTATGAATGTAAAGGTGTATGTTTCAGTGCTTACATGCCAAAATGTTTGCATTATTACACTTCATTATCAGTGTTCAAGCTCTGCACATGTAGTTTTTCTTTATTTCACTGCTGTAAAAGCCATCACTTGGCTTTGTTTAATATTTGTTTCTCATCAGATAAAACCCTTGATGCTACAGTGATTAATTTGCACAAGCAAAAACAACACGTGACAACCTCACATGTGTGAAATAAATCCAAGGTAAAGAATCTGGCACATTTCACCTCAGTTGATATCATGGCAAAATCCGTGTAAGTGTCTATTCGCAACCATTTAAAAGTTGTAGCAAAATGCTAAATTGCTAAATTGATCAATTATGGTACAGATTTCTATCTTTTGCTGCATTTTGGCTTCAGCATTGAAAAACACACAACTCCACTATGAAATCCAACAACTTCCATCAACTGTATCACATTTATCTCCCATAGACACTTTCCCACCAGTAGGCACTTAAAAATTTGCCCTAAATACTTGTACAGCTCTGCTTTTGAGTGATTATGGGAACTACAAGTCATCCTTTAGGGTTGCCTGGGAACTGACGGCAGATTGTGACGTACTGCAGGGCTGAAACAACCGTTCAGCAATCATAAATCACTGAATATATGCAGGAAAACAGGATCTTAACTCCCTGAGGGTTGAGATTATTTCCGGAAAAAAAGTAAAGCGCTGAAAATTTAAACTAACATATATACTGAAACTTTCACTCACCTGTGCGTTGAGGCCTTTGCGCTGGGCAGCCGGCGTGTTGGCGTAGGAGGAGATGGAGGAGCTGGTGTTGATGTCATCTGTGTCGATGTTGTCACTGATGCCACTGCTCACGGAGCTGCTGTCATCCCAGCTGTACACACACACACACACACAGAAGGACACAGAGAGAGAGGCTCACTTTAATACTGTTTAAACAATAAATCTTCCAGAGTGGAGTGGAGTGGATGAGGGGGCGTCTACTTGGCCGTTGTAAGGCTGAAAGGCTCTTTGGGAACACGAACTGAAGAGACAAACACTAAATTCTCTCTGTAGACAGTCCACATCGCCTGAAGGCACAGCAGTGAGATGTTTCTTAAGCATGAACGCAGCTCTGATCTGTGTTAGTCAGCTGAAGTCTGCAGGGACAAAGATGCTTTTTGGAGCGGCAGTGAGATTTTTCTTTTCGCAAATTGAGCGTGAATGTGATTCTGTGTGAGTTTCATGAATATGGATGAAATCTAATGGTGAAAATTTCTTTTAAATCTCATTTTACAAGGCAAATAAAGTCTGCAATCATGTGTTTTCTCTCATAAATCACTATATTGATGTGAAAAGGAAAGAAAAAAAATGACATAATCTATTCACTACTTTATTAAACAGAAACAACTTTATATGAAGGCGAAGGATCCGGCTCCTCTGACTGCATGGTGATTCTCCTTTATTCTTCATCTTACTGCCTCCAGCTTGCTTACACACACACAGACACACACACAGACACACACACACACAAGCAGGCTGAATGGGACTGTCTATCAAATGAACAAAGGCTCATCAGAAGGGTGACATCATGATGTGTTGGTGTTTGTGTGAGTGTGTGTCTGTGAGTTGTTCAAACAGTCCCATCTGAACAGAGCAAACAGAGCGGGAGATAATGCTGGATATTTGTAAATATGTGTGTGTGTGTGTGTGTGTGTGTGTGTGTGTGTGTGTGTGTGTGTGTGTGCATGTGTGTGTGTGTTGGGAGGCTGAGGGGGGACAGGAAACCCAGCCAGTTGGCAAACATCACTTTGAAAGAGGACCAGAGGGTGGCTGATGGTGATGGCCAGGGATGGCTGCACCAGAGGACACACACTGGTCCTCACATACACACACACGCACACACACACACACACGCACACACACGCACACACAGAACAGAAGAGAGCCTTTGCTGTCAAACTAAAGCTCCTCAAATCAGTTCAGTCAAGACCAACAACACAAACATCTTGAGTACAAAATCTGTATCACGCTTCTCCATCGAAAAAATGATTGACTAATCCTTCATTCCCTCAAACAAAGGCGTCAGTCAAACTTTGTCCTTCTGTCTGTCTTTATCAGTCTGTTGATCATTGTTCACTAATGGAGTGATGCATTTTTTTAAGCTTATGAAAGGCATTTTAATAATTCTCAGATTCCTAGATAAAATGCTTGAGATGATGGAGTTATATTTAACAGGTTGGGAAATGCTGTTTCTTGTATCATTTCCAGTATGGACTCAAAAAGTTAGATTAGATATTGTAACAAAGGGCAGATCTACTACACAGATCTATGCTCTTCTCTGCAACTTATTCCAAGATAAATACAGTGGCTCAGCAGTATCCTCTGCCTTTGTTTCTCGACAACATCAGGAACATCAGTAACGCCCTTCAAAATGTCAGTACCTGCTCTTAAAATGTTTGTGATATCCATGGTTACAACAGGTTACAGTCCTCTTTCCTTCTTCCACAAATTGAATCTCACGTGAAGAGACTGAAGTTATTCGCAACTATAGTCCTATTGGAAACACCGGCAAGGCGCAAATGTGCTTTGTCAAAGTTCAGAATTATTGCTTTTATTATAAGAAAAAGTGTAATGGAAGAATTAGAAAAACGAGCTGGGCAGTTGTTCTTTGGTCCACCCATTCCTTAGACATGTGAGCCCTGTTCAGTGAGGCTATGATAAAACTAATAATAAAAGCATCCCAAAATCATCACCCAAATTCATAACTGTTGAAAAAAGCAGGAATGAAAGCAGGGAAACACCTTCGATGATGATAGCGAGAAGCCTGAGGCCACAAAAGGACCCACACAACTCAGTCAGTGACAACACAATGAGAATCACTTCAGTCACATGGGTGACCTGCACCCTATGTCAGTGTTCTAGGATTGAGGAATAGAAAATATGAAATTTATACCAAATCAAAGCAGTGCCAGAATCGGCTGATACCACACCCCAGGTAACGTCATTAGTATTGGGACTCAAAAAGTTGCACTTTGCATCTCTACTAACAAGAAGAGTAACAATTGCATTACTGTGTTTATTACTGAGTTCAGTTCCTTATATTATGCCCCAACATATAAAACTAGTTTTCTACTGCATCTGCAAACCAATTGACATCAACCAAACTGCAGCAAAAGTTGCCTTGGGAAATCTCTCTGCATTCAACCAAACATTTGTGAAAACTTCTGTTACCTGACTATTGTACTCCTCACCTTCACTTGAACACTGTTTGTCACTCACTTAGACTTTCAAGTTAGATCTACAGATGAGTAAATGCAACATGTTCCAGAGGCAAAGTTCAAGAGCTGGCTTGGAAGTTGGAAAAACTTTCTGAGCATTTGAACACAACATTGTTATTATGGTTTTAGAATAAAGAAAACAAACACACTGATCTCCTCTTGTCCATCCCAGATTCAAAGACAGATACAGTCAAATATATTTAGACAGTGAGCCTGTTAACACCCTGACACACTCTCACACACACTCTCATACAGACAACATAACTTCCTCGGGTAGAATAAATCAAACAGCAGCAAAGACGCTAAGTTTCAGAGGTGAAAGCATCCGTAAAGTAGACAAGCTGAGAGGTGCTGATAGATTTAGAGTGACCACAACCGTCTCAGCTCGTACATACAGCCACAGAGGGAAAGTCCCAAACACACACACACACATGGACACACACTCTCAAACACTAACAAATGCACAGGAATAAAGACATAAAGTCACAAACCCATCCATGCTTCCTTAAAACGGGCTGGATTGAAGTTTCACTGACACACTTCTGCACACACACACACACACACACACGCACACACACACACACACACACACACACATCTACCTGCTCAGGGTGCCTGGGTTGCTGTGGGAACTAGAGCGCTGAGGGAAAATGCCAAGCTGGACAGAGAGCTTCATGACTTCATGCCGCTGAGAGAGTTCACATAGAGCCAAAAATCTCTCTCTCTGTCTTTGTGTTTCCTCAATGTCCCTCGCCCTCACTCTCTCTCTCCTCTTTCTCCCTCTCTCTCTCCCTCTCTGTCTGTCTGTCTCTCGTCCTGGCAGTGTTCCTAGATGGAGCTCCTTTGTCGCCCGCTGCACTGATGCTTCATCCCTCGGGCACAGTTAGTCTCTCTCTGGACTGACTGAGAGAGGAGCTGACTAAAGGGGGGGGGTCAGAGGAGGGAAGGACCTGCCCTGTTGCTGGTAACACGAGCCTCCCCCCTGGGACTTTTAACCACTTCACTGCTGCAGCCACACCACTAATCGAGCACACACAGACACACACAAACACACCCCTGGCTCTAAATAAGCCACTTCAGCCTAACACGAATCAAACAGAAACACAAGTCAAAGCCACATGATCACAGGCAGAAAAGGAGCATCATCGCCCACTGTTGCTTTTTCCTCTGAGTGTTTCCCAGCTCTGGTTCGTATGTGTGTGTGCGTCTGTGTGTACAAGACTGCAATTTCCCAGACAGATCCACCCTGACTAACTGACAAGCCAGTGCTAATTAGAGATCAGGCCAAGCGGCGTGGCCCAGCCCACAGCCTCCTGCTGGCACAGCAACCCGCCTGTTAACAACCGCCGAGCCCTTTACGGCCAATCACAGGAGACGGAGACCTGAGCCGCGGCCTCTCATGGGAGGAAGTGGTGCCAAAGTGAGGCCAAAAACTAATGGATCATTTCACTGAAGGGAAACTTTTTATTCTTCCTCTCCAAGGTCCAGTTCACCTCTCAAACGGCTGAGAATAAAGGACTTTTCAGGACATTTTCTCCTTCCTTGTGCTCAGGGCAGGAACCTGTAATCCCATTTCCTCTCCTGACCTAATCCTGGCAGATGATCTTTTTGATTCCATCTATTTATAGGAAGTGTTTCCCTGCTTCTGTTGCCAGATATTTGCAAGTCTTGAAGACTAACAATAATTAAAATGCCCTGGAGTTAACAGGTGTAGGCTACTTGTGCTGAGAGAAACAAAACTTCCAGGTCTCATTACAGGATGGAAAAACAGTTTTCACCACATTGCCCTGGCTGTTTTTTTTATCCATACTTCTGCAGTCACAGCTTTGGCTCTTTCTTCCTGCACAGCATCATTACAGCATGTTGTTATCTGTCTGTCTTCACTTTGTTTACATCTGTTTCTCCATATCAAGTGAGATAATAGAAGATAACATGAGGTTGCATCTTGTGGCTTCTGTGTTGCACCATTATTTTCAAAGCTTTTAGTTTCTCTTTAAGAATATAAAGAAAGTATCCATGCAGTTTTTTCTTGATTGACAGATGAAACCAAATTTTTATCATACTTTACATTCTGAAAATTCTGCAGCCCTGCTTCTCACTCATGAGCCATGTTCACTTTTTTTCCTTCAGATTTTCTCTCTGCAGCTCACCGCCCTTTAGTCTGACTCTTTAAATCAGCTGGAGTGTGTAGTTACAACTTGACAACCCATTCATTTAACAGGTTGACATAAAGTTTCACTCTCTCACTTGCCTGAGAGGGCAAAAGGCCAATAAAGTCGTCAGAGAGGACAGTAATGAAAAGAGAAAAGTGACCCAAATCAAGACATTCCTCAGGGGAACTTCGTCTCTTGGTGGGTCCCTGAAAAAAGCTTTCTGCTTTCTCAAAAGGGTCAGAGTTCAGAGGCCAAACCTCCAAATCTTCCTTAAAGAGAAGCGCAGGGAGGGGGAGGCTGAGCAGCTTTGTGGGTCAGCCAATAGGAGTGTCTGTATGCGTCCTGAGAAAAAGGCTGCGTTGTGTTTGTTTAACTTTTCTTTGGTGCGTCCCAGGGGATTGCGGTCGGTCCACGGCCTGGTTAGCCCTGCAGTACTGTAACCCTCGCCCCCCCCCTCTCCTGAATAAACCCCGACTAACTCTGGCACATGCACACAGGATTCGTGCCGCAGGAATATACACACAGACGCTCAGCCACAACAGAGCTGTGAAGCAGAAGTAAGGGGATTTCCTGTGAGAGAGGGGCGACTACTGGTCCCCTCTCTGCAGCTGGATCGTATAACCCCAAATCTCCGTCTCTGTCCTCAAAGACTGACAGATGAAGAGGATTTATAGAGTCCAAGCCCTCAGGGGTGTTAGGGGTACAGAAGGCAGCGTGGACAGGTTGATGGTTGATGTCTGTGTACACAGACGGCACAGTGCACCTTCAGAGACATGCAAAACACTTCATGCACAACATGAAAACAAGATCACGCCACAACATGTTTGTTTACTGGATTTCACAGGAATTAGACCTTGATGATCAAGTTTTGATCCAAAGCAAAGTGATGATATGATCATGTCTCATAACTGACTCACAAAACGATGATGTGTGATGGTTACAAACCAAATGTTTTGTGTCACTTCAACATTTTGGTACAATTTTGCAATCACGCAGGCTGAACTTATAGGGACTGTGAGGAATATCTGTATGAAGTAGATTGAATCAACTCCTTCAGCTGGATGACTTGTGTGTTGGTTTTGAAAAATGAATGAGGACTGGATCTTCTTTTTAACACTACTTTTCCTTGTTCAAGACAACTTCTTACCGGACACAACGCAATGAGGTAGTGTATTTCTCAACAGTTGTGTAACACTGTTGTTTGAATTGTGACAACGAGCAAACTTGGTAAGTTTGTAGTGTTGTTCATAGTAGCCCGCTATATTTAGCAGTATTCACAGCCCAGTGCTCTGAGACGTGTAACATTGGTGAATCCTGGTTATGTCCTACCAGTGCTCATCTACCAACTGCAACCTCACCAAGCAGAGCAAACATAACCTGGCTCATCATTTTATTGACAGACTTTCAAGTTTGAACAGACCACTGCTGTATAACTGCTGCATGTGGATTGGAATGGACATTATCACAAACAGCTTAGCCCACGTTTTAGCCTCTAGCTCATATTTTAGCCTTTAGCCTGGGCTCCATCACTCTCCTGTTTAGCTTTCTTCTGCTCTTTTGTCCCATTTTTATCAGACAGACCACCTCCAGTGTCCACTATTAAAACTAATTTAATACAAGAAATCGTTTTCAGCAGAGAGAAACACAAATATCTCTTCTCACCACTGAACTCTGTCAGTCAGTGTGAAGTTGTCATATATCTTGTGCAGTCCGACCCGATCAGGAGGCTGATAAATGGCATTTAGGAATAACTTATTTTGAAGCTGATTATCTCATTTTAAGTTGTGGATTACTATCACATATATACCTAGATACGAGACTTTCTCAAGATCACTCAGAAAGTCATCAGAGTCTCTTTTAATAAAGACTATGTAATGCTGTTAAATGAGTCACTCTGCAGCTCTCTTTGACACTAAATGACCACACAAGTAACAGGAGAAACAAAAACACAGAAAGGACAGAGAGCTACATGTTCGGACAGGCCACAGACTCACATGCAAATCTGGTTATTTATGTTATCATCAGCAAAAAAACCGACCGCAGACATTTCCCCAGGTACAGTAAAGTTGTTTTACCAGTTTTATAGTCCTGAGAAACATTCAGTTTTATCACATTGGTAACTGAATGAGCTGCCGCTCCGTGCCTGAGGGCTCGGAAAAATTAGCTTCACTGTTTGAAGTCTGATGAACACAAGAAAGCTGTTCGGATCAGATTATAAAACCTAAGTTTCCACAATAAGAAAAGAAGAAAATTTTTGCAAAACAACATTTCAAGTATTGAAAGAAGAAGCAGCACTAAGGCTGGGACTCGGCACATTCCAGGCAGTAGACCAGGAGCCGTGCGGTGCAGAAATGACACAGCTGTCCCTCTACTGACGAGAAACGCCGGGACTCACACTGAGGAATCCGTCTGTCTGTCTGCCTCTATCGTGTCTGGTCCCATTGTCTCCATCCTTGGGAAAACATTTGTTATCTACACTCGGAGCATTTATCAAAGCATTTAGATCCCTCAGGCTGCCTCCCTTTCACACACACTTCCTTTGACTCGTCCCTTTTCTATCTGCCTCTCTGTTTGATGTGTAAACACACGCTCCTTTATATTCGACCGACTGACCCGGATCCGCCGTATAAAACCAAACCAAACTCTTCACACATGTGACACGCATCGCTGCTCACAGGCACGCGTCCCTGCAGTCCCAACATCCTCTCTGAGCCCCACGTGAGGAATTTCTCACATTCATGCAGATTTACTCCTTAAACACACACTGCACACAAGCCAAACTATTGTCAGCGCATTGCTAGAATTAAACAAGGCTCCGACTTCTGCTTCTACACCTGTGGTCTACAGAACAGGTTCATGAGATTCCTCCAGGGCAAATTAAGAAGAATTAAAGGATGCATTCAAGAGCGGCTACAACATGACTGAAAAGTTTGTTCAGATTTTGTTCTTTTTGTGTGCTCATCTGGCCTGTGAGTGTCTCCAGATGATGGATGATCCACTTTAGGGAAATCAGACACTCACAGGGGTTTCCTCTCTCAAAATTGAGCCACTTGTTTTTGTTAGCTTTGTATAAATGTCTCACAGATGCCTCCACACTAAGATGATAAATATCTGAACCAACAGAAAGTCTAGACTTCTTAAAATCAAAGATTGAGTATTTACTAAGAATCATTTGACTTTTATTTTCAATAAACAGCAAAAATTAGACAAAATATCTAAGCTGGTTAGATAAAATCTTTAGAAAATAGAAATATATATAATTCAATTGCACCAAAATAACCAAGAACTACAAAAAAAGTTTAAAAGAAGACAAAAAAATCAAAGTTTTGCAATATATAAATCATCTTCAAAGACTTTAAAAAGGAAGTTAAATCATAAATTGCTAAAAAAAAAGAATGACAGTTTTATCTCAGAGGAAAAAATCTCCCCAGTTTTAAGGTGCTCAGTCTGTCAAACATCAAAAGACATGAAGCGTCTTGCGCGCAGACTTCTGTCCCCAAGCTTTTCCTGCAGCACACATGCTGAAAATGTGGATCCTCAATTTAAATCTGCAACCTGCACAAGCCTGCTGACTCCATGACTCTCCACCCGCACGGAAAACATCAGTCAGGGAGGATTATTAAAACTTACCCAGAGCTGGGAGCTCCACAAACCACTCACTGTGGAGGAAATAAAGTCCAGCATGCTCTCTCCATCTACTGCTTCCTCCTGCTGGACCTAGATCAGAATCCAGACCGGACCAGCGATGTGGGACTGATCCTCTGACCTCTGAGCTTCCCCTCAAAAGCAGCTGGCTCTGTGGTTACCGCTCTGCTGGCTCACGCTCATATACTTTTGTAATCAAGTCGTCCAAGTTTTGGATCCAACCTTTGTCGGTTATTGAGCTGTTTTTTTCCTCTGAGTGAGTCTCGCTGCTTTCAGTCGAGCATTAAAGCAAATAAACCGGACAAAAACAAGAAAAGGCAAACAGGCTTGAGCAAATAAAATGACTGAGAGTGAGTACAAAGATCAGTAGAGAGATGTGGATGCTGGAGCTGCGATGTTTGAGTGAAAAAAAAAGAGCATGTGTGGAAGAAAACCCTTTCAGCTACCTGACTGAGAGCCCCACCCTGTGCAGTGTGTGTGTGTGTGTGTGTTTCTGTGAGTGTGTTTCCAAGGGGTGAGGCAGGTGTGCTTGTTAAAGACCACAGGGGGGGAAGATGGTCTGCTGATACCGTCTCTATGGCAACTACAACAAAATTTCTCCCAAGATACAGTCTGTGTTGATCTCTTCCTGGAGCAGATCTTCAGATTTCTTTCCATCGATTCTCTCCTTTTCTATCTAACGTACATCTGTGACCCTGAGTTGTAATTAATTCTCTCTCCTCCCTCATGCAATTCTGCCAAATGAGTTGCACTGGAAAAAATTCAACTAACCAAGGAGGCTAAGTCTTCAGGCTGCAATTGTAGCCTTCCAAAAAGGTGATGTTGTGTCAATGGAAATGACACTTGTCCAAAATTCAGCTTTTGAATTACATGCATCACTGGTCCACATGGTGCAAACAACACTTTTTTTTGTACTCCACCTGCACTACACATAATCACATGCAGCCAGTTACAGTTGCAACAAATTGAGATGACTTTAATTTACAGCATGCTTCACTATGTCGCACAGAGACCAACAAGAACTCCAAACACTTAATTGATGTTGACTACTGACTGCTAACTAGTCATCTTGCAGGAAACAGGTCTGCAGGTCTGCAGAGGAGATTATGTGGTGCACATTAGCAAACAGGATCTCAGAATTCATTTCATAACATGAGCTCAGTCTTCTTATATTTAGTTGTATATGGATGGATAAAGACAGAAAAGGATGGCTTAATGGCCTCATTGCAACCAAGCGGTCTGGTATGAATGAGTACAGCTTGGTGAAGTCTAAACCTGCTTGGGTTTCCACAGCCAACTGTGCCCTTCTTGGTAGGCAGCATGTAAGCCAGAAACTGATGGCTGACTCAGCTACTTAATAGCATGATGGCATGGCAGCGCAACACAGTGTACCCCACTAATAAGTCCAACAAAGAAGACAAACAGTACAGCACGGTAAACAAAAAATACAAATAGAAGAAAATTATCTTCAAAGAGTCGACTAGAGATTTAAACATGGCAGGGTTACTGCATGTGTTGTTCTTTATTACGCTGTCGCACAGAAAGTGACCATCCTTTTGACCAATCAACAGACCGCAGTGTTTCTAGCTCCACCACCTGAGGTTGGATCGGTATGTCTAGCACCCCAACACAACGGTACTAAAAAGTGGGACTGTACGGGCCGGTAATTTGTGGATGGTTTTAGTCTAATATAAAAGAAACGCTGCAAAAAGCATGCTTTACTGAGACGCTTGGTGGAATTACTTTACGACATCAATTTAGCCACTTTTCAATCGCTTACTTGCATTAATCCAGGTAAAATAGTGGGTTTCTTTATTTTCCTGATGAAGTTTGGAAGGAAAGAGGGATATTTAGTCCAGCAAGATGAAGCTTTATTGATTGGACAATGGACAATATTGGACAATATTGATAGGCAGACATACTGGATGCAGGGGACAAAAACATGTCAAACTTGGGATTTAACCCTTTATGACCTGAAATACCAAGCTGCCAGGGCACATCTTTACATTTTGACATACTGTAGTGTCATTTTTTTGCATAAAACTTTTGCTATGCATCAATACAACCCTTATATGCAAAACGTCAATAAATTGTGTGGACTTATGTCCAGGCTAAGTAAATGCATTGCTAAAAAAAGTGCAATAAACTATGAAAAGGAAAACTTTACACATATTTTCATAAATGCAGAGACATCATGGCTATATTCCTCAAATATGTTACTGAAAAAACATGATGACATGTTTTACACACAGAAAGCAATGTGAACAACCAGACTCTGGATTGTAACATTTTTGTTTTTTACCCTCTACACCTGAATTATATACTTTAGCAGAAGGAAACAGCATTGTGAGACATCTTGAAAACACAATATGAAAAATTTAACTCCCCAACTTTTATATGTACAAAGAATGATTCATTGAACTATTTTGGATTTTAATATATCGGCAATCAAAATCTTGAACAAGCCCAAACACTACGCTGAGCTTTGCAGAGTCCAGAGTTTCTAAGGTGAATTTGGTGCAACAAAAACAACAAAAAAAGGGGAAATTACACTGCTCTCTGTTTATCCGTGCAGAAAATTACAACAGGGGCTTAAAATCAGAGCAATGGGACGGAGATGTAGATTTTTGCAGTGTACATGGAGGAGTTTGGTGCAGCAGCTGGTCGTGTGGGTGTGTAGGAGCATCATTAACTCGAGAACACATTTGACCTTAAATCTTGAATCAAGCAGCCGCAGATTGTGGGTCAGACTGCCACAGACTGCTGCAGCGCGCCACAGAACGCCTCCCTGGACTCACTTCATTATAACACACACACACACACACACAATTACACACAAACACAGGTCCCACTGGGACACAGCAGGAACGCTGCTTTCAGCATGAACAAAGCTCGGAGGCATTTCTCGTGTTTAGTATTCCAATGGAGTCAAAGGCTGAGAGAGAATCTGTGTATCTGTGGAAAAGTGTAGAGTTGTATTGATGTGTTTGGGGAATGAGAGAGTTTAGTAAAAAGCCCAGATGATGCAAAAAAAAAAATATATATATACTATTTTTTCTGCACGCTGGAGTAAACCAGGACTGTGCACATGTAGGAAGGCCTTGAGGGAAATCCGTACATGAAGCTGTCTTCTGTCTCTGATTATCATACAAATAGTCTGCTGCTTCTTCAGGGAACAAGACCACAAGCTCATGAAACAACAGGAGCAGAGGGAGGGGAGGAGGAGGAGAGATGGATCCTCTGATTATTATTACAGCGAGAGCCCCGGAGGCAAACCACAACATTCACTCTGCTGAAGCAGGGCAGCAGGCAGAGGTGCAGGCAGACAGACAGGTAGAGGGGGAGACAGGTAGAGTGCCAGGTGTTGATAAGGGAGAGTGAGCCTCTCTCTTCCTCTACCTGAGGCTTTTGGGGAACCTGCTCAAGTCCAGACAGGAGAGACAGCATACTGAGGCTCGGGGCTAGAGTGTGTTACAGTAAAGTGTGTATACGAGAGGTAAAACATGCTCCAAACAAGCTGTAAGTTCTGCTGCAGGTGGGATTAGACCCCTCCTGGGAAGAATGAATCCAGTGCACAAACAAAGAAAGCTTGACAGTACACTGCAGACAACAGCTTCAGGGATCAATTGAAGGATTTCTAAGACTGTTTTCTTGCTGTTGCATAATTGATTCAGAATAATGAGAATGTGGAAAACAACTGTGGCCCAGAGGTTCAAGAGCACGCCCCATACACGGGGGTTACAGCACTGTTTGAAAACCTTGCAGTAGGGACTCCATATGGGGCCAAGAATTCAAACAGGTCAGTTCAAATTAAAAAACCAAACACAATTTGAAACAACTGTATTCCATACTTTCACTTTCTCAAATATAAATCTAGATCTAACAAAATGACTTCATTGCAAGTCACAGATAGCACAATAACTTCTATAACAATAATTTCTGAATAACTCACTCACATTCAAAGCTATTAATCAGTAGTGTGTGGGCTGGTATTTTGTGGCCCAATCCTGTGGGTCGATTAACGACAACAGAGTGACGAGTTAAACCAGGTTCACCCTGTTTCACCAGGATGTATCTGACACATTGGGAAGCTGCTGTGTTTTATATGCAGTGTTTAACAAGTCTAAGCATTGTCTCAAACATGGACTTATAGACGTGTATTTACAGGCTTAGCACCACCAAACAGTGGAGGTGTGTTTATGTAAGTGTGCTGGTGCAGCCCCTTAAAGACAGTCAGTTAATCCTGAGTACTTCAAGACAAATTAGCTAGACAATTAAGGTATTAAAGTGGATTTTTACAAACACGTTTTTGCTGACTGGAGGAGTTTGTATCAGTGTAATGAGAGAATCAGGCTCATTTTGAACTGTAAGAGGCATTAAATGGTTCAGAGGTTTACAAAACGTTTTCATCGTATTCATGTTAATTTATCCCCCAGATTCAAACATTAACTGATTTGATTTTGAGAAGAAATCAATACACTTAGTTCACTTTTGGAAAAAAAAAAAAGATGACTCCAGACTTTGAGGACATCATCACTGGCTTTGGAGGTATTTTTAAGGGTTCACCCTTTATTTAAATGTCGCAGGGGTGTTAAAGTGAAACCAAGTCCTCTGTCCCATCAGTGTTACAGAGGTGAGATAGTATCACTGTGAGGTGATACTGCACTGTATGTATGAAGGTGTGACGCTCTCTTTGTGTGTCAAGCTACAAAACATAATGAGCATGTTTTCTTAAGAGATCCACTCCAATTTAATTTCATGAATATTTAGTTCAGTATGTGTTTCTAGTTTATATGGGTAGATACCAAGTTTTTGTTCTTGTGCAGCGTGCATGTATAAGACTTTGAGGAAGAAACCAACGTTACTGAAGAGTAAAGGTTATACTTGTTTGAAAAGAGGAAAAGGAAGTTTTCAGATGAAAAAAAGCTGCTTTGTATTAAGCCATGTTGTGAAGTTTTTGTGTCCTTATTTCCTTATGTGCTTGTACTTATTTGTTGTGAATTTGTATTCAATATTGTTCATTTATATGGGATTGAGAAGATACGTGTTGGCAAAGAGCAGAAAAGACATCAGTGAGACCAGTGGTTTGCCAACTCGGGGAACACTTCAGCATTTGTTTTGGCTCCCAAAAATGCTATATAGCATAATTCTGGTTCCAAGGAGGGCACTTTAGCTCGTGTTTTGGGGCACATTTGGTGTAAATTTTGGCTCCCAAGATGACTTTAGAGCAAATTTTGTCTCTAAAGCGTGAATTTTCCAACAATTGGGCCACAGTTGGACCACCAAGTCAGACAAATCATGGCTATGTCTAATTGCTAGAAAGAGCGATAGTGAGGTTTGCTCTCATTCATAAAATTATGACGTCATTTGATCAATATCAAAAAACAAATGTGAGGAAAAGAAATTTGAATCATTTTAACTTGATCAAAATAAAAGTCTGTTTACTATTAAAGATTATTTTTCTATTCAGCTGTTCTTTCTTTGTACCTTTAGCTTCCTCTCAAAAGACCCTGAATGCATGCAAACACCAGGAAGAGGGAAGTAAAGAAAGAAGAGACTTGATTGCTTCCGTGTCAAATGTTTGTAGCATCTTCTCAAATCCAACAGACTTTTTCATCCGTAATGAGCCTCAAACTGAGTTGTTTATGTGCCACTCTGATCTATTCTTCACATCACTTTCTCGTTCAGAAAAGATAAATTATATCCTCAATGCTTCAGTGAGAAAAGAGGGGGGGGGTCGCTGTAACACTCGCCGCTGCAGCGGTTTCACACCACAGAGAGCTTTCCTTTGTCTGCTCAAACAAAGAGGATTCAAGTCAGAGGACAGACGGTTTTACATTGTTTCCTCTTCCTCCTGCTGCAGCGATAAATGACAGGGATAAGCATGCTCACACACACACAGTCACTATTGTCTGCGTGTGTGTGTTTACTGAGCTTTACACGTCCTGTCATCGCATGACTCAGTACCATCCTCTACTACGTTGTTTTGCATACATTTGTCTGTTGGTATAACTGGTTTTTGCAGTTCCAGCTGTCACATCAGTGAGATGATATGTGACTAATTGTTATCCTGACGATCTAAAAAAAAGCTGTTTTGATGTTGTGTTTTCATAGTAGCCACAAATGAGAGCAAGTTTTGTCTGATCTGAAGGCTTTAAAAACGCTCCTGACTTGTGCACCGCGACCTTTTGAAGCATGTGACCTCCTCGTCAAGGGGTCACAAGGTTTCTGACACCCAACACCTTTCACCAACCCCCAACTTCCACAGCAGCCCCAGTAAAAAAGCTCTTAAAGTATCAGAGTGTTTTTATAGATGGCTCACACACCTAGTGAGCAAACACATACCGCACACACCTCTGAGCTTCAAACCACAACATCACGTGTAGACTAAGGTGCTCACCCTCCTCCACCTGCACCATTAACCCCCCCTGTCATGTATTAAATTAGCTCCATCTTTTACAAAAGTCACCCCTCAAGCTCTGCTGGCCTGCGTTTGTTATGCTAATGCGCTCTATCTGCAGCTTCCACCTCTCCTAATTAATCCCAAACTAAAGCAGTAAGCACATTTATCAGACGCTCCTTCAGGAGGTGTGGGGAGTCTTAAATTCTCATCCTCGCCCCTCTCTCTAATCGTACCAAAGCTCTGTGAAGATCATGAAAGTGAACTTTTTAGAGGAACATAACATCTGCTTTGCTGCACGGCCAATTAAAGCTCACAGAGATGCTTCAAAACGTAGAAAATCAAAGAGAAAAACTGAGAAATCCCCCAAACCTTTATCATTTAATTACTTTTCTGTTCCTCCTCCTCCTTCTTCTTCTTCTTCTTTGCTCTTTAATCAAAACAAGTAGAAGCTAAATGAAAGGTGAAGGGGGAGACAGAGTGGAGAAGAGGAGCTGAAAGGTGAGGAAGGGGGGACAGTTTGTGTTAAGTTCCTCCTAAGGGTTTGGGAAGTTTAAAAGCAGAGATTGTTCAGGGTGAGAGGCAGCGTGAGGGTAAAGGTCAAGAGTCTGGAAGACAGGAAATTAGCCACACCTGAGGATTTACGGAAAAGGCTTCTTAGCACTCAAGACATGTCAGCTTGTCAGTTTGTGTTCAATCATTCTCAGACTCAAAGATGGACAAAAAAAACAGTTTCAATGTGCCAAAAACAAAGCATCCTAAATCTTTCTGCTTATGTTTCTGAGCTTTGTCTCAACAGCTCCACCTTCGTTTCAATCTTTTCCCTCCCCCTCTTCCCCCTTTATTCTTTTTTCTCCTCCCTGTGCCCCTCTTGTTGGGGTCCATGCTTGGCCTTCATCAATTTCCATCTGTCAATTAACCACCGACACGAAGCACTCTCCATCTCTCTGACAGGACAAAGAGCACTCAGCGCCATCACACTCACACTCTGGAAATTCCAACACACAATTATATCCAGGCTGTCGTCTCGCTTCACGGTGGCCGATCCATCCTGATAACACCTACACGTGTCTGACATTTAGGAGCAGCAGGTTCACCAGCAGCAGCGCGAGCGTTGTGTGTTGCACAAAGCTCGGTTGCATCACGAGCTACGTGATGGTACAAGTCTGAGCAAAACCTGCGTCACATCGATGCCTGAATCAGAGGATGAGTCTTTTTTATCAAGACATGAAAAAACAGATAAGATGTGATGATACTGAGGTTTTTTTTCCATATTATCAAGTTCTGTTTGTATCATCCATAAAAATTTAATTGAAATATTGTGTTTTGGTAACATTTAATGAGACTTTAAGGCGAGGTTGATCGTGGGAAAAATATGCCGGGGAAATACGTTGTTCCTATGGCCCATTGTTTTTCTGCATTTTCAACCACTTATACAAGTCGAGTCAGAGATGTAGTGTATTTTCAGACCATTTTACAGCTATAATAACAAAATATGTTCAGCCCATTCTTAGCCTCAGAAGGGAAACCGAAACACCCAGAGTTGACAGAGACGCATTCACACTATCAGGCTGAAAGGAGACAATTGTTTCTGAGTTTTCAAACCAAGTCCATCACTGCTGGGTGTCATCTTATTGTAAACAGAGGGAGAAATAGAAATATTCTTCTTAAATTTGGAGCCCAAGAACTGAATAACAGCACATATTTGGTGGTATTTCTGGGATGAGGACTACATTTCCCATGAGCACCATCATCTACTGTTCCAAAGATGTGGCTCTAGCTACTGTGGATGCCAATGATTTGAAGATCATGTTTTCATCCACTACTGTCTTTGTTTACAACATTTTGTAGCAGGGTGGAGAGTGATGCATTGCTGTGTAGTTGTTACATAACACCAACAAACTTGTCTGCGTGTAAACTCTGATTTATTACCTTTGGTGAGCAAAATATGACCAGAAGTACCGGTTTAATGTTACCTGAGAGAACCTCAGTGTGAGGATGTGTGCATTCAAATAAATACCTGATTGACATTTACTCCTCAGAGGGCCTTTAAAATTGTTTTTCTGTCCTCAAGACATTGTTTCTACCCATCAACGCTCATAAACACTCTGTTCTGACCTTCAGGAAATTTTTCTATTAACTTTACAAGTGGTTGAACCAAGGCCAATGAGTGGATGACTCAACCGTCAACTCAACTTGCGAGTCAAATACAGCTTAGTTAAGGCACTCAAACCTTTATCAATGCATGCAAAACCCAACTACTGCTGTATTTAAAAGGGCAAAATCAATTATTCAAGATACAGCTGTGCTGTTTTGCGAAAAAGGAAAAATTCAGGTTTGCTTCGCACTGTCTGATGTTCAAGTTTCCAGTCAGAGCCAGTTGTGACGAATAATTTTCTTACATTCTGTACATTTGACTGTTCCCAATAAGATGTTTCAGTCTTACCTGTCAGCATCTCCCTGTCCGGACGATGTGTTCCGATGCAGCGTCTCTCGTACGGCGGCCATGCTGTCAGGCAGGCGGTTCAGTCGCCGCGTGTACAGGCCCAACCCTCCGTCAGTCATATAGCTGCAAAACACAACAAAGCACATAAGACACCACCACCATAGAGCGAGGTGCACAATTAAAGGGCACAGAGAGGGCACTGTTTGTCTCCATAAAGCTGCTTTTGTTGTGCACAGAATTCATTTGACTTGTTTTCCAGAAAAGCTCATAAATCAGGGTCAAACAGTGAAGAAAAACAAACAGTGGAGACCAAATTATCATGCTGAAGACACATTTCTCTCATGTGGTCAGCGGTGAACAACAGCAGCCTGTGAATACAGTAGACAGAGGATGCTCTTTATTCCATCAGCATTTCCATTCCCGGATATCATGATTGATCGACTGGCTGAGCGTTTAGAGGAGCTGAAAATACATCCAAGCCGTTTACTTCGGTTCATAACGGAAAATGAAGTTCTCAGAGAGTTGATTTATTGGTTGTGGGAGTGGGAAGCTGACCGTTAGCAGCCGTTACAGTCTGCAGCTGATGCTGAGGCCACTTACACAAACATTCCCCTTCAAACTAAAACAACACCAACTAATTCCCCAAATATTTACCATGGAGGAGATCCCTAATGGAGCTAAATATTGACTCATTTATACCAGGTGTAATTTCATGAGCTGTTTGCTGATTTAAAGTGAAGGCAGGGTTGTTTCAATGGTGAATGGTGTCTGTGTGGGACAGGGATGATTCTGTGTCAGAAAAACAAGCACTAAAACACTCTCTGTTATCTCTGTGCAGATCTCTGCGAGAGGAGGCAGACTACACACAAACACACTCTTATGCCCACATGTATGTACAGTATACACACACAGTATACACACGGTACAGTGTTTCCTGTAGACAGAGCTTCTTTGTGCAACCTGCTGTCGAAAAAAATCAGCATCTGAGCGGCAGATGGAAACTTAACGGCAACCAGGAGTCACAGCGGAGAAAATCCCTAAAGGCGCTGAAAAGCTCCAGATTTCATGTTGCTCACGGCTGAAATGATTATGAACTCATTGTTTTACAAGATGGGGTCATTTTGGGTCATGTTTTAGAACCCTAAAGGCAACAAAACGAGATGGAAACACTTTAAAGAGCCCTGATTTTGAATTTCAAAGCAACATGCAAGAAAATTCAGAGCAGTGGCATCAGTAATAGAGTCTTGTTTCATTGATTTGATCCCACAAAATGAGAAATTTTCTTCAGCATACAGCAAAGAAAGACACAAATGCAACCTGATGTGTAATAAAGAAAACAAATAGTGCACAAAAATAGCTTTCATCAATGCAAATCAAGTTAAAATTTAGAGTTTAAATAAATCAGGCCCCTAAACCTGCAAAATTAGTTAAGAAAATAGCAAATTAAGTGTATGTTTCTCTCAGTCTTGGTCTCTTCAATAGATCAGCGTCTTTTGTCGCTTGACTTTGTGACCAACTTTTTTTTTTCCATTTGAAAGGTTTAACTTGGTTGAGCTTTTACACAAACTCTTTCAGGTTTATTGGAGGTGAGTTCACCGGTTGGAAACAAAAAAAAGCGCTCAAAAAAGCCAGAGAGCTCAGTTAGAGTAAGGGGAACTAAAGCTGTGGGTGTTAAATGTTTGCGGTCGTGTTAAACAGAAACACACGCTGGGACAAAACTGTTCCAACTTCAGAAGCAGGTCCGGATGAAACAGATGTTTCTACTTCCTCACCAGACCATAAATGCCATCACAGCTTCGGAAACCTTTTGAGGAATCTGGCAGCGGTCTGCTGACCGTTACCAAAAGTAAGAACTAAATTTAGAGCTTTGGCATTTTGTGGTCATGGAGTCAACTTTGAGAAGAAAGGAGAGGTGCCTGATTACTGCAACCTTTACAACTTATTCAATTCAAAGTGATATGGATCTGCAAAACCAGACAGTGTTCTGTGTTTTTTTTCCCCTGTTTATATTGTTTTTACATGTTATATCCCGATTCATTAAATGCTTTTTCTGAATGTCTTGACTAAAGCGGGTATAGCTGAAGATGCTTGCTGATTTGACCGCAAAAGTGTGACTGAAATGAAAATCTCTTCAGTTTATCCTCAATGTATGTTCTTTTCCATTAAAGAAAGGCAAAACTTCTCTGCTCAAAAATGTTTTTCAACTTCATAAGACTGATGTTGAAAATGAAAATGTAACTCTCAAAATCACAATGCTAACCCATAAACTAAATAATTCAAAAGCTTTTGTCTCATAAAGAGCTCAGCAAAATATTCATTTTCTTTAAACAGTGGCTGAATTGGAGCGCTGACATACAGAAGACATGAATGGCCAGGGTGTCTTGACTGTAAACCTTAACAATTATGCACCAAGTGCCATATGGTTGTCGAATTCCTACATATAGGATCTTAACTTTTAAAAGAACACAAAATCCTGCACAGTGGCAAATTAAAGGTCTAATGCTAAAACGCTGTTTTTCAAAGTTGTCTTGTAAGTTCGACTGTGTAAAGTTTGCAAACTTGTACCTGTCCCATGAGTAGGGCTCCAATAACTTTACATAGGATGATAGCCTAATAGCATAATTGCCTAATTCATATATAAGCACTTGAATCATTATTTTGTGAGGCTCATAAACTTGATTGCCAGAGTCAAAGAAAATGAAATAAATAAGTTAATAATAATAATAATACTATAGATCATATTAACCTAATATAAAGAAAAAAACAGTATAAGAATTATTAATGTGGAATTTCTTTGGGTTTTTTTTCCTGAAAACTTTGACATATGACTTGTACTAAAATGCTATTAGACTAAGAATTCCTCAACCAAAAATAAAAATCTAAAGAATGTTTGTTCAAAATTATGTTTGAAAGTAACAGAAAACGAAGATGATCCATATTAATATTCAAATAAAGCTTCTGCAAGTCTGCAGCAACAGCACAAAGAGTTGATTTCAAAACAAATCCCACCTCTGACCAGGGAAATAGCCAATCACAACTTAGGTTTCTTTTGAGTGGCATCTTAGATGGTCAGTCAGATTCCCACAAAAGTCAGTGCCATCTCTGGCCCCCCCTCTGGAGCCACCATTGCCTGTAACTCATGAGTGGTACATCTCAAAACTTTTAAGTTCTTTTGGAGTCACTTCAAGCCACTTTTGTTGTTTCTATTCATGTTTTTGATACAATAATTGTGATAACTGTGGTTGGAGTGATGTAAGAGAGGAAGTATACTTTAATAAAACTAAAGACTGTCTGTACACATCTATGAATCAACCATGAGTGATGAAAGCACAGTTCCCTTCACAGCTACATGACTTGTGTGTAGCAGTCTTTCACAATAACTCCAGACACAAAAGACATCCCCGACAGATGAAAAATGCTTCAATCCTTGTCTGACACAAGAGAGACTCTGGGGGGGCGAGCTGTCCTTTATGAGAAGCATCCATCATCCAAAAGAAAGTCACCTTGAGGATGACCACAGTCTCACCCATACACACAAAGACACACACGTCTCATCCACACATTAATAAGTAACCGAGCCTGTGTCCTCTGGTTTCAGACGCCTGTTAACCTGTAACCTCCTGCTGCAGCAGCAGAAACGTGTCCAAACAAGACAGTTTATAGTCTGAAACGGAGGAGTCAGATAAAGTTTACACAGCCGTGCAGCTCACAGAAGCTAAACTTCTTCAGTGAATGAAACTACATAAATATTAGCTCTGTGAAGAATGCATGCACTGACGTACAGACAGGAGGAAATCACCAAATGTCACGCTCCAGATAAAGCAAACACACTCCCGTAGAGGTGTGTGTGGATGGTCTGAGACTCTGACGTACCTTTCTGCCTTATACATGGTCACACTGTGAGTCCAGAGAGAAAACAAACCCGTCCAGGTGAGGGCTCCTGTTGATAAAAGTCCCCAAAGCAAAGTGTCCGTTTTCACCTGTGCGGCTACTGTGTGTTATCAGGTCTGAACCTGTGTGTGATATCAGCAGGTGTGAGTGTGTGTGATCATGCTGATATCAGAAATCACTGACTACATTTGCGTGTGTCCATGTGTAGCCTGAATGAGAGTGTGTGTTGCTCTGTGTGAGCTGTGTGTTGGTATGCAGCCGCTCCGCTCAGCTCCACATGCTTTTCACTCCAGGCTGGAGGTTGGGTCTGTCTGCGAGAGGTGGAGGAGGGAGGGAAGGGGGAGGAGGGAGGGGGTAGATCGGGGAACAAACCCCGGAGCCGAGGAGGGTCCTGGTCTCTGAGGGGACAGGAGAGCGGCGCAGAGGAGGGGGGATGGAGGAAACTGATGCTGATACTAAATGTGGTGCCATCCATCATGTTGTCTGCTTTCAGGCTAAAGGAGACTAAAGAAATTAACTATAACTGCAGATTAATGCTGATCTGGTTATTTACATTTGAGGAGCTTATTAATGTCTAATGATTTATTTCCCTGGTGTTTTAATTTCAATCTAAAGAAGTGGTTATTGATTTTAAGAGCGTCCAAAAATTGTGAAAAATAGCACTCAGAGTTGAAGGTGAAGTCTTGACACTGATGCTTTGTCACAGAATGGTCAATACAACGTCAGAAATCATATTAGCAATGATATCAAATATGTGAAACAAATGAATGCCAAGCTCAGAACGGGGAACATTTTCGTAAGGTTCTGGGATTTTACTCAACACATTTATATTTTTGACAGTGATTAAAACTCTGAGGTTTTCTGATAACTTTTCTGTCAACAAACATAAATCAGCCAATCGTATCCCTGTGATAATCTTCAAAAACATACCAAACAAAGACATTCATCTTTTTATTTGGGGTTTTCTTGGACTCCAGTCGAGACAACCAATACTGCGTACCAAGGTTTCTGTTTCTATATGCCTCTAAAAGTGAATTTCTGGTGCCTACAGCAGTAAAATTCCCAGTTTGATTCTCTAAAAAACATGTAAGGACTACTTTTCATACAAATTTAAGGGCATGTAAGCCTGGCTTGATAAAAGATGGATAAAGAGAGATAAGAAACCCATAGAGGGAAAAAGTGACTGTAGCCTCAAAAATGAGATAAATCAGTGCCTTAAGAAACAAGTTTTTAAGCAACTTCTACTTTCATTAATTAGACTTCTAAACAGAGACAGGAAACAATGGGAAAGGAGCGTGAAGAATGAGATACACGTCTGTAGCCACTGGGAAAAAGGCTGAAGCATCTGTGTATGAGGTGTGCTGTAAAGGCTGATTTTAAGTGATTCACTCTCTGATAAAAGATAGTTCAGATCAACAACAACAAAAAAGTGTTAAAATCAAAGTAGAATCTGTTAGAAATACCAAAGATTGACCCTTACTGCCTTCATCGCTATGAGGTGAACTTAAAAAACCTGAACAAACGGGTATTGGGACCTTTTCTGGTTATGTCTGACAACTCAGTCTTTTGAATAAACATCTTTGATGACTTTTTAACCCTTTCATCCGCCCTGCAACACACTTAAAAGTTTTGTCTTCTTACAGCAAAGAGAGCCAATTTGAGAGAGTAGAAATCAGCTACTCCTTTCTCTTTTGAAGTATGGCTACATGACGTAGGTTCTTGCTTAAAATTACAGATTTAAAAAGCTCTATCCAAGTCAGGGCCCACATTTTGATGAATCAGGGAATTCTTAATTAGGCACATAAAATAGGAGAAATAACAAACTGTTAACTATCTAACTGTATTGTTTTTTGTGTAACCCTTTACGGGAGGCTTTCTCCACCTGGAACCAAATTATGGACTCTACTTGAAACTTCCCATCTCCCTTTTTCAATTTGATACAAAAAACAAAAAGTTATGAATGAAATGTATTGCAAAAAAGTCCAAAATGATTCAAAATAACCTGAGCTCCTTCACAAAAGTGTTCCTTTTGTCATTTGTGTGAACTGCTCCTTTAATCTCTCCTCATTTAAAGAGATGCATTGTGGGATACTGATTGTGTTCTCCGCCTCTGTGGGAGAGAAACAGTTAGTGGGTGCTAACAGGATTGTGATGGCTCTAACTGCTACACAGCCTGAGGACGTGGATGACGTGGAGAAGGGTGGAGGGGAAATCATCGTTCTGTGTCTGATTAGAGGAGTTTACCCTCTGGGGTGGACATTTCCCAGAATTCCTTTCCTTTTATGGACAAAGGGATGGGGAAAAAAAGCCTTCAAATTAAAGAACGTAATGGGATAAATTGACCACATATCCATCTTGTGTTTCTCCTTCCTCCCTCCTCTGGACCGCAGAGTGAGCTGAAGTCTCCCCTCACCTGTTCAGTCACTCACCTGTCCAGGTGTGCCCGTGGCTCTGCTTTTTGTCTCCTCAGCTACACATTCAGACATATCAAGTACTTCAAGAGCACTTAGCCCCCTCCACTTCCACAGCTGCCTGAGGGTGAATGAATCACTTTAAATCCACAGCACCCAGAGGAAGTAAGAGCTCCCAAGATTTCAGGAGATGTTGGATTTTTTATCACCTCTAAGCCGAGCTCTTAGGACCTTTTCCACATTCATTACAGATTAGATTAAACCTCAAAGCAGCTCTATTAGCAGACCCTGCCATCTCTGGTGTTTCATCTGAGGGCGAGTTGGCGCCTTTTAAACTTTCATCTGATAAAAAACGATGAGAGCAGAGGTTTAAATTGCACAGCGAGACAGTGGAGGTATGCAGGGGGCCTGTTGCAACATGGACAGTGGCTTTGAGAGCAAATAAACAGGTTATCAAAGTATCAGCATTACAGCGTCTGCATACAGAGAGATGGGATACTTGTGGGATCAGATCTGAGCAGAACCAATGTTGCTTATTAGACTGAGGCTTAAGTGTGTGATGTTATCAGGCCTTTGGATTAGAGGCAGTAATGGAGAGGAAGGATCACTACTGCCCTCTTCTGGTGAGGGTTAGTTCTAAACATCTCAGCCTTTTTAGGAACTGACATAAATCCTATGACAGTGATACATTTAATGTTTTGTTTTTTTTTGTTTTTTACCTCAAATTGTTTGATTTATTGGTTTCTGCTTGATGTAAACTAATTAATTTTAAGAAACAAACATTTTATGTGATTTCACTCCTATTAAATGTTTTGGTTGTAATCAAGGATGAAGAAAAAGGACATGTTACAAATTTACAAGCTCAGATTCAAACAAGAGGATAGCTTTTGGATTGCAGGGGAAGTAAGATTTCATCACCGATTGTGGAAATTTTATTTCATTTTTTCCATAAATTGAAATTGTACTGAATGTTTTTCATGCAAATATTGATTGGAACCTTAAAAATGTATTATGACATGTTGAATCTGTTATTGTGCAAATTACAAGCTGCAACTTTTGGGGTTTTAAAAACAAGAACACAGTTCAACAGCATCAATCTGCAGTTCTTCAAGCGTCCACTTGAGGCTTTGCACCAAAAGCAAAGGAGCTCCTGTTATATCTCATATTAAAACATCACTTTTCACGGGGAAATTAAACGCGTCTGAACACAATGCTTGTTGAAAAAATACAGTCCACATCCCATGAAAGATAATATCTAATTTGTAAGCTTCACCTCATCTGAACAGTTCACAACTGTTTCCAAAAGTACCAATTATGCTACCTGAATAGCCAAAATGCAAGAAAAATACATACCGCAATTTCAGAGGATGTTCAGTTAATCAAAAACGCTTTTCTATTTCGTGTCAATGACATGATGTTGAGTTGACTTCATTACATACAAAAATGATATTATTTCTTAGCAGGTGATTTAACCTGGTAATAAACTCTATTTGTAAGTTCTGCAGGCAGGTTTTTTTCACCTTTTCTGTCATTGATAGAAATCTAATCCTGTCCTGTTTTTGTTAATATCTCACTTTCTCAATTTGTCAGTAATGACTGAGATATGATATTGATATGGTAGGCTGTTTAACTCCATACTGCTTGAATTAATTTACACATTTATATTGCAGGATTGATTTTGTATGTTTTTGCATTCTTGTAGATGCCAAATTAAGTGGAGAGGTGGAGATTGTAATTTTGAATATAGATTAATATGATTTACGCCAACTCTACAAGAGAGCTGCAGTTCGTGAGTGTCCACTTGAGACTGACTATAGAAAGACCTGGACTACACATACACCAAGCCAAAAAAAAAAGGGAAAAAAACAAACTCTTGCAGCATCAAAGAACATGTTCAAAAGCCTGGTTGAAAAACGTCTTGGGTCTGAATCACTCATTTCTGGGTTGGCTCACTGTGCAGCTCATGTGTCTGACAGGTCTGGCACCTAGAGCTGTTAGTGAGGAGGCTCAAAGCCTGCTTCTTGAGTCAGCATTTCCAATATAGCCCCTGCCAACTATTGGTTTTATCACTCTGTTCATGACAAGCCACAGAGACTCCATTCATATAGCACACTGCCACAAACATTTTACTTGGACCCCTGTCAACTAAGGACTCTAAAAGTACTCGAGTTAAAACAAAGAGAAGAGAAGAGAGGCATGTCCTTTCACTCTGAGTTTGCCCTTATGAATAAAGTTTCTGCTGAGTAATTCTCTGTTCACACATCATTGCATCAACAATGCAGCATCCACTCTGCAGAATTAAAAAATCTCCATCAGTGCAATCCACTTACCCGCTGGTGACATCATCAGTGCGTGCTGCGTTCTTGCTCAGCACGTCTCCATCGCTCATGTAACCGGTGACCTCCATGGACAGACTGTCCAGGTCGATGTCGTCCCCTGATCTGTCCCCGAGGTCCACGCTGCAGAGAGCTCCTCCTCTCCCTGCCAGCTGTCGTCTCAGATGCCCTGGGTACATGTAGCGTCCTCCCTGACCGCCGGCCACCCGGCCGCCGTAACTGTTCCCCATTGAGGGGGCATCGCCCGCTTGAAGACGAGGGCTGGACTGACCCAACCGCCATGATGACAGAGAGGGGCGGGAGGAAGTGATGCTGAGGATGCTGCGGCTTCCTCCACTGCTGTTGTTGCTGCTGGCGCTGCCTCCTCCTCCACAGCTGATGTCTGTGGTGACGCTGCCGTCGAAGGTGGTCTCCAAGGTGCTGGACGAGAGACGGGGACAGGAATAAAAACCAGATACACTTTAAACTTATTAACACGCGTTTGCATACAATGATGAAGAAACTGCACTTTTGTAAGTTTTTATGAAGCAACTCATATCAGATGAGGCTAAAAGTTGCAAAGTATCGTTTTGTGATGTAGATTGAAACCTTTAAGGATGGATGTATAGTTAAAACCCAAATAAACTGAAGTTTTTGCTACAGATTGTCTGCAATCGTCCAATAAAAGAAACTTGGATAACAATAGAAAACTGAATTCGCGTCCTGGGTCACATCCAATCCTCTTGTTGCACCAGCAGGTAGAAAGTTCAGATAAGAGCCCCTTTGTTAGAGACTAAAAAAAGAAAACAGGACTTCAGTATTAACTCCAACAACAGAGCCCAAACTAAACCCAGACAGCTGGGTCAGCACTGAGACGAGGGGCCAGGCAAAGGTCATAAGATTAAAGCTTAACCTGAATCAAAGACGATGTGAAGGACATGCCCCGTGATCAAAGTGAAACAAGCCTCTGAAGAAAGATGAGACCAAAAGAAAAGGTAATACCTGAGAGTCTGGACTGACACAGTCTGCTGACCAAGAACCAGTCAGCTGCTGACTCAAATCCCAAACAGCCCGATTTAGGCTGTTTACCGCTCAGCCAGAGCAGCTATTGTAAGGCGCTTCTCTTTGATGATTTCCAAACAGTGGAGTTTTGTTTTCTAGTGGAGAAGTTTTATAAACTTCTTTAAGAACAATGCTGGATTAACTAGGTGGATAGAAATTATTTCGGAAACACTTTCACCCAATTTAATGCACTTTAACTTTCACTAAAGGTCGCTGCTTCACATTAGCAAGTACAAAATACAAGCAAAGTGCATGAACGGTATGTTTATGGTGAGGATAGTTTGTCAAACATGCACCTTGAATTCTTGTTTTACCTACTTTTCATGAGGTGACAGGAATGTATTTAATAATTAACCATCTGAAAACATCTTTATAGGGGAAGTAGTGATGTGTTTGCCTCTCACCTGTGCGTGACCTGAGTTCCTCGCAGGCTGGACATCGTCTCCTCCAGGTTTTGCCTCAGGTCTGCTATGTTTTTGACCGTACGCAACCGCCTCGTCTCTGGGTCTTCACCTGTGAGAAACAAAAAGAAACTCAGAAATACCTACCGACACAATCAGATACACTCATAGTCCTGTCTTGGAAGTGATCACTCACCTGAGAGATCTTCGATGGAGAGCTGGCTGCTCTTGGTGAAAGAAACGTCACCCCCGACCCCTCCCAAACCCGTCTCAGTGTTCCCGGTTCCCTCGCCGTCAGTTTGGGATCTTGGGAAAACAAAATGTTCAAAGGATCAAAGTTTGGTAAATCATCGATTCTGAATTATGGAGTATTTAGCAGGAACATAATTGTCACAGAAGAAGGATAAACCTGATTAAAAGTTAAATCTGCTGATTGAAGTCTTGTGACAGAGCCCAAAATGCCGGCGACGAATCTCTTTGAAGGATAAAACTTCAGCTGCTGCACCGGCTGGTGCATTTTGAGACAATGACGTCTGAATGCCTGGGTAGCACACAGCCTTTGGTCTTTGCATGATCCCAGACTTTGGAACTGTTGGCTACTGTTCGCTGTGTGTGTGTGTGTGTGTGTGTGTGTGTGTGTGCTGGGTAAATCCATCTAAATCTGTTTATCTTTTTGTTATTTTCAGGTAAATTCCACCCATCAAAACTTTTCCAACTCTTAATTTTCTATCAAAACTATTCTTTCTGACAGGTGGAGGCGCCATAATCCTGCTGCTAATGCTACCTGACAGGTATACGGCAGAAAGAAGAGGGTTGTTACGCTGAGGTGGGGTCATTTAAGTACAGGTCAGGATGTACAGAGGGAGAAAGGGCAGCAGCACAGGATGTGTCAAGAGGCTAATGAGGTCCTGTCAGAAAGGACTCTTTGGGAATGAGGGGGACCTCCTTCCTTATCACACTGAGAGCAGGACAGAGGTCAGAGGCACCCAACATCTGCACATATTTGCTTAGATATGTGCACATACACATGGTGTGCATGAGTTCACAGGTAGCTCCACGCCAAATGTGCACTTTCACATACTAGCTGCACACAGAATGGGATTCTGACATTACCCACAATGCATGTACCTTACAACCACAATTCCAATCAGAAATAGAAACAGAATGCAATGATGTACAAATGCTGTATAAATTATATTCAATTAAATACAATACAAATACAAGGTATTTATTGTTCCAACTAACATATTTTGTTGGGGTTTTTTTTGTAAATATTCACTCATTTTGAATTTCGTGCCTCCAATACGATCTCAAAAAAACCCGGGACAGGGGCAACAAAAGACTGGGGAAGTTGATGAGTGCTCAAAAAACATCTCTTTGGATCATTCCACAAGTGAACAGGTTCATTGGAAAATTATTGGAAAAAAACCCTGAATCATTGTGTAAAGTACATTAGCACGTGGTCTCAGGAACACTTCAGAAGACCATTGTCATTTTACACAGTTCATCACTACATCTACAAGTGACAGTTCAAACTCTACCATGCAAAGACAAAGTCACATATCAACAGCATCCAGAATCGCCACCCTCTCTGGGCCCGAGCTCATCTGGGATGGACAGACCCAAAGTGGGAAAGTCTGCTGTGGTCTGACTTTTCCACATTCAAACTGTTTTTGTGATGGTATAGGGGTGTGTTAGTGCCCATGGCATCATGGGTAACCTGCACATCTGTGAAGGCAGCATTTATATGACAAGGTCCATGCAGGTTTTGGAGACACATATGCTACCATCTAAGCCACTTTGACTTTTTCAGGGTCGTTGTTAATTGTTATTTCAGTGAGACAATGATACCAAGATACATTCTGCACCTGTTACAACAGAGTGGCTTCGTAGTAAGAGAGTGCGGGTACTAGACTGGCCTGCCTGTAGTCCAGACCTGTCTCCCATTGAAACTGTGTAGCACATTATGGAGCACAAAATACAACAACAGAGACCTCGAACTGAGGAGCAACTGAAGTTTTCCATCAAGCAAGACTGGGACAGAATTCCACCTGTAAAGCTTCAACAATTACTGTCCTCAGTTTCCAAACGCTTATTGAGTCTTGATAAAAGGAAAGGTGATGAAACAGAGGTAAACAGGCCCCTGTCTGGGCTTTTTATGAATGTGTTGCAGGCATCAAATTCAAAATGAGTGAAGATTTGCAAAAAAAATAAAACCAACAAAATTTATTGGTTTGACAATCAATATCTTGTCTCTATGTGTATTTTACTGAATATAGGTTAAACAGGATTTGCAAATCATAGTATTCTATTTTTATTTACTTTTCAAACTGCTCAACTTCATCGGAATTGGCGTGATAAACTGCACCAAGCGTTCTTACCTGTACATGAAAGGTGCAACGGTGGCCGTGTTAGGATGGCTGTGGTGCTGTTGGGTCTGAGGTAGCTGCACGCTAACCGTGTTGCTGGCTGTGCTCTGTGTACTTCCTCCACCGGCCACTGGGGCGGCGCTGCTCTTCCCTTCTGTGGAGGCCAGGCTGGAGGTGGAGCTGGAGTGTCTGCTGTCTCTGTCTCTGTCTCTATCCAGGGGTCCCCGGTGCATGATGAGACCCCCTCCTAACCGCATGCTCCGAGGCCTCTCCCCTGCCTCCTTCACTGAGGAAGTCTTCCCCCCGACTACTTTACTTCCTGGCTTTGGTATTCCGCTTTGTGCAGGTGTGGTGCTCTCCTTTTTGGACACTTTGCCCCCCTTGGGAATGAAGCTGGTGATTTTAGAGGTCTTTTTACTCGAGCTGTCTGTATCCGCAGCTACAGGTGCTGCTTCTTCTTTAAGCTCCTCCTCCCTGAGCTCCGTCCGATCAGGGACTGAGACACGTTTCCCCATCTCCTTCCCTTTCTCCTTCTCCTTCACCTTTTCTTTGTCTTTCTCGGTGCTTTTTGCGGAGCCCTTCTTGGCAGTTAAAGCTCTGCTGAAAGTGCGCTGGGCGATGCCTCTCAGGGCGAGTTTGGGGCTGCTGGCAGTGGTGGCAACAGCCGAGGGCGCTGCCGCGTAAGCCGACCCATTGCTGGTACCATTCATCCCTGGCCGTACGTTCCCATCATCCTCCTCCAAGGGGTCAGTGTTGGAGCCTGTCTCAGCTCTCTCCACCTGCCCCACAGAGAGCTGCTTCACTGGGGCAGCGTTATCAGTCTGAGCACCTACACCGTTAGAGGAGGAGGAGGATTTGGAGCCTCCTTTACTGTTAAAGAGTTTTAACTTCTCCAGCATCGACTTCTGAGCTACAACTTTAGGTGGAGCTTCACTCTCTGTGGCAGCTTTACCGGTGGAGTCTTTGCCTTTTACTGCCTGCATGGCAGCGGAGGAGGAGGTGCTGGTGGAAGGAGAGGAAGTGCTCTTGGAGCTGGTGGATTTGCTCCTCCAGGGTTTGCTGTTGCTGTTGGGCTGAGGGATGGCCGTGGATGACGATGATGATGAAGATGGAAGAGGACTCAGGGCGGAGGTAGCGGCGGGGATGCTGGTGGAGGAGCTGGCGATCACTGCGGACGATGGAGCATGCTCAATCATCACTGAAGGCTGTGAGGTCATGCCCTCTGAGGAATCTGAAACAAGGGAAGAGATGATTTATTCAACAATGAGAGAGGAGGAAAAACAGATTCTGTAAGTGGATCTTCTTTGACCCCACACTGAGTGGCCTTATAAGGGCCTGCAGGTGGTCTGTCGTTGCTTTACTCCAGGCTGGCCACTGAAAGTGTACAAAAGCCCTCAGCACTAACAATGAGAAAAGCCCATCACTAACTGTTTATAAAAACAACGAGGAGCAGGCTTTCAAGTTCTGCCAAGTAGCCCGAGTCGAAAAACTGTGCTGCCGCTCTTATAAGGCTTGGACTTATATGGACTGCTTTTGGTCAGCATCCCTCAGCTGCACAAAGAAACTGTTTACATCTTCTCCCTTTAAATCAGACTCATACAACAGGATGGAAACACAAGCTAACCTGCAGGTGAACAGAATGGAAAACCCTCCAGTCCAAACATGCATCCATAAATCCCTGTTACAGATTTATCATCTAAAAATAAGTTTCTCTAACACATGACTCTGCTGCATCTTGAAAACAAACTCACCCAGAACCGGAGACACAAGAAAAGAGCAGAAATCCCTGCAGTTAGTCTCAGATTTGACTGTGAGAGTATCCAGACGACTGCTCAGGTTTATCATTGTGGTGCTACCAGCAGCACAGAGCTCAGACCAGTAACATTTGAATATTCAAACACACCAACGGCCAGTGAGCGAGAGAGAGAGGAAGAGAGAGAGCAGGGAGAGCTGGGTGGAATTAATCATAACAGTTCCGCTGTAGCGTAGCTCTTACTCCACACACACACACACACACACACACACACACACACACACACACACTCACACATACTTACACAATGACTTATATTTATTCCGAGTCACTGCTGCTGCTTTGCTTTCTCATACAACTGTGGAAACATTAGACCCATGGGAGTTAAGGCTCTGAATGCACTGCAAAAACCCTCATCTTTGTTCATTCAGGAGGCTTTGAAGTTTTATTTTCATCTGAAAAAAAAGTGTCACACCTTTTCATCCGCGTTACCTTCAGAGGTGTAGGCATTCACATTTTAAGCATATCGTGCTGGTGCTGTTTATAAATATATTGTTTCCATAGCTTGTCATCTGAGTGAGGTAGAACTGTCAGAACTTGTCTGCGTCTGTTGGAGTTTTCTTACAGAAAAATAAACGGAGGGTTGCATCAATCTTTACAAATACAATAAAATAAATGTGTGAATGCATGCATCACCTTAAATTCTTTTTAAAAAAGCTGAACTCATGCAATGACACTGACCATTTTGAGACTGATTTTGACATGACTGAAGAGTTGTCCTGATCAAAGCAAGAACCAATTTATGTATCACTCCAGTTTGGTGATCCGTTCATTTACATTCAGCAATGTTTCATTTACTTCAGTACAAAAAGAAAGCATAAACTGGACTAAATTGAACCGGAGAGCTACTATGACACAGCAGTCTGACACGTTGACATTTTTGCAAACTGCTATTTATTTGAAGATTAATTGTTTGAACTTTATTGCAACTGCCGGCATGCAAGAGCCTTTTCTGCATCCATCATTTGCAGTACTGACAGATTTTGGGGTAGTTTTTGAGTCTGAGCATCCATTCATTTATTATTTTTTCTGCATCAAGGTATCTGCAGGTTTCAGCAAGTCAAATTTAAGACTTTTTAAAATCCTTTCACTGCCAACTTGGACAAAATTTAAGAATGAAAACACTGTAAATGTAAGGGATGGTTGGGGGATCCTACTTTTTTACAACCCCTGCATAACATGTGTGTCACTCAACGACTAGCTAGCAAGCAGATAACAATTCATATCAGTAACTAATAGAAAGAAGCCTCTCTACATCTCCTTCCTGAAAAGTCCAGAAAAAAATTATAACATTAACTAGTCCTGTCCTGACTAATTTAAGACTTTTGAGTAATGTATGTAAGACCAGCATATTGGATTTTTCATGAATATAAGACATTTTAATATTTTTTAAGGATGCACGAACACCCTGAGCTTTTTCCCTTCACAGCTGTCTTTGGGCACAGTGCTGGGTAAACCTTGGACAGGTCGCCAGCCTATCATAAAGCTAACATACCAGAAAGAACTCATGCATGCATGGAGGAGACCATGCAAAGAAACAAACCACCGCATCACTATGCAGCTAAGTCTGATCATGCCATCTCTCTATTAGGATTGTCTTGCTCTAAAAATCATATCGGAGTACAAAACTTGTCATGCACAAGTTTCCCGAAGTCTAATACATTTAAACTGTAAACATTACCCCATGGCTTATTCAAATAGAGCAGAACATCACACGATTTGTGCTGATATTGTATCGAATCAATATCAGTATCGGCCAACACTCAAGACTTCAATAGCGATATTGGATGTGTAAAGGTTGTATCAGGACACCCCTACTCTTTGTACTTATTTCTCTCCTGTGACCGAACAAAAGGATCAAACACTTTTGCTCTCAATTCTAACACCTGGAGCTTGGCTTCATGCAAGCTGTATGGAAATATCATCCTACAGTCATGAAACAGTCATGTTACATTTTATCAATGATACAATACAATAATGCAAAGCAAAAAATCTCATTTTGACTCAAACTGTTAAATTGCTTAATTCCTGCCGTGAGCTGTGCCTCATCTCGTATACATCACCAACTACTCCCGCTGAGCAATGAAACAGAAGCCAAGCTGCGGTAGAAGACTACTCAACATTGGATTCTACTTTTATTTGTTTGAAGATGACAATTCCTAGAAAGAGTCATATGACCTTTTTCGTAATCTCTTGCTTGCTGGTTTGTTCATTATTATGTAAGAGCTTAGGTGCTATACCATTTATGAAAGTGACCACATATGATGCATATTTTATGATATCCAGCCCTGTTATTGCGCACAGAGGACGGTGATAATGAAACTCTGGCCGTGTTTATTTGGTTATGAGTGCAGTTTTCTTTAATCTATGCTGACAACATAAATTCAACATTCATATGTTATTCATACCGTCTCATTAAGTCAGCTTATATTCTGAATATTAAACACACAGCCTGCTTGTTTGCCCCCCTCCACATTATTTCATTTTTACAGCACCTTTCATGCCCTAATTGAAAATAGGCACTCGCTCGCCGCCTCCCCACTCTCTCCCTCTTTAGCATTTAGCGAGAGCAGCCAGAAACAATGCAGCCATTAGGAAGTGATTAGAGCCCAATTAGCCGTGCTAGCAGTTAGCAATCGGGAAAGTGGGTCAGGTTGCTAATAGCAGTCTTCCTATTGGAGGCGGCTGAATGAGAGAGGGGGGGACCTGCTGTGATTATGGAGCAGGCAGGGAGAAGAAGGGGGGACTGGCACTGCAGGTTAGGGATGAGTGAAGCTTTGATGTGGGCCAGCGGGACGGACTGTGCTGTACTGAGCTGGCGGTGAATGGGGTCAGCTTGGATTTTGGGGTCAGAAAGGAAAGGCAGGACACGTAGAGGCCCCGGACACTGGGATTTCTGGTCCTTGTCATGACTGGACCCAGTGACCGGGGCTGACACGCTCCAGTTGGGTTGCTATGGGTGAAGGAAAGTGGTCAGTCTAGTGGGTCAAAAGTGACACTGGTGATGGACTTAGACTCCACAGCATCAAAAACGCAGCACAGAAAAGCCTTTTAGTCAAGGTTTAAAGCTCCCAAAACCTCAGTCTGTTACATAAAAGAGAGCCTAGAGTCAGGTTAAAGTCTGTGATACTTGGTCTGGATGAATAATAGAGTCTAAACGGCTGCAGGCTGCAGGCTGTCGGTTACATATTGACAATCAACACTTTCTAAGTGGTTCCAGTTTAGTGTTGATTGTCAATGCAGGTCCTGTTTCTAAATTTAGTGACAAAAACAGCCAGAGCCTCTGTTTGCTGTTTTTGTCATCTACTTGCTAGATGAAACCAAAACAGTAACACTAAAAAAAACAACCTCTAAATTTCTTTATGCCTCATATGCAAAAGGTTCAAAACAAAAACAGCTGAGCAGCTACTAAAATACAGGACTATGAATCCTGCTTGCATACCATTAACTTTCCAACCATAAAGTAAAGCTTCCTATGAGCTTAGTGGTCTGAAAATATCCCAAGTAGCCAAGATATGTTCTATTTTCATCACTTAAATACATTCCTGTTTCACTGGATTGATCTTAGTAAAAAGAAAAGGAACAAAAGTAAAGAAGGACCAGGAATTTGTTGTTCTTTTGCAAGGGTCAGCTGTGATAGCAGTACGATATTTGATAATTGTTTCTATTCTATTTTATGGAATCTATAATAGGATACAATACGTAATGTGATCAGACAGTATGGAATGATAAGACTAGATGCAATAGTGATAGAAACATATAAGATACAATACACTATGAAATGACACAAAACAATACAATAAGATATAAAAAGGTACCATGCGATGCTGAGCAATGCAATGTGATATGATAAGATCCGACTGGATATACCACAGTATGACACAACACAAAAGTATTTGACTGTTTACTGTTTACTGTTTTTGCCATATTAAGTCATAATTATGAGATAAAAAGGCTAAATTATGGTTTTTGTTATGCATTTGTTTGCGGGCATTGTAGTTCCTGCATCTCCTCACTTGCCAGCTTCTTATTTAACCCTGTGGTGCATAGTGGTCACTTTAGTGGACACCTATTTATAAGTTATTTATCCCAAAATTCAATGGTTCATGTGGTGGAAATTCGTATTAGCCTGTGTCAGGATATTTTTTAATTCTTCTTAGGGCCTGAAAAAATATTTTCAATTTTTTTCCAAACATATATTTATTTTTGAACATGTTATAGGCAAACATTTGAGGGAGAAAAAGCTTATAAACTATAAATTCATCGGTGTTAAAATGGATTAAAGAGAGTTAAAAAGTTTTGCAAAACGTAAAAAAAAAGATTATTCATGAAATAACCAAAGAAAAAAAAAAAAGTCAAACAAAGAAAAAAAAAGTCATACTTACATTAAGTTCACACTGTTTTATGTTGAATGCTCAGTTACAAATATTTGAAAAAAAAAAAAAGGGAAACATTTTTTTCATGCCTTAATACAAATAAAAACAATCAAGGGAAAAATCCTTCAACTGCCTTTCATAATTCATGCATAGGAGGGTTAAAATCATTTCAATGTTGTGTTTTATCAACACTCTCCCTCTTTGAAATCAAACAGCAGCTGGAGCTCACACCAAAGTAAAGCTACTGCTTAATAAGGCTTCTAGCTATCTACTATCTCATCATTTTGACTCTTTATCTCATAATTATGTCTGTGATTGGTTGTTGAATGTGTGTCATATTTTTGTTTTTTTATTGATTTTTCATGTCTTTTATCTATCTGCACTAACAAAGTATGCACACTTATTTCGTTGTACGCTGTGCAATGACAATAAAGATATATTCTATCCTATCTATTCTATTCTTTTTATCACATGATTTCATTTTTTTTTCCTCATAATCTTGACTTCTCCCCCAAATTATGACTTAATATAGGCAAAAAAAAAACATCCATCGTAACTATCCAATATCAATTCTGTATAAAACAGAGCATCAGTTAATGACAAATCTAACACTGACAACCAAAGCTGCTTCAAGAAAACAGCTCAAAGATGAAAAAGAGCCAAAATCACAGCGAAGAGGAGCTTCATCTGATCCTTTATTGTCTCTCTGGATAATCTAATCTCTCTTTCACTTTATTTTGGTTGCATTTTTTAATTATGTGCACTTAATGCTCTCCAGGAAGTACTTTCCTTCTAAAATAAACTCCCAGCAGTCCTAACATGCCAAGAGAATGGGTCACTGACCTAATGACCCTGCGCTGCCTTGAGCCACATGCTGGTCTTACCACACACTGCCCCTCTTTACTGCCGGCTGAGCTGTCTGCTTGAGGAAACATGTTGAAAGAATTTAAGTGTTTACGACCCGAGTGCTTAATAACAGCAGTCATTAGAGAATAAAACCAAGAGCAGAAAATGACAGTAGATGAGTAGCCAAAGGGGAAAAGACCACCACTCTAGTTCCTGTGGATCATAAAAACCTGTCTCACCCTCTCTGAGCCTCCTGATAACATCAAGGTGTTTTGGGAAATCTGCCCAAGTGGACTGAAGCTTGTTTCATGGATGGTCAGCCTCAAGTGTCAGTGCGTGTGCTCCTGCGAGTTAATGCTCGTCTGCAGCTGAAGGAAAGCATGTTATTTCACACAACACTCTCCTCTCCGAGTGTTGATATTACTATGAGTGCATGTTCAGATTAAGAGAAAAATAGGATGTTTGTTCAGCCCGGGGACTTTAAGTGCTTTAACCTTGATGCTCCAGTGACCGAGCAAACATACAAGAAAACAGGAGGTAAATGCATTAGGAGATAGCATCAAATCGGCTGACACTGTTTAGACATCACAAGCCAGGGTGGTCACAAGACATGGAGGTAAACCTACAAGGGCATAAGTGACCAATTTGCTGACCTGAAAATGCTCTACTTGGTACAAATCACATGAAGTGAGACGGGAAAACATCCCTGGAAAGCTGAAGGATTTCTCACGTGCTGCACAGAGAAAGCATTGTGGGAGTAGTTTGATTTATGAAATCTGCACGAATCACATCAGATGGGCACAAAGTCTGAAGCTGCAGGTGTTTGCTTACTCATCACGTTCTGATTTCAGCAGCCGGCCCGCTCCTCTCTCTCTCTCTCTCTCCTCACTCATTGTGCTCCAAAAAGTGAGCGGGACAGCCGGCTTTTGTGAAACTTTTTAAAGTTTCTCCACATGAATACACCCAAACAGTGACGCTACAGCTCATCAGATTCAGGGAGGCTATTCATTTAGAGAAGGCACAAGGGATGCAAACACACACACTCACAGAGAACACATGAGCGGCAGAAGCGTGCACACACACACAAACACACAGATGCCCCCTGCTCTCTGTGGCTCTTTGCGGAGCTCTCTGCTCTGTGTCACTTAGGGGACATCCAGACTCTGTCACCTTGTGTTAACACAGAGCAGAAGAGGAGATTCAGGTCTGTCTCCTTACTGTACAGCCGTGCAGTAACGTGACTCTTTAATGGTGTCACAGCCATTGACACAGAGCAGATCTGGCCTGACAATGGACGCTGCTGCAGGTGTCTCTCTAACTAAATCATCCTAACAGTCTAAAAAAAGCCTCGTACACTGAGAAATAATACATCATTGCATACATATTTTACAGTAATACTAACCTGCAGATCAGACAGACTGTTATAATTTAAAGGCACTCAAGATAACAACAGCAAAATCCTAATCAGTGTCAGTTTCACGCCTAGTCAAGCAAGAAGTTGGGTAATTGGTTAAACCAATATTTCCACAACCTCCTACAGAAACATTCACATCCACTCCTCTAACACAGCATTTTGCACTCTCAAAACATCTCTAAAAGAGCCTTAACAACACAAACAATCCACTTGCAGCTGCAAAAGTTGAATGCAAAGCTCATCTTACAACTGAAACCTGTATTTCTTCTAGCTCTGAGTGATCTACAAGTGCATGCTGACAAACCTCATGGGTGCTGCAGACGTCCAGGAAGAACAGAGACAGAAGAAAAGGGAAAGAAGGAGATGGACAGAAGAGGAGGGAAGAGTTCCAAACTCTAACCAACCATCCAGAGAGTGCAGGAGGAGGAGGAGGAGGAGGAGGAGGTGCAGCACTATAGCAGAGGGGAGGGGCTTGGCTGCATGTCAACAACAGGGCGAGAAAGAGTGGGATTGATAAGAGAACCTCATCCTACCTGCTTCCAATTACACGGCCTGCTGCTTTCAAACACATTTAAAAACCCTATCACACACATAAGTTAATATACTTGATCAATTTAACTCACTGAACAAGGTTTGAGTTGACTTTTCCTCATTTATTTCAGTCAATTTCATTCACAGAGTAAATCCAAACAGAAATCAGGTTTGAAAACTGTTCATTCTCCTCTTTATTATATTATTTACAACGACCAAACTTTTACCGCAATGAGTGAGCACTTGGCAGCGGTGGGGAGGAAAATTTCCCATTAAACTGAGAGAAACCTCAGGACACAGACAGACTGTGTGGGTGGTAATCTGCCCCGACTGGTGGGAAATGCATCCCTTCACCTTCACTTACTGATGCAGTGCCTTCACAGAAAAACACAAGACAACTTAATTAAGCTACAGTTGTGTTATTCGTTGTTTGGTGTGTCTTTGCAAAAGCAATGATGAGGATACAAATGACTCAGTTGTGCTTGTCATTTAAATTTTTGTTGACTGTATAAAAACAAATAATCCAAGCCATTGAGTTACCATCTTGAATGTCCTATATGAATGATTGTCTGCAATAGTCTATGTATGTTATGTTCAGTAAAATTGTTGTTGTATGTAGATTTTTTCATGCACTGTCCCTGCTACAAGATTCACTGCTGCAATGAGAAACCCAAGGCAACGAATATCCTAATAAACCAAACCAAACTAAACTTAATTTGTACTTGTATGAAGTGAAACATATGGTTAGTGGTTCAAATCTTGCACACACTCTCAACAATAACCACTGCTACTTTTACAACTGGAAAGATTGACAATTTTATGTTTGAGACAATGCTTGTCCTATTTGTTTGACTTAAGCTGGCAGCTTTATGTCACCATATCCATTAACCCTGAAAACTTTGAACTGGAAGCATAACAAAGAAGGTCATGCAAGTGCATTTTGTGGCTTTGCATGAGGACAGATATGTTGCAAAAATTGGAGTTTATGGAATGTGATGTGAGAACTTGAAGGAAATAAGTAAACATGTTTACTTTTATCGAAACACACATGAAACTAATTTGGAGTCATGAATGGAGGAGAGAAAATGTGAACCAGTAAAGTTAAAATTTGAACCCAAAGAAAATGTTCAAATGCATCATCTGAATGTGAAATGCAAAGTGAAATACTCAAAATTGTATGGACTGATATTAATCCAACTGCACAAACTACTTTTCTCACGTGAATCTACTCAACTTGAGTTTTGCAACACATTTGGTGACATGTTTTTAGCAAAACCCTGAGTGAATGTAGGGAGATGGACCAATCAGAAGGGAGGAATTGGAAACCAGATGCTGAGTTTCCCTCTGCAGGTTTTAGAGTTCGTAAGGCCCAGATTGAGATTCAGAGTCGAACCCATGTTAGTTGAAACTGCTGCAAACAACAACTACAGTTTTGAGACCTGGAAACTGCTGCTGAAGGTGATGGAAAGGAAAACCAATTGCCTCTTGCTCTGAGCTTGCACTGGGATCAGATTGGTTTAGTGGAGAAGGAGTGAAAGTTATTCCCATGTTCCCAGGGTCCCATGTTCACTGATAATGCAAGGGACTGGTAATGAGTTCCTTTTGCACCTTGACTCATATAGAAATAAGGAAGACTAGTGTGAAGACTGGCAATTGTGTAGAAAATATATTTAGCTAGAGCTGTGATGTCTACAGCAAGCATCTTGTCTGCAAATATCAAGGGTTAAACAGTTATACTTTCAACAGACTTTCAACATGGGATGGTTCACCAGTAGAAATAGGAAAAAAAAATCATCTGAAATTATTTCTGAAGTATCACATTCAGATAATTTTGAGTTGAAGACCTTGAAAACACTCTGCTGGCTGTGGTTCATTGTTTATCATGTTGCTGTGAGAGCTGGTGCAGCCTTCTTTGCTTCTTTTGGCATTAAGGTGTTAAATGTTATTCCCAAAATGTTTCTCAAGTCCTTTTTTCACCACTTTCCCTTTTCCTCTTGTACAAACGTGCTCATTAACACACATCTCTCCATTAAAGCTGCGTCTCTTCAGTGGTGCCACACATCAGAATAAGTCTCCCACGGTGGTGCTCACACTGTTGGTCTCTGTTAATTTGTCACTGTTTAAACACAAACAACAGACACTCGCTCTAAAGCACACACACGCACACACAGATACACACACACACACTTTCATGCTGATGATTCTCCCTCTCTCTGGGCGGTCAGAGCTCTCAGTCTGAAACAGGGTAATGAGTTTAGACTGAAAACACTCACACAGTCTATATAAAGCTTTGACCCACTGAGCCACGACAGAAGTTGTTCCAACGCTGCTCTAACAAAATAAAAACTGTCAAACACACAGTCAGTGTGCTGCTGAACATTAACACTGCGCAGAAGGAGTTAAAGTGGGTCAGAGCAGTTTAGGATAAAGTTGTTAGAGCACAAACAAGAGACAGAGAAAAGGTCTGTTCATGACTCTGATGGGAAGTAAACAGTTTGTTCCTTTATTGCAAGTGTCGCCTGTTTTATTAACTGTTTACCATCTTCTCTCGAGAAGAAATCAAGGAGCAGATTTTGAGAATCTCTGATAAAAGTCGACAGTTCCTGTTTCTCCTTTCTTCTGACCTGGGTCAATTTAGATCAACTCAACCACCATAATTCAATGTTTTCAAACAAAATGCTCTAAATCTGCTTCTGTAAATTTATACTTCTGACCAGCTCTAAAACAATAGCAGCTGAAGCCCGTGGGTATGCTCGGACTTTTTTCAATAACAAACTCACCAAGAAAACAAAAATTCCCAGAAAGAAGGTCAAAGTGATGCTAGACCATAATCTGAACTTCAGCAAAGAGTGAAAGGTCATTCTTTTCCCAAACCATGAATTTTCAGAGACAGCGTGGTTGAAAGGATTAAAAAAAAGGCCTGAAAACACCTTGACTTTCTGCTCATGTATTCCTCATTGTTCCCATTAAAAGTCATTTAATTTCTGAGCTGCATGCTCCGGGCTCTTCATTATTTTCCGGCACCGTTCTTAAAACTTGTTTTTTTAGGTCTCATAGCAACAGAGCAAGCTTGCATCATCAACAATTAAAAGAGAAAGTACCTAGAGGATTCCCAGATCACCTTTAATTTGACCTAAATGCTGCATTTTCTTACCAGCGGGGAGGATAATTTGCTTTTTAACATCAATCCCACCCACACACTCCTCAGCTCGAATAATTATAACACTGCACGAGCTTCTTCAAGGTTATTCAAGAGCCATAGAGGATTAAATTTGAGCATGTTTCCTGTGTTTTATTCCATGTGAAGCTTACCTTTGTTCAGGTGTGAGCTGGCTTTGGTCTTGTCGCTGAAGCCCTGGCTGCGTCGGTTCCCGGCAGCACCGACCGAGCCTCTTGGAGGGATGTCACTGCCGGCAGTGGACACCCTTGCCGAGGGGCCAGGAAGTCTGATAGTGAAGAGAATGTAGAGAAGGATGGGGGGGCATAAGCAGACCAAAACATTAGCTGTGTCTGTGACAGAGGTGATGATGGTGTTGGTAAGAATGTTTAAATTACAGCCTCCACTGAACACACTTTAAAAACACACTGCAGGTTCAAACACATTCTGCAGGGGCAAACACAAATCTATACTCTAACTCCTAAACACAAACAGGAGAGTTTCCTTTGACTAAGACTGGGAGTTAGGACAGAAACCATGCAGGTTACAGAGTGTTTAATGCAAACAGGCAGAACACACTTCTAAGGTTTGAAAGGAAACTTAAAGAGAAAGTTTTTAGGAGCTGCACGAATCAAAAGTCAGGACACTGGTCAGCTCAGCCTCTTTGCAAGAGAACCAGAGCAGAAGCTGCACAAAGGGTCAACCTTAGCTGAGCATATCAATAAATGTGTGACCCAATGATAAAAATAAAAACTTAAAACTTTAACTTAAGCAAAGTAAAACATTCTGCAATCAAAAGTACTTTTTCAGCACTGTTGCAGCCATTTTTTAAATGCACATCATATTTGTTTATTGTATGAATTCATAGGTGGAGTTTAGGAAAAGGACATAGTTGCACTCACCAGGCAAGAGGTTGTGTTTTACCAAATCGGGACAAGAACACAGTTTTTTGACCATGCTTACCTCGTAGCAATGTATTCCAGCTCATGTCTTTTGTTTGTTCTTTATTATTGGAATAAAAGATGAAATGCAAGGAGGCTTCTGTCTGAGTTCATGTGCCTCAACCTCAATGACTTGGTCAACAACTCACTCAGTGGCTCAGACACTACATTTATGAGTACAATTATTGTTCGGAAATAATAATGACAACTACTCTAACACTGAGAAAAGACAAAGAAAGTGAATAACATCAGTCCAATTCATGTGGGACAGGTCCGCTATCTGTCCCCAGAGTCAGAACCAAAGGTGGAGAAGCAGAGTTCATTTTAATGCTCCAAATATCTGAAAGTATCAGATTGGCTGAAGCTCCTTTAGCTCCAGGTTCAAGACTCAACTTTTTACAGCTGCTTGTTATTAGATAATTTTAACTCATTTCTATTGCACTGTTTTCTGCTTATTTTTACAATCTGTTTTTATCACTTTTGTCTCGTGGGAAGCACATTGAATAGTTGCTGAAATGTGATATATAAATGAACTTGCTTTACTTTTTCCAACACCAAATATTTTTGTGCAAAAAGAAAAAACAAAAAAACAAAACAGCTGAGGTAGAGTCCTTGCACAATCTACATACAAGAGCTTTACCTCAGCTGTCCTTTTTGCACAAAAATACTTTTCTTCAATGTTTACACCTCACAACCATTTGCATTACTGTCCCTGAACATTTCATATCTTAAGCTGTCACGACATTGCACTACCTGCACTGTGAATATTGTTTTTTTCTTCTTTTCTGTTCTTCATTTACTCATATTTTCATATTAAAAAAAAAAACTTGCATTTTCCTGTTATATCTAAACTTTATAGTTTTTCAATATATACTGTCAGAAGAGAGGAACAGTAATTTGATTTTTCTGTATGTCCTCATATAAAAAGATAATTGACAATAAAAACCTTTGAGTCTTGAGATTTTGAGTAAAGGCAACCACCAATAAGGAATTTACTCCCCAGGTTAAACAATATATTTTTATGTATGTTCAATGAAGTGAGATTAAAATTTTATTTTATGTTTAATTGTTTTACGCATACAGAAAAAAGCAAAAGCACTTTTTTTTTAACCTGCCTTTCAACAACTTCCTCGAGGGGGAATATTCCCATTTTCCTTAACTGCTGGACTGGGAACTTTGCTCTGCCACAAATCAATGACTCCCAGTGAAACTGCTGCTCAAATCTTGATACATAACCTTTATATTTTGATGACACTGAATTTCTGATCCATGTCTTAGCGCGTGTCTATGATACATCCCGTATACAGAGTGACATATAAATTCAGCTTGTTGGTTTACTGTAGGTCTGATGTGCCCCTCCTCTTGTTTTATACCTTCAGTAATCTCATGCAGACAGATGACAGCTCCCTCTGAGAGTGACTCTGACATGCTGACAGAGACCAGGTCCCCGGGGGGCTGTGAGCTCATCACCCTCAGATTACAACTCCTGCTCCTTTATTTCCTCACATGGATTAGACGTATACACTGGCCCTTGGATCAGCTTTGGTGAAATTCCTGACACCTTAGCTCCATATTGTGAGGTCTGCGAGCCGGGGTGTAATCTGACCAGGCCGTGTCACGTAGACGACTAATGAAATGCTAATTCAGCAGCAGCAGCACCATCGTCATCCTGGGACTGCGAGGCGGATGCTGATAAGCAGATTACAGCCTGGGCTCGTTCAGCTCTTGTATACATTAGAGAAAGTCTCATTTCCGGTGTGCCATTCACTCTGACCGACTGTTATTTATGGAGCCATTGTGAGGTAATGAGGTTTACTACATTATTTTGCCCAAAGGAGCTCAAGATTATGTGGCCTCCAATTTAATCATACCAGTCTACAGCTCCCCCTTAAGAAGAGCTGGAAGAAAACTTCACTTTGATGCTCATGGCAACTCTACATGATAAGAAATGTAAGAAAAACAGGTGGAGGAATGGCAGAATAAAGAAAAGAAAAACGCTCAAAGACAATAAATGTTAAATGTTTGGCTTCCGAGCATCAAAAATTAACTTCTAGATGTCTCGGAAAGTTGTAAATATTGTCTGTGCTTGACCAAAACTTTACCAAATGATACTAATGTTGTTCCAGAGATCTTCAGTTTTGATGGTTGCTCAATTTAGAGTCTAAAATGTTTAAATACAATGAGTTTTTTTGTTTATTTCAACAGAATTTGGGGGACAAAAAAGACAAAATATACAGGCATTGGCATTTAAAGATCCTGTAAGAAAATCCCAGTTTATGTTGATTCTGGTGCCCCGAGTTGACAATGTGGTACATCTTCCTTTATAAATATATTATTATGCTTTCTTTTGACATTGAAATTCAAAGGTAAAGATGAAAAGAGGAATAAATAGCAGTGCATGTTTTGTGGAATGCACACCATGCAGTATTGTCAAGAAATTGGAAATAATATATAAGAACAAGCTCACAGAAGATTGCTGACTTTTGCAGCTCATACAGAGGCACTAGTAATGATTTTCGTCCCTTTCATTACCTGTTAAAAACCCCTTGAGTTGGTCCTAAAAAAAAATCTGTCTTCATGGAAAACCAAGCAAATAAATGAAACTTTTTTGTGGCTCTTCTATAAAACATCTCTGTATAAAATGAGGGGGAAAGGGAGAAATCTGTGTATTTCTTGAAGAAACACTTTTACAGAGACACACTACAAAAGTTCAGATGCTGAACAGATGGAGAACACCACAGCTGCTTCTCAGTTCATTAATTCGCCATCCTCAGGTCCTCTCTCCTCAGCTGGCACTCTGCCATGATAGAGGATCTTACAGTTCATTAAAGGCTCCAGGAGGAACCAAGGATTGAGGAGGAAGGATGCTGGGGAAGTTTAGAGTGGGTCTCCTCTGCAGGAGTCTTATAAAACTGAGACGTGACATGACTGGTGATTCATCTATTTATCTATTATACAATTATCTTACGCTGGGTTCAGATTTGATTGAAATTGCAGGTCTATGATATTGCAGATTTTTGGGGGGTTTTCATTTCTTTAACACAGGGTGAAAAAGCTGGATGATGATGAACTAAACAGACTATGCCAGGAGTCATATTTCTTTAGAAATTTACATCACATGTGAGTCAGTTTTTAAGATTAATTCAGCAGCGATATATTTGAAACAGCTGTTAATGCTCTCTTTTCAAAAACCTGCTTTGAGGAGTAAACAGGAGCATTTACATTTCAAAAATAAATCTTTTAATGACCAAAACAATCAATTAAAAAACTTAAAACATAAAATCCTGATACTTGTATGAATAGTTTTTTATCCTGCACCACTACTATTTTCTCACAAATGTGCTGGCACCTGGTGTTTTAGTGGACTGATTGCATTAATAAAAATAAACAAGCTGCAGGGATCAGACCAAATAACTCTAATCTGGTTATACATTAAGAGTTTTTCAGGGAGAATCTAATTTGGCAAAGGTGTCCATACATGCCAAGTGAAGGGTTCGAGGACATGTGTTGTTGGTCCCATAGCTTTATTGCCTAAATCAATCATTCAATTAAAAAGAATCAATAAATGAATAGTAATAAAAAATAAACATGACTGTATTCATCTTAGGCAAATGTGCTATGAGGCTAACCATATTAATGAACCGAGATGCATCCCAGTCTAACATCCACCCTTCAGCTTGTAGTTCCACATGCTGACCAGTAGGTGGGGTTAGTGCTTTGCATTGGAGAGGAGCTGATGTTGAGCAGGTGCAATGCAAACAGGGTCTGAGAGCTAAAGCATGCAGAACCACATCTTTGATTTCACATAATATGACAGTGCATGCTGACAGAGGCCAATTAGAGTGCAAAGAGTCCAGAGCATCACAGAGAAGACAGATAGAAGATTCTTTTGACCACGCATTGTCATACTATAGACTCACAGCTCAGCCATAGATTTCCTGTGTTAATCATTGATGTCACATTATGTGAGGGATGTGCTTGTCAAGCAAACCCGCACACACAAGCACACATACACTTACTTAAGGGTTATCTAAAGGTCTTTCACAGCCCATTTAGCAGGCTCGCCAAATGAGGCACACTGCCAGACAGACAGGCTGTACGCAAACGGAGCCTGGAGCTTTAGTTCCTATCAGAGGAACACTACCACTCATGCATAATAGATAATGCTTGTGGTAGAGATTGCCCTTAATCACAGGCTAAAGCAACACGATGGTGAAATGTTATCCTTGATTAGGGGCAATTTCTACCTTTCTATTTCCAGGAAAAGGACAGGACAGGAGGTGGAAAAAGAGGGAGGTGCAAGAAAACAGAAGTGAGGAAGAAGAAGCTGACCTAGAGGTCTTTTTCTGACCAAGGGAAAACTTGAGTAGTCTACTCTGAGAGCCATCCCTAGAGGAGAAGAAGAGAGATATGGAAGAGGACAGAGACAGAGAGGTCAGGTTTACAGTTATAAATGACAGGAAGTGTGAACAGGAAGATCGAGATGACAACATGATGGATTAGAAAGCAAGAAAGTGAAGAATACAGAGGCAGGAAGTGCAGTCATTCGCAGTGAGCCTCACCTGGACTGCATCTCGGCCTGTGCTGCTTTCTGGGCTGGGGAGGCAGGAGTCCCATGCGGAGAGAGGCTGAGCTGTGCCGGGGCGCTGCTCTGCTGGCTCAGGGGGGGGTGTGTGCTCTGGGTCTGGGCTGTGGAGGAGAGAGAGGGCTGGGAGTTCTGCCGGTGGGCCTGCTGCTGCTGCTGTTTGTAGCGGGATAAACTGAAGAAGAGGCCGAGGATGGCTTTCAGATTACCATTACGGATCTCTGGAATATGAAAAAGGAGAATAGAGATGAGGTCTAAAGATCCATACTATCCTCATCTTTCCTGTGTAAATGAAATTAAGTTAAACTGATCTGATTATGAAGGTACATTGCATGGCTGAAAAAAAAAGTTGCCACCTGGATCTAAGTAAGCGAATAGGCACAAACCCCCTTTTGGATAATTACAGCATGGGATATCATCTTTCAGCTGGGAACAAGTTATTTAACCCCAGCTGATGCAAGGAGTAACTTCTCATTTCTTAACCCTGTGATGCATGAATTATGAAAGTCAGTGTCAGGATTTTTCCCCTTGAGTGTTTTTATTTGTCTTAAGGCATGAAAAAAATGTTTTCCATTTTTTTCAAATATTTGTTACTAAGCATTCAACATAAACAGTGTGAATTTAATGTAAATGTGACTTTTTTTTCTTTGCTTGACATCTTTTTTTTTCTTTTTTCTTTGGCAATTTCATGAATAATCTTTTTTTAATGTTTTTAAAAAAAAAATTTCTAACTCTCTTTCATTCATTTTAACACTGATTAATTTATAGTTTATAAGCTTTTCACCCTCAAATGTTTGTCTATGACATGTTCAAATATATATATATATATATATATATATATATGTGTGTGTGTGTGTGTTTGGGAAAAAAATTGAAAACATTTTTCAGGCCCTAAGAAGAATAAAAATATCCTGACCCAGGCTAATATGAATTTCCACCACATGAACCATGGAATTTAGGAGTAAATGACTTCTAAATAGGTGTCCACTGTAGTGACCAATATGCACCACAGGGTTAAACAACCATGGAGAAAGACAAATACTGTGGTTGTGGAAAAGATGTTATTCGGCCAAAGATTGGTGAAATCATTAACACCTGCACCAAACAGAGAAAACAACTAAGGAGATTACAGAAACAAGCATCATAATTGAAAACTGGAAGGATGGTGGGGAACCATCATCTTTTGTGCATCAGGGCAAGAAAAGAGGCAGGTGAAGCGATGCACCCATCATGCCTGGTGCCTACTGTACAAGCCTGTGGGGGCAATGCTATGATCTGTGGTTGCTGCAGTCGCTCAGGTCTAGGTTCAGCAACATTATGTTCCCAAAGAATGAGGTCAGCTGACTACATGAATATACTGAATGACCAGGTTATTCCATCAATGGATTTTTTTTCTTTCCTGATGGCATGGGCATATTCCAAGATGCCAGGATTCATGAGGCTTGAATTATGAAAGAGTGGTTCGGGGAGCATGAGGTATCTTTTTCACACATGGATTGGCCACCACAGAGTCCAGACCTTAACCTCATTGAGAATCTTTGCGTTTTGCTGGAGAAGACTTTGTACAGTGGTCAGACTCTCCCATCATCAATGCAAGATCTTGGTGAAAAATTAAGCAACAGTGGATGGAAATAAATCTTGAGACACAACCACAGTGACTGCATGTTGTGATCAAAGCTAAAGGCTGCTTATTAGAGTATGTGACCTTTTTATGGTGGCGACGTTTTTTGTGGCCGGTCATTGTAGATTCATTTTAAAGCAGCACTGTCCTGAGCTTTCTGGTGACTTACTTGTAAAGGTGGAAGCCTTTTCTGTCTTTAATGTGTAATGTCTAGCTTTAATGCGGTGTGACCTGCCTAAAGAGCCTGCCAGTAAAAATGTCTCAATGTATAGAGACTCTGTTTTTATCCTTTTTCCACAGCAGAAGCCTCATCTCCAGCCTTGGTTTGAGTCTACCTCATGTTCCAGTGAAAGCAGAAGTTCAGTGGAGCAGCTTACCCTCCGCAGACAGACCCTGGATGTTGACTCCTTTGGCTGCCAGGAAACTGAGGCAGGCGTCGATGTTCTCAATCTGAGCGGAGAGAGAGAGAGAGAGAAAGAGACAGCTGTAAGACACAGCAGCCTTCACATTTCCATTCAGATTTGCATTTATGCATAATGCGAGGAAGCAGACTGATCAGTCTTTCGCACGCTTATCCTGAGAGAGCAGACGCAGAACCAGAAATTAACATCAACAGGAGAAAATTGGCAGCATTGAATGTACTCTGAATTTTCCATAGAGGAGTGAAATTTGGAACGGTGATGTAGACTGATGCGTTAGGATCAGACGTACTGTGGTATTCAGATGCAGAATAATTAAACCTCTAGTTCAAAATGTTGTTATGAACTTTGAACTGTTGGACCACATCCAGTAACAACACAAATGTACACACAGGTGATACAGAATTCGAGTGGAAGGATGCAAAATAATGCCCTCAAAAAAATCCCTGATAAAATGAATAAAAATTAATTCATAACACAAGCCATTGCACAACTAAATTTGAATTTCGGAAGATGATATTTAGTGTTACACTCAAGACCACACGATCTGAGACCAAGACTTGCCTCGAGACCTAGAAAAGACCAAGACTTTCGAGAGTCGAGGCGAGTCAAGAACTTAAATCAATTTTAAAAACCAAGAGCATTCTCTCTTTTCTTTTGAACACATTCAACAGACTATAAAACAAGGCATCTGCAAATCTTTCAAAACACAACAGTCAGAATTCCCAAGTCTTAACAAATTTGCTGAACTATATTCTTGCAGAAAAATAAATCCTCTTTGAAAGCCACTGACAAGTCCAATTTTTTTTAAATATCTGAAAATCAGATGTCTCTTCATCAGGTAAACAAAGATGTGTTCAGAGGTACTTCTGACTAGAAATGAGATGGACTGACATTTCAGAGTTTTTGCAGGTGTCTGACACACAAAGCACTGGAAAAGATTTCGAAGGAGGCAAAACAATAAGTAAGATAACACTAAATGTTTAAGACAAATCACAAAATAAATTAATCAGGAACAGTTCAACTGGAAATGTACAATCAATTTATCATCACATTACTGAAGTTGAAGAAGAGCAGATCAGTGCTGTTCTCGACCGGTCTTGATGGAAAATCCTGAGTCTGGGACCGAGACAAGACCAAGACCTTCAAAATGTGGTGATAAGTTATTATGCATTTGATTTTGTTATTTTCTTTGGCAATGTAACAATAGTGCTGCCTTTGGTTGTCCTTCAGGGTATTATGTATTTGTCCATGTCTATACTGTATCTGGTGATTTCTATGTATTTGTGTTTTTTGCCTGTCTGCAAAGAAAACTCCTCCCAAGGGACAATAAAACCTTCTGTGCATTAGACAAACTAAGTTCACCATGGAGGATAATGATGGAAGACATTGCTACTCTTTTGCACATTCATCTTTCCAGCTGTGAAATCCTGAGCAAAGGAGATCCATGTATGTTTGTAAATAGTGGTGCGCAATTGTGAAGAAGGGTCCCCCCTCTTTGTTGATTGGTGTAACTCGACATATGTGGGCTTGGCACTGCTGACAATGGCTCTGAGAGAGTTGCAAGGTGTCAGTAATTTTAGGGCATCCTGTAATGTAAAGTTAGGTTTTAATTCAACAATGATAGATCAGTGTACTTTGAATTGTTCATGAAGGCCGGTCACAGTTTTGGAATTTGACTGATTCCCCTTTTTTTAACTGAAAAGCTATTCATCCTTTTTTAAAACATTTCTCTCCTGAAGGGTGACCCAGCAAAATTCAGGATGAAATATTTTATAATTTCTTACATAATTTGTTTCTTCCTCTGCCCATCTGCAAGTTTAACTTGCATATGACGCTTCTGATACTTCTTACAGTGCAGTCGTGGTTGTAGCAGAAGTGAATCTCTCAAGGTTGCAAGATTTAACAGTTACAGTTTCAGTAACATAAGACAAGGTTGAAGAGTTTCTTTATCGATTCAAAGCTTTAATAACAAACCCACATTCCCTCACAGAGTCTAAAAGATTTGAATAGAGGCAAATATAAAACTGCTCTTACTTCAGCTTTGCACCTCACAGTCAGAAACCTTTTAACAGGAGCAGCACAGAGAGAGCTGTAGGTCAGGCTATATTTAGTCTGTGCATATTAAGCCTAATCATGTCATTAATCTTTAGTGAGTGGGACCCTCCTGGTTGCTGCCCACGGTGTGCAACATTCGAGACCTGGTTCATATGTGTTTAGAAATCACTGCACTATATCTGTCCTGACTTTGGAGCAGAGTTTTATTCTATCACTGAGGGTTTTTGTTGCTGGTACAATGTGTCAGATTAGCCTCAGTGTGTAATAAAGTCATGCTCTAAAAGATTTATCCCCTCTTTAACCTTTGTCAGCTCCGTTAAATGCTTTTAATCGTTCATTTCACAGTCAGTCATTCAGTTCATTTCACTGCTTCTGTTTGCAACCGGAGAGCGAACAGCTGTGCGGTATTGATATCTATCATACGGTGTGTTTGTTCACCAGAAACAACAGTTGGTAAACTTTGATCACACTATCATTACTCTGCTTGATGACTGCTTTATGTGCTGTTCTTTGGCTGGGTGTAGATCCAGTCACATGGGCTCTAAACAAAGCCTGTCTGCCTATCAAATCCTCCCGCGGTCCAGTGACAGCTCAGCAGTCTACTCAGGTTGCCAAGGCTGCTGTCATAGCAACTTCACTGGCATAGGTGGTTTGCTCCTCTGCTGACGAAAGTCTGCATGCTTTGAATCCTGCTTTGACTACGTCACCATGCAGCAACAGAGTCAAAATAGGGCTTATTCAAGCTCTGCGTGGCACGATATATAAGAGATCAGTCACTATGTGCCAAAGTGTCCAACATTGCCCTAAATGGTTTCACTCATTTGTGTCAGCAATGTAAGTTTTTAGTACAATTTCTCAATTTCTTGTCCAACAGCTTTATACTTTAAGAACTAGTTTCAGGATTACGATTAAAGCTGTTGTCTTGTCAGTTTTCTCATGAATCTCAAAGCTTATTTGGAGAAGCCTGCAGCAAAAACGTCTTAAAGTACTTTTTTCTTTTTGAATTTAGAACAAATGCTTGGTGCATGTACAAACTTTTCAAAGTAGTGACATCTTACTCTTAGCAAGCAGACAGCACAACAAGAACACAAACTTTTCATTGAGACTTTAAGCCCTAAACTTATCCAATTTAACTTTACAGTCCATCTACAGTCTGTGCAAAAACAAAAATGCTTATACCCAATGGAAAAAAAAACCCAAAAACTTATTGTAACAAGCATCATCACAAAATTCCCAGCAGCTTTTTTTTGAATTTCTTGAAAGTAAAATATCATCTTAAGTGAGAATGCACTGATTTCACCACAGTCTCTGAGGAAAGTTTCCTTGGTGGAGATGTGACTTCATGGTCATGTTTCTTTTCATTCAAAATTCATTTCACCAGGAATGTTCCCACTGGACTACAAAATTTCCTTAACAAGGGCTTGTTGTTCAAGACAGAAGCATAAACAGTTTCATACAAAAAGGAGAAAGAAAATCATAGACAATAAGATGTAAACATTACATTGATCAATAAATTAGCGGCATTCAGATGTAAAACAACACAAACTGATCAGATAATCCTTAAAACTAGCGTAAAAATAATCCAAACTAATAAAATAATAAGAGCTTAGGCCAGGATGATGGGGCAAAAACAGACAAAAAGTGCCTTTTTTTTACAAAAAAACAAAAAAAACAGAACAAGTCCTAGAGACCACAAAAATTATTTACTACAATATTTACTAACAGGTTTTTCCCTCATTCAGTGCTGAAAATAACTGCATCCTTCACATTGCAGTTACACCTACTTGCATTTACAGTAAACTAAGGCTAGAGCTAGTCCTCTTCCTAAAAACCAAACATCTGTTACTTTGCAAAAAGACAGAATTAGAGCTACTATCTGCTCTGAATCATTAAAAGTGTAATCAAAAATGCAACTGAAGAAGTATTTGAAAGAAGCTGAGAATTACTTTTCATCTTCACTACTTCACTGATCTTTTTCATCCCCTAATACTTGATTCTGCCTCTGGTACAAGCTTGATATAAACTATAGTTGACGTTTGGTTGACTTCAGGTCCCTGATTGAGCTGAAACAGCAGAGCGCCACCCCGCTGTCACCTCCATGACCTCTGACCCCTGAAACAGCTGTTAGACAGGCTGACATATGCTGGCCTTAAAGGTGATACAGCAGAGAACTGAGAAACGACAGGAATGCAGACTATGTCCCTCTTCGAATACCACGAGCCCTTTCAAAATAAACCTCTAAGAAATTACTCCAAAGACTTTAATAACTCGAGTCTAACCTTCATGTGTGAGACTGAACATCTGACTCTCATACTGGCCTAAATACTGAGGTTTAAATAGCAGCACCCTGCAGAAAATATGCTTCATTAAGATATTACAAATGCCAACCCTGTCCCAGTGAGATGCTCCCAAAATACTCCAACATGTTATTTAAAACCTACATGGACCCATTTTATCTTTACTCCACCTGTTTCAAATTCAGCTACACTTAAAGACGACTTGTTATTGGTTACTTCACGTCAAATCGCAGCTACTACACAAGTGTTATCAGGCGTGAGCTTCTCGTCAACCTTGTGCACCAACAAGTAAACAGTTGTTTCTAATCCTATGAAGTAAGTAACCAAACAACATCCATCTAAAAAGCTGGTAGCCAGTGAGCCAAGCACTGCAAACACCTGTGACCCAGGTGTAGCTCATCAAAAGCAGCCAAGACTTGATTTGAAATCACAATCCGTGATCCAGGAAGGACTAAACAGACTGATTATGAGGTATTTTGTTGAAGTCATGTTTCCTACATCATCTGTTGAGTCTTATTAAAAACCCCAAAGCAACACTCAAGTTGCTTCCCTGAGTAACAAGTTAATGCAAAAAGTCACTGATTATTATCATTAATTACCGTCACAGTTTTTTAGGTAACAAACACAGAGGGAGGAAACCACCACAAAACCCCAAACACTTACTGAAAAATCCACACCACAGAGGAACGATAAGATAAAATGAATGGATGTGACAAACTGACAGAGAGGAGGAAACACAGAGACTTTATACACACGGGGTAACGATAATACGACACAATCATCAGGCTGAAACTCGTGAGTGTAATCAAAGAGGAGGGGAACACATTAAACTAAACTACCCACACTGGCAGGAACTACAAAATGAAACATGTAAAAGAGAAAAGATAACTATTGACATAAAGAAACAAAAGTTAAATTCACAAAAAGACAGATGAACGCAATGAAAAGGGAGCACATGACCAGGGTTCCCACTTTTTCCGTAAAATTATTCCTCCACGACTTTTCCAGGACATTTTCAGTTGCTACAGAGACAAACTACGCCATACACTAATATATTCCCCTGTCTCCCTCATTCTTTGGACATGTTCTTTTCTATGGTTGTAACTTGCATTTACCCAGATTTTTTCAGTTTTTATTAGAACTTCTAATTTGCAGTCTATAGCTGTAATGTATTTGTGAAAAATAGTTGTGAAAAATGAACCACAGAATGACAAAAACACCCCTATCTTTTACAGTATAGCACTTCATTAGATTATAATATATATCAGCGACAAAAAAAAGTAGCCTTGGTAATTGTCTATCTTGGAAAGTCCTGAAAAATATAAGTCCTTTGAGTAATGTATTTATGACCAGCAGAAAACATTTTTTTATGAATTTAAGACATTTCAAGACCTTAATTTTAGATACACAGATTTTAAGTTTGTGCGCGGACACACTGAGTATCAACTTTATCAGGTATTTTCGTTGTTTTTAGGTAAAGTTTCAAGGCTCCAGATCTTTGTCACATACCCATAAAGTGAAACAGTAAAATAAAAACTGTATCAGAAAGCAACGGGAAAAAGACACTAGGGTACGGACTAAATTGAAAACAAAACAGAAATGGTGTAAAAAAAAGTTGACTATATTGGGAAAAGTTTAAAGAAAGCCATAAAAGTTTTCTGGAAAGGTTTGTCGAAGTGAATGGTAAGACAGAAATGTTTTATTGAACTATCTCAGGAGCACTTTAAATGTTTATAATAATGATTTTTATATCACCACTTCAAATAAGGTAAGTTTGAGCAGGTCACACTAAAAACACGGGTTGAAAATCAGTTTTAGCTCATAAGAATCAGATTTCCTCTTACATTTCTTATGACTTATCTATCAGATCACTGAGTGTTATATAGGTCATCATTATCTGCCCACATAAGATCAATAAAATGATTCCCAGTCAACACACTGATAAAGTAATCCACAGTCAAAGCCGCAATCAGCAACTCTGCATGACTTCATGCCTAACGAGAAATAACCGGAACTATAATGTGTCTTTTCTTGTTTCTCATAATGCTCCTGTTTTCCCACGTTGCAGGCTGACTGCTAACTGAAACACCCTCTGGTAAAAGTCAAATAAAAAAGTTTACAAAATTCTCTGAATAAACACAGACACTAAAAAGAGGAAACATGACACATGAGGAGGCGGCGTGGGAAAGAGGACACTCTTCCCTGATGCTACGTTTCCCTCCACTCTGCTCTCTGATATGGGAGTAATGAATCAGTATCACACCTCTGTGAGTTCCTACCTGCCTGATCGTGTGATGTGTCCCTGCAGTGAGACTCTCTGCCCAGCCTCACACCTCAACCCGGCCACCGTCACCTCCTGCACGAGGCTGAGCAGCCAGCAGCCCTCTGAACAAACACCTCCAGTCCTACCATCACAGAGGTAATTACTGTGTGTGTGAGAGAGAGACTAAAAGAGAGAGGGTGGGGTGAGAGAGAGGAAAGGAGGGCGTGTGTGTGTGTGTGTGAACTAGTGTTACGTGTCTGAATCAAGATGAGCTGATATGAGCTGATATTTTCAAACCTGTGAGTGACCAGTGAACATTGTTTTCATGCCCAAACATGAAAAGTCATGTGTGTTTGGCCTCAAGGTTAGCAGACAACACCAACAGCCTGGAGCTCCCTGTCAGAGTCTCGTGGAGTCTGATCATGTAGCATAGATGTGTGAGACAGCGTGTTCTGTCAGTGTGTGTGTGTCTGTGTGTGTTCCACTCTGTAAGACTGTGGGGTGAAATCTGTCACTTTCTGCCCACACGTACTCTCACTGTCTCCTGAGGTTTCACAGATAACAGCTACCAGCTCACCTGACATCTACCTGAATAATTCTCCCTCTTCAAAAATCTGTGCAGAAGCTTCAACACCTCAGAGACGCGTTGCTTTTTTGGGCTTATTGATAAAAAAAAAAGATGCCTCAACAGGTAGCGAACACACCCTGATGTAAAAACCCACACATGAACGCAGCGTGAGTTATTATATCTTGCAAACACTTGTTAAGACTTACTTCTGCACGTGTTGTTAGTCTGTTTGTCTTTTCTATTAGGCAAAAGTCTTTGGGAACTATGTTTCAGAGACCACGGGATACCAACTTACCCTGAGGGTGGAGGTATTGAACCATGTGGAGCAAAACACTGAGGTTCTACAGTAAGACTTCTCAACTCAATGCTTGTGTGTGTGTGTGTGTTTGGGCCTCTGTGTGTATAAAAGGGAGTCTGAATATAAGATAAAAATACTTAATTTGATGGAAGAATATCTTAAAACTAGTGAAATTATCTGTCCATGCGGCAAGATAATTTCACTTGACTAGAAATGTTGAAATCAGACTGATAAATCTAAAAACAAGATGGCCTTGATAAGAATTCTCAGATCTTAAAACAAGAAGAAAATGCTCATTTTTGGATCAAAATGCTTGGAAACAAACTTCCTGAAGAAGAATTTTAAGTGAAATATACTGAATATGAGCAATAGAACAATTTTTTTTGTGTTATTCTTAAATCAAGCAACTTGAGGTAGAGCTAAATCTTGAAACAACTTTTAATGTAATGAAATAACGTGAGAAAACCAAAGTAACTTTTTTTAACAGCGATCCACTCATTTTAGGATTCTCAGACTAATTAAGACAAAATTGAAATGTTCCTGCTTTTTTTGTAGATCTAGCATAGTTTTGAATGCTAAAAATAAGTTTAAAAAAAAAAAAACATTAAAACAAGATATTTTATTTAGCATGTCTTAAAGTAAGATTCTAAATCTTGTCAAGTGCAAGATTATTTGCAGTGTACATACAATGGTGGCCAAAGGAAAAGCTTCGTCTTAAGTTGCAGTAGTCATGGAATGACATTAGTGTTGAAGTTCATGAGAAATATGTCGACACTATGTCAGAGACTTGCTGCTGTAACTGCTGCAAAAAGGTGGACAAACCAAAAAGTAGATAAAAACAGAAAACTCAATTCATCTGATATTTGTTGTGCTCAGATTGACCATCTGCATATGTCATAGTCATACATTGGAGGCAAGAAAATATCAATACTTTCACATCAGGTGTTCTAACAATTTAAGCCACCACTGTATGCGTGTGGTCAGATGCATGTGTATGCACAGCAATGTGTTATATGTACAAATCTACAAAGATGTACAGCTGTGTGATTTGGGAAATATCCCCTTTTTCATTTGAATATGCACCCAAATATGTTAGATTTATTCATATTTGCAAATAAGGATTACGCTTTAATGCTAGTTTTGGTGTCTCGAGTCAGATGCATGTGCTTGATTTTGTTGTGATTTATTCAAACATGAGGCAGACTCTTTCTTTCCCACTGCTGTCCTATTCCTAAATAACTGACAGGAGTGTAACAACTACAAACTACCTCATTCTCAGTTTGCACCTTATTTTTTTCTTGTAGTTTGGCTGTTTTTACAGTCATATCTTGCACAGTTAAAAATTCTACTTGCTCTGCCTTCATTTTTTTTTTTTTTAATATTTGCTTGTATTGTTATCAATTCTATTTTTTCTTGAGTATTTTTAATATTTTAACATTTTATTGCTGAAATTCATTGTGGACAGCTAAAAAAATAATTTTGCTGTACAGAGAAACAGAATTCTTTACTGTGCACATGACAGTAAACACTTTGAATCTTTAAATCTTGAATCTGTACATGTTTTGGAACGAGGTTGAATGACAAAAAAATTGAATCAACTTCAACAAGGAAAAAAAGGCTAATATTGCAGCTAGTTTTAACGAAACTTTCTAAAAATAATATTTAAGGTCTACATCATCATTTTTCATAAGACTAGGCAAACCCTGTAGTAGATGGCCTGGGTTTGAATCTGGCTTCTATCCCATGTCTCCCTGCTCTCAGTGATTGAAAGCATAAAAAGCTCGCTAGAAAAATAACAAAATAAAATAATAACATAAAATGCTAGCCTGTTCTTTTACAGGTGACATCTTCTCAGTTGTGACGCTAATTTTCATGTGCTGCAAACAGTGCTGAGAGTTGGGCAAACCAGGGGTCAAGAGTGTGCTTTGACAAACTATTACAAGACATTATTTCTAAATGACTCGAGTTATTATCACTTGTGATTATATCACAGTGATTATTATCACTCTATCACATTTTATGAAAACACAACTTCACATCACAAATTTCCGCCTGTAACGGCCTCACACTATTTGCTCACAGCTGTATCAGTTCAACTCTAATTTCCCCATATGACCATCGGACTCTTGCGTCAACATCTCCACTGAATAGAGGAACTGATGAATAACTCGTATATAAAGAAATGACTCTATACGTCTGTGTGTTACAGCCAGCAGGATCCCCTCACCGACTCTCATGTGACAGCTTTTGCTGCAGGACTGTTGATGTGGATCACGTTGTTTATGTAAGAGCCTCTCTTATTCCTCGAAAACTTAAAGCTGCTGTTTTGTTGTTTGTTGAGCAACATTATAGATATGAACTTTGTGTTTGTTGTCTGGTATCCTGGATACACAAACAGGGATTGCTCGGTAGTTTTCAATTCGTCATGAGATCACCAGCTGATACAGACGGGGATTTCTCTTACTCTCTCCACACACACAGAAAGTACCTCTCTCTCTCTCTTTGATCAAACATTAACTGGCCTGTTGAATCATTAATGAAGGTTATTTAAGGTCTTTTCCTACTTACCTTGAAATAACTTCTTCATCTGAGACAAAGACTTAACTCATCCCTTGATAAAAATATAACCATAACAAAAAGGCTGATGCAACAGAAGCTGGTGGAAATGATGGGAGTAGTTGGATGAGAGAACCTGTGTGTGTGTTTGTTTGGTTGTGTGTGTATGAGTGGCATCCTGTGTGGTTTTAACAGCTCAGCGTCAACTCAACACCCTCACTCTGAGCTGAACGCACACAAACAAACACACACACTCACACTGGTGGTGATTTACTGGGAGGCAGAGGAATGACCCGCTGATGGGGGTCTGTTTAACGAGGCTGTGACAGTTGTAAAAACAGACTATAACACAGGCCTGGTTAGCAAACATGCTAATCAGCTAACGTGAGGTCAGAGTGCCTTGGCGTGATCCCCTAATGTGGCACATCTCCATGTTTATTCTTTTAGGGACCAAGGTGAAGTGAAGTGGTGATAATTGGCAGCAGCTTTTGGAAGCTTTGGGATTTTAATGCGATAAAATTAAGTGAAATAAAATCCAGTTCTCGTACTCTTCCTGCCTCAGCTGCCAACTAAAACTCTTAGGATGTGTGTGTGTTGATGTGTGTGTGCTTGTTTGACTGTAATACAACACACAAAGCAGATATTTGCATAATGAGTGTGGTTGCACCTGCCCTCAGCACTGCTTGAGTGCTTCAGATTGAGCTTTAAAGATGACGAACCGGCTGAGGTTATACGCAGTGATCCAAAAACACTCTCACATACTGTAACATCTGAGCTCAGATAAGCATGATGAAACTGTGAACAGACAGATAGTATCACATAAACAACATTACACTGTTTCCCTTCAGACTTACACACACCTATGTAATCAATATTTTTTAACTACCTGAATTATCTCACAGCAATTTTTTTCAAGAAAGAAGACTGAGTGGGATAGAGTGATAAATAAGTCAAGCCATTCTCAAATGCTGTGTATACACCTCATTCCAATGGTAATAACCTGATTGAGCTCATTATAGGCATATGTTGGTATCAGCCCAAACATTCGGTCACATACAGTGTTAGTCAGAAGGCTCCTGAGTATAGGTAAGATTTGTTTACTTCTGTACATGTACAACAAAGCAAGAGAGTAACAGACCTTACACTTCTGGGGTGAGGGGACAAACTAATGAATTCAAATTACAAAAGAGTTGAATATCATGGACTACAGTGTTCAACATGCTTGAAGAATCAAGATTTCAGGGAACTATTGACCAGGTGAAACAAAGGTGAAAAACTCCAAAAGTGGCAAATGCTAAAAATAAAAACAAACCATTACCGGCAGCTCAAACCCAGACAGTTTCAACTATTTTGTGGATATGGAGGAAATTCTTGGACAGAGACCATTAGCAATGGCACTAGAGAAAAGAATTGATGTGAGCTTTCAACAACACTGAAAGAAAACACTGATAAAGAGGAAAATTCTGTCGTCTTTGGGTCAATTTGGCACAATTTCAAAAATTATTTGGTAATAACTTTGGCTTCCTTTTATAGAATTTCTTGACAATAACATGAGTGGTTCCATGCTTTGCTGTTTGCATGAAAATTTGTAATAACTGTTTTTTTTTCATTATGTATGCTTGATAAAAAAATGTAGCATCTTGCTGCCAATAAAAAAATGAAACGATTTCTAAACAATATCCTGCCTAAACTTTGACATGAACCTGTCTGTGATAAAACATCAACACATGTACCTCTTATTATAACCTTAGTGCAAAAAAAAAAAATCTGCTTTTTTGTACTCAAAAGAGAAGTATACTTTTATGTAAATAAGATCTATCATACCAAATAATTCAGCTTCACTTTGAAAGAGATATAAGTGTTACACAGGAAAGCGCAAAAGCAAGCATCTTGGAACTACTTAGTGGAAATGTCATTACACTGCATGCAAAAGAACAACCCTAAATGGCTTCTTCTTGTTGTGCTATTTCTACTAATGCTATGGTTTATTCAGAGCATATGCTCAGTAATATGTAAATGGGAATATTCCAATTGCTGCGAAACATGAAAAAAACCTTTTCCTGAATATTGACTTCGCCTGAATATGGACCTTAATCAGAATATGGCGGGTATGTAAACATAAGCAATGATGCCACCAATGTAGTGAGTGTTGACACAGTGACACAAATCAGGAGTAAAATCTGTTCATAAAGCTGTATTACATTCAAAAGCGTTGTATTGCTACACTAAGGATGATTGTATTGTATCAACACTGTGTCCCACCCTGAGAGGCTTTATTGCTTTTAAAGGCCTCAACAAAAACAACAAAACCAGTATGTACACTCATGCGTAACACAAGAGGATGTAAAAGCAGAGTCCAATCAAAACATGAAAGAGGAGGACCACAAAATACTCAAAAAAGAACAGAAAATCATTCTGAACCACAGCGTGTCCCCATAAGTATAGTCGTGCAGGTCCATGTGGGTATGTTTGCTTGTGATATATGAAAGAGTTCAGGGATCAGCTGTCTTCCACATCCTCCTCAGTTGTTAACTATATGGGTGTGTGTATCTCTCTCTTTCTCTCTCTCTCTCTCTCTTTCTGTCTGGTGCGTTGGGTGGCTTTGGCAGTCTGGCTGCCGGCCAAAAATAGCCCCCTCAGCTGGCACACTGGCCCAATTTACGACCCTTCACATTCAGCTGAGGGCAGCCCTGCCCTGAGTGCTGCCGGCTCGCTTCCCACAGAGAACACCAAACTGTGAAAACACTGAAATCCCACCAGCGGAGCTCCGAAGAGAAGCCCACTTGAATTTCAGCTAAATGTCACAGCAGACACAATAACATCACAACTGTCTGCAAACATTTTCTTTGTCATCAGCGCTGATCTCTGCCGGCTTTCGCTCCTGGAGATCAGAGGAATGCCGCCTCTTTTTCATGTGTAATAAGACGAGGCCAATGTGGCCCCCCGAAAAACCAAAGCCTGATGCTTTCAGCTGCCAGGAGCCTGAGCCAGAGGTTTATCGGACTGCAGTGCACAAAGAGACCACAAAAGTAAAAATAAATGGACCAACTTTTCACTAGTGACTTCTGCGAGCAGCTCCCAGAGAGGGCCACATGAGTCTCTGGGATCTGACATCAAAGAGGCGTGGTTCCTCACACACAAACACAGAGAGGTGAATTTCACAACGTGCTGCCAAAACACACTTAGGAGGTCACTCACCATCTGAGAACGGCTCTTTGGACAGCCATTGATGTCGTCAATCTTCTCGTTGGCTGAGGAGACAGAGAGGAGGAAGAGTCAGAGAAGAGTGAATGAAAACTCGTTTCAGGAGCTGAATGTAATCCTCTTTTATTTCCAGTGGGTATCTCCCCATGTGTGTGTGTGTCCACAGACCGTGGCTGTCTGAGTGAGGAGAGCAGAGGTGTTCACACCGGTGACTCTGACCCCCCTCACTCCCCTCCCACGGAGACATGAAACACTATCTGGTCACAGCAAATGGGAATGGGGCCGCTGGGGGCCCGACAGAGGTGTGTGCTTTTCTGTTTCTTTTTAAAGGGAGGCGTGTTTGAGTGTGTGTTTGTCTCTGAGTGTGTGTGTGCTGTCAAAGATTCCTCTCGTCTAATGGAGGCCCAGCCCACAGCAGCTGAGACACGGTCATCAACTCACAGCTGACAACTGTGCCAACAGCACGGCCCCCTACACCAGGAGGCAGGCTGAGGCCCACGGTGCAGCTCCGTGTTAGGGCTTTGTGCTGAGCCATCTACACTGTGAGAAATCGTTTCATTGTCTGTGCAGCTGATTCACACTGCTGTATCATTTAATATGGCCCTTGATATCTCCAGATGATGTTTCCTAAACTTAAAGCACAGAATATTAAAAAGGAACTCCAAGACGGTTTGGATTGTGCCCCCATAAAAAAGCGATGACAACTTCTGACCTTTCACCATGCTCTGCTTTTAACTTCTTTTGGGTAGTTTTATTACCTCAAGCTTTGATAGCTCCTATAAAATTATTTTTTCAAGATCATTCCAACTGAATCTTGCAAGTAAATATTTTAAATGAAACTCTCATAAATAGTCTGATTGAATGAATTTGGATGTAGTTAAAGTTTGACATTCATGGATTGATTTTAGTTTTTTATTTCTGATCACATGATATTTTGTCCCTTGTGGCACACCGTAGTTTAACTTTGCACAGCTTCCTGCTTCCTTCTGCTTCAAACATTGGTACAAATGCCACTCTGTGTTTTAGTTACTGACAATCTATGGATTGTGCTTTATCCATTGTTTCTGTATTTTTTATGTAAAAAAATATGGACCTGTGACTTTGGAATAAAGTATAAAGTAAATACGCGAGTATGTTGGTGCAGCAGTAAAGCATTTGGCTACATAACAGATCATCACATGCATTTGATTCTGAAATCAAGACAGTTGTAGTAATTTAAATTTATTGACAATATGAACAAAATTCTTGGAAATAGAAGATTAAAAACTTTTAAACATATACTTGAAATAATTTGAAACAAGAATATCGAATGAAAGTCAGCTATGATGACAGATTTAAAAAAAAAAAAAAAAATAGTGGTCCCTTTAAGAGAAGAGAACTTGTCTTATAGGGATGACTTACTGATGAGAGATGGATAAAAAAGTTTTTAGTGATTCCTGACAAGTTAAAATGAAGTAGTTTAACATCTCAGAGTTCTCTACACTTTTAATAACAGCTTACAAATGTATAAACACATTTAAATGATTGATGGTCTAACAGTAAGGCAGACTTTGGTTTGTGCGCTTCCTGAAAATTGCAGAGCGTGATGACACCCACTGAGACTGTAATTCTACATTACACATTTCAACTTCAAGCTAATTAAGTGAGACCAAGTGTAAAAATAACACAAGCAGAGGCATTATGCTGCTGCGATTCACACACGTTAAAGTGACAAACTGCTGTCTGACTTTGTAAAGAGGCCTTTATGAAAAACCAATATCAACATAAAACTTCAAGTAGACTCATCGGAACTTTGAAGATGACCTTCGTGTGTAGTTTTCCTCCTCTATTATTATCCAGACTGTAAGTGTGAGTAGGTCAAACAGTTAAACAGGTGCCATATCCGGCAGCAGCAGCCTGCTCCAGTTTCACCAGCGATTGTGTGAAGTTTTCCCAGCGGAGGCTGAGCAGAGCAGGTGAGTGGTTTGTTGGGTTAGTGCTGCTTTAATATTAGAGCAGGGCATCAGTGGTCAGCTGTTGGGATGTGGATATGGTATGGACTTGAAATAGAGGTCATTTCAAGGGACAATAAGTGGTGGCTCCCTATTTTTCACCATAAGACATTATGTGAGAGACAGTCTCCCTTGGGCGTGTGGTATTATTAAATCTTGTACACAGAAGATAAAAATTCCCTCTGAACCTGCTGATCTGATCGAAATGTAACAGAAGAGTCACATGCTGCAGCTACAGTGGGAGAACAGTGAGACTCTTCAGCGTCCAGACACAGCGAACTGAAGGAAACATAAATGTGGGTCAGACTCATGGGGAAGTGCTGGGAGCAGAGAGTCAGTGACGTGCTGAGTCACCGGTCAGATGGTGTCGATCTGATCCAGCCTGTAGGCCGTCGTCAGAAGAAATGACAGGCTGAGGGCAGCCGGGCAAAATGACAAGGCTGATGATGATACAGAGGGGCACATGGGTCACAAACACAGGGGAGACGCCCATTTTTACAACAAGCACTGATAAGTGTCTAACTCAAACCTCCTTCTCTTTATTTCTCATAAAGTTGTCTTTTTGTGCAGTGGTGTGCACAGAGGGGGGGGGGGGGGGGGGGGGGGGGGGGGGGGGGGGCATACACCCACCTCATGGCCTGATTGTTGAAAAGTGCCAGCTAGAATGTCCTCTTGTGATACAAAATGTAAGCAAAAGTGCCTTCTTTGGCCAAAACACTGTAAGCAACTTTTTATTCTTTCGTCCCTGCCCTTCAAAACATCTGTTCATGCCACTGTTTTTGTGTAATTCTTTGAAAAATATCTTATTTAACCATGCGGACCTAGCAAATCCAAGTATTAAATCTTATTTCAAGATGAAACTGGTTAAAAAAGAAGCTTAATTGAGTTTAATGATTAAGAATGGCTGCCAATGCAGTTAGCAAAATGATCTTATAACTTTGCTGAAACAAGATATTTCATTTGTCATCCAAAAACTCACATTGGCAGCTATTTTTACTAGTTGTAATCAATGAGATTCTTATTGTTATTTCCTGATTTCTTGAAATAAAGTTCTTTTTTTTCTTGTGTTGGATTATTTAAGTTAGTGCAACATCAAGACTTTTGACAAACATTAGAGCAGAGACTACAGAAGAGCTGTGTTTGATTTAGACTTAAGACATAACTGTTATGGTACAGTGGTATTCTATGTGATACTACAAAATAAAATCAAATATATTTATTATTATGTATATGGCCTCCAGAGGGCTAGCGTCTTATATGATTGGAAGTTTCTTTAAAGCTCTTAATGACCGTGTCATGACGAAGTGATGTGTTTTTGTTGTTTAAAACAAAAAAGTTTTTCTTGTTTACCCTGACTTTATGTTTCAGTGTCCAAAAAGCAGATTAGACTGAATTGTTTTTAGGCTCCAGAATGACTACTTTTTCATGATACACTTAATTTGGTAGGGAAAACAAAGTACAAATTAATGAATTTAAGGGAAACAAATTAGTGGGTTTTGTTTTAACTATTAGGAAAAAAGTTTGGTTAGATAATGAAGTTTGCCTTGTCTTTTACCTTCTTAAGTGCAGCCTGTTTTATCTTTCATTCCAAGATGTTGTATCTCAAAATGAGCCTTTCAAGTAACATAGGATTACAAAAAAAGGAACTGTATTACTCTTAAGTCACATTACACAGCTCAAGAATACCAGTGGTGTTTAAATGTCTCATGTGCCAAATTCTTCAAATTCTGTTCTCTAAATTCAGAAACTTTTGAATACACTTTGAGGAAATCTGAGATGATTGATTCTGGGTTTTACAGCAGTACTGACAATCAGAAACCTTTGTGAGAAAACTACTTGTGTGTGTATATATGCATGAAAAGGATATCCTGACATGAGATTATAGAGTGAATCAGTTCAGATCTGCAGCATCAGCTCTTTTCTTGCAGCAGAAGAAAGTCGGAGTTGCTGGAGATTCTCGTCCCCTGACAGAAGTTGCAGCTACTTGTGTTTCTAAAAGGTCAGTCAACTTTCCCTTTTCTCCCACTGACTCTGGAATTAAAAGTGTGTTTTCTTACCTACGACCTGAATGATCTCAGCCAGCAGCACTCCATCTGTGACGTCCGTTTGCAGGTCCTTGATCAAACGCTTGTGTCCTGACTTGGCAAGGTAGTGGTTGGCCCAGTCCGTGTAGATCTGTGGTCACACACACAAACACAACCACGGCGTTCAGTTTGGAGCCAGTGAAAATAAAAATCCCGTCCAAGAGAGGAAGGGGAGACCTCGTCAGGTCGTCCACGTGTTTCAAACTCCATAAACACTTGAAAACTACAAAAGCTATGAATTGTTGGAGCAAATTTACGACTCTAATAAAATAACAACATGGTTGAATGGGAGCAGAGTAGCCCTCTTTCTTTTGTTGGGGCTCCGATCTGGCATATATCCGCGTGGTATTCAAATTGGGGCCATTGTGCTCAGCCAGGGCATTCATCTCTGAGCGCACGGCGGCTGTTTTCAATGGGCCATGCTGACATCACTCTCTGGGGACAGAAAAGACCCTTCACTGCCTGGAGGGAGGAGGGGAGGGGGGCAGAGCACGCATCTGAATAATCTGAATAGCTTCCTTCATAATTAGTCGCCAAACTCTTTCTATTTTACTCCCTCCTTCTCTCACATCAAGAGGAGTGAGTTTCTATTTCTGGGAGATAAAAAAAGGGCCCTCAAAGGTTGGAGGGAACATTATTGTGAATAAAGGAGTTATTTTTGAGAAACAGATACTTCATGTCTACAGTCTCTGCTCCTGCAGCATCCCGGAGCTCCTCTGTGAAATGAAGGGACTCAGTTTAACAAGAGGAGCTTCAGAGCAGCTTTTCTCCCACAGGGATCTGAAACCTGTGTGACAGCTCGCCTGAATAAAGACGACTCCTCCTCTACAACCCACTCGTGTTTCTACAGGAACACTGTCATGTCAGACTGATAAAAAGACAGTGGAGGAGAAACAACCAGTACATGCAACCATGCTGCTGTCATCTGATTCCCCACACCTTAGCGAGGAATGTAGATCTTTAATCTACATGTGTTACAACATTCTTGGGTCTTACAAGAAGAGTTTCATGCCAATATCAAGAGATTTGAAAATCATAATCTCGTGTTTTCACATCTGTAATCCTCGGAATAAAAACCTTCTCTTTTCAGGGCCAACAATCTCTGTGAGGAGTATGACGTTGGTTATGAAGTGGACTGAAAATACCTATAATTTCTCCTTTTGATCTAAAAAACTAAATAAACCACAAGCTACAAAACTGACTGCCTCAATGAAAAATTCTCTTTATTTGTAAACAGTTCCAGGGGTTAAGTGTCAGACTTGACAACTGATAGCATCCCTGCAGAAGATGAGTGGTTTTATTGACTCTTTTTTTCTTCAAAAACATTCACAGAAACTCAATACGACTGACTTTAAGATAAGGACGAGTTGTTATTTCTAAATAATCAATAGTTCTTGTGAAAACAATAACAGCATTCAGACATAAAACAAGCACAAACTGAGCAGAAAATCATTAAAACTAGTTTTAGAATAATCCAATTTAATACATAGTCTAGTTTTAGGTGACCTTAAAGGACAAAAACAAAAACACCATTCTTTCGACCAATCAAAAGACTGCAATATTACTAGTGTTTTCTAACTTCTGGGGCCATATCAGGATATCTGATACCCCAAAAGAAGGGAACCTAAAAATAGGATGGTACAGGTTGGTAATTTGGAGAAAATGCCATAAAATACATGCCATATCAAGACGAACCAATCTGAACCGTTTGGTGGAAATGGGGCGTGAAGCTGTTTAATTTTTTGACTTTCAATGATAAAAACTTCTATAATGACATGAGTAAGTGTCAGTGCCAGTTGCCAAGACAACAGATGTGGCACTGTGAGGTTCAGAACTGGAGGAAAATGTGACCTCTGCAGCACCAAAGAGTTCTAGGAGGAAGTTGACACCAAATTAGATCAGGTTGGATGCAAACTTTGCTCAATAAAACTAGAACATGTACATAGATCATGTCCATTCAAATAACATGTCTAACTTGTCTACAACAACTTAACAGAGTCACTGCATGGACCTCTATCTCCTTGTGTACGTCTGCAGTGGGGTGGGAAACTACACAAACAATCGGCCAATAGTTAAGAGTGACTGTCCAATAGTATTTTTGAATGCCTATTCCTACTATTACAGAACAAACAGAAGAGGTTTTTCCAAAATTTTTGTTGAAAAACATGACTTTAAAATGTTTGGGATACAATCGGCATAGAGGTTTGACATTTGCACACAGGGGGCGCCAAAACCTACACAAACAAAGCATTCATTACCTGGGTTTTAAGATGCAAATGTTTCTTTTTCTTTTCTTTTACTGGAACAGGCCAAGACTTCCAAAACTTAAAGTCATCTAAACCCTCGTCCACCATGAGTTCAATTTCACACTGCTGTCTTAAAGCATACGTCTGGTGAAAGGTGACAGGGCCAAAGTCTCATTCGTGGAAATATCTATTTTTACATGCATCTCTCGTCTGCAATATTCATCTTTCGGTTTTAACAAACTTTTCATCCTGTTACCACAAGAAAAGAGAAAGAAATAGTGTATATAAGTGACAACCTCACTGAACTTGAGGTGGCTAAATGTTGCTCCAAGTGGACACTTGAAGAACTGCAGCTCATTGCACTTCTGCATGGGTTTCATTTTCTTACATACACGGTTGCAGCATCACATAAAGCTTTTTATCGATAGCACTTATTAATGTTGGCGTTGAGGTGGGATAAACAAAAGCTTCTTACACATAAAAATGCACCTACATCTGAAAGTGAAAGTTAAAATAAGCTGTTGCCTGGTTGTGATTCTTTCTATAGCAGTACATTAATAACAATTCAGTCATGGTTGCACTCTTTTTAGACACAGAGAGCTTGACAGTTTCTGCATAAAAACACAAATTGTACAGTATGCTGCAGCTCTCAGGTTGTAATTATACTTTGTATAAATGTGTAACATAATCTTTCACAGTAATCCGAAAGCTTTTCTCTCCCTGCAGTGAAATTTAAGAGTATGCATTATTATCAAATCAGTGCACAGCATTATTCTGCTCACAGCTTATCACAGCCACACAACATGTGCAGCGAGGTGTGTGACACGTTGTTGACCCCTTGTTTCTTTGTGTTTGTGTTGTAAACAGACCTGGAGCTTTTCCGCCACGCTACTCATCTGATGAATCACAGCTCTCTCTCATGGCAGCCTACAACAGGTGTGAGGACTTCAAAGGCACACACACAAACACACTCATCTTCACACACAAGCTCGAATGCAAAAGGTTTATGAGAGTACACGACCACACATTACACACAAAGAGGCTCTGAGCGACGTTTAAATCACACATTCCCAAACACAAACACAGCCGTATAAAAAGCCTCTGAGTGACACACGGAGGTAAAAAAGCCTCCGAGCAGCAGGATTAGACTCCATCCTTTCATTCACTCCCTCAGCTGGTCACGCAGAAAAGGAAATGCTATAGTAAGGAGCTTTCAGTGTGTGTAAGCTCTCTTTGAAGTATTTTCAGGCAGGTAAATTGAGCGTAATTAAGACAGAGGTGAAATGGTTAGCTGTCAGTCACAGAGCTGGAAACCACAGAGGGGGTCACGGCGCCTGAGGCGGAGCAGGGGGGCGTCCAGAGGTGGAGAGAGGAAAGTGGGCAAGTTACAACAGGTGACTTTACATCCTGAGAATGAAACTTCCCATATGTGTTCTTTCTGTCAAAACAACACATCCATTCAACATGACATCTCAGGTATCCTCTATTCTCTGATGGCTCATGGTTTTAGAGCAGAATGAGATGTACAGGAATGTGAAATTACATTTTTTTTTACAGTTCTTTCTGCATTAGATCAGAAGATTAGAGTTGGAAACCTGGATGAAGATATTTGCCAAAAACCCTTCAAAGAAAGAGTCCAGCAAAAGGCGTTTTTGATGGTCCAGAAACTTTTAGTTCTGCGAAAATATTTCCTAGAAAGTACATCGTTCCTGTTCCAACACGTTTCTCTGTTTCCACCTTAGGCTGAAACCTGGGTTAGTTACTTGAATCAAGCCAGTAGCTGTGTTTTATTGCACCTTTAGTAGTGCAAAACCCAAGAATCACATTGAAAAATGGTGATAGAAACACCAAAATTTACAAAACACCTCTAAAATTTTAATGAAAAATCTTTTTGCTCTCATGAGGTGGCTTTTCAGAAGTTTCAGTGTTAAAGTTCATTGCAAAAGTGCAATGGAAACACCGCCAGTTATAGTCCTCCTTCCATCTTCCGCAAATTGAATCATGCAGGACAAGATCTTTTTCAAGTTGTGCACAAGTCTAGTTGTAATGGAAACACCGGATCGTAATTATTCTTTATCGAAACTTCAGAAACATTGCTTTTGTTTTTCAAAAAAGTGTAATGGAAACGCAGCTACTGATGTACGGAGAAAAAAATAAAAGTAATTGCAGTACACTACCAGACCAGTAGAGGGCAGTAAGACAACATCAAAGGCCTTTCAGCCAAAATGACTTCACAGAACTTTATGTACAGCACTGCACTTAGCCTGTCAGCATGGAGGAAATTCAGCCATTGTGCTTTATTGCACTGAAGGTGGATGTGTTGACACTTGAAAGGAGACAAACGCATAAAGGCAAAGACATCGCTGGTCAAAGCTGTTTCAAAAAGCACAAAACAGGCAGGAAAACACCAGACTACGTTCTCAAAAAGTTTTGGAACTGTAACACCGGGAGCTGACAGAGACACATTCACACTATCAGGCTCAAAGAAGACAATTGTTTACGAGTTATTGAACCAAGTCAATCACAGCTGGGGGTCATCTTATTGTGGATGGATGGAGAGAGGAAGCTATCAAGACAAAATATGAAAATAATGATTCCACACCAACAATAATCATATGTAACCATCCTGCCTGCAGATGGAAAACTGCATCAATAATGAAACTTACAGAAACCTCACATACGCATTAGTCTGGATGATGTACGTTTGACCACATCCATACTGTGGCTGCTCTGATCTGAAGACTTCTTCAAAGATCCCATGAAGAGAACAGAGAGGTGGGGGCTGATGAGAAGCAGGCTGATCTGAGAGGCTGTTTAATAAGCTGCATGGTAAGTGAGGAGGAGTATCGACTCTGTATTAAGTCTATGATATAAGACCACAGCTTGGTCCTACATAAAAGGAAACCCCTCTGCATACTGAGAGAGAGAATTTAATCAAAACTTCCTGAGGTTGTTGTCAACTGGTGACTTGACATTGTCATTATATCGGAGATTAAATTCACTGACTGGAAAAGGGGGCAAAGTGAAGGCTAAGTGGTCGACATAATTACCTTTCCCCCTCTTTGACTCTTCACATAGTTTGCTATCTTTGCCTACGCAGAGCAGCATCTAACACTGAAGTCTCATCTCTAACAAGCAGCACATGAAAGCCTGGACCAGTTTTCACGCACACACAATGATTTTAAATTACAGCCTTCAAAAGAACAGAAAGTTTCTTCAAAGCCTGTGACAGGCCGTGATGAGTCGTTCTTTCAAACAGCTGTGTCCCTTCTCCCCGACAACAACACGGATCTGCCTCTCATCCAACATCCCCGCTGCCTCTGCTTGCTGAGTCACCAAGCTGCTGTGTGAAGCCTACAGAAAGGCATGACGCAGACAGGACACCCCCGCAGCGCTGGGTCAGCCTGGGCAAGGGCAGCCAGGACTCCACGCTGAGACGGTGCCCTTCATTTGGACGGCACCAGAGTGAAAAGTGAGTTTGGTGCTCGGAGCAGACGTCTCAGCTGCAGGTGCAGAGGTGGGCGTTCGCTACGGTCACGACACATCATGACAGAGGCTGATTACAGAGCAGGAAGCAGATGTGCCTCAGTTCTTCTTGTGGCCATGTGTGTGTGTGTGTTTGAGTGGTCACATTACCTCACTCTTTCATCTCTCCGCTTGTTTGCACTGACACTGATTTGTTAAGTAATAGCCTGGCTGCTAATTAAACACCGCAGAGATGCTGACAGACGTAATTACATCACTGTGGTCAGGTAAAAGTTTAGAGGCAGAGAAAGCAAGCTTTGTTTCTTATTGTGAAAGTGAATATTTAGTTAGCGTTGCGTTGAATCCAAAAAACCTTATTTCTTATCATTGCATTAATTTCAGTGAAACCAAACCACTGTTTTCATATCTCAGGCCACTGACATGCACAAGTAGCAAAAAAATTCAGGAAGGGATGAAATACTTTCTTCATTTTGCATGTTGCACTTCTTGTGATGCTCCACTCCACCAATTCTGATCCCAAAGCTTAGTTTTTGGTTCATGAAGTGTAATAACAGACTTTTCACCCATACTTTTGAAGGACTGCCTGCCCCTGAACTTTACCAAATGTACCTCTTGACACAGGTCCCTCACAGTCTGAAGATTTGATGACAAAATGACGGCGGTCTCAGGTGCCTCTCTTCATATATGTAAACATCTGAATGCAGTCTGGTCTTTACCCATGTCACCTTCCTGTTAATCTCTCTTCATTGGCTTCCAATCAAATTCAAAGCTCTTCTTCTGGCTGACAAAACAGTGACAAGGACGGCTCCCGCCCACCTGGACTCCGTCATCCAAGACGCCTGGTGCTCCCAGCCCAGCGTGGCTCTAAATCTCTAGCCAGACTCTTCTCTTCTGTTGTTCCCAAATGACAGAATGAATTGCCCAATTCCATACAATCCATAGAGTCCCTTTCTACATTTAAGAGATGTCTGAAGACTCGACTGTTCAGGAAACACTTAGGCACTTAATCTGACCCTTCTGCTCTTTGTTCTCAGTGATAGAATGAACCAGAAGCCCTAAGACCCAGCTTGGGGTGACTACTTAGCACTGAATGAATCAATGTTGCTGAATGTTGAATGATCTTACAAAGTTTTTTTCCCTCCAGTCTAAATTCTTGTGTTGCACATCATTGTAATGTAACAGTGCATCATGGCAGTTACTTAATAAATCAAAATGTGTCAAAGTCAGAAGGCAGAGCTGAGTTTAAAACTGTGATGGCATTTTTTTTTCCATTGTAACAACAATACAGGTGAACCAACTCAGGGTATGCCACATTTTTCAATAATTAAAAACAGCCAAAGATTCTTCACCTAGCTGAAAATGAGACTACCCATGAGCTCATATTGATGCATTTCAAAAATCAATCTGCCTCCACTGCCTTCAACAATGATGTGGAAAGCAGATCAAGTATTTCCTGTTTGCATGGTTTTATGAAGAACTCAACTCATTTTTTGTTGATGTTTTCACAACAAAAAATTAAATATACCTTCAAAAGTAGTTTTGACATTAAAAAAGAGACCCTGTTAGTGAGGGGGAAAGAGTATAGTGCTGCATTTCTCTATATACAAGAACTGTCACCAGTCAAGCACCAGTCATAAGATTCACTTGCAGTGAATTTTCCCAGCTTTCAACTGCTTTGTTGACATACCACCTCACTCCAACTTCATGCAGAAAGTTAACGAAGGGTAGGAAAAGCAACAGGTAAATCTGGGATGAACAATTTGGACTTTTGCTATCGTTCTCGCACATTTAGAGAAGGTTTGCTTTTAATCTCAGAGTTTATCAAGAAACCACAAGATGGGCATCAAACTTTCTACTGAGCTGAAAATACTATTGGATAGGGAAATATCTAATAAATAGAGAAGCACCAACCCCCTTAAACTCACTTGTACGCCTCAAAGTCACCACATCTTTTAAAGCCTGAGCATGAAATCATGAATTGGCAGCAACAGTTCTCATATTTTCACACAACACCTCAGGTCCAACCATAAAACACACACGTAGAAGTCGGAGTTCTTTCCAGAAACAATTATGCTGATAACTCCAGGACTATTATCCTCATTACTTTCAGGGTTCAGTGGGTAACTTCGAAACCGCCGCACTCAAAACGCCATTATGAAGTAATCTACCGACAGGAGCAGGAACTATAAAGAGAGCACAGCAGGACCTGAGCTGCTATGAAGCGTTATCTCTCACGACAAGCTTTCATGAGACTTAAACTGCTCTCGCTTTAATTCAGGTAATGGAAGTGAAGCTGATGCTGAGTCCACAGAAGACATGCTCTGTTTACGCTGCTTTCTTCTACCTTTTCAAAGGAAAAATGCTGCTGCACGTTAGGAGGAAAGCCTCCTCAGCTGACCATGTTAGGATATTAAAGGCTCTGTGAGGTAGAAGCTGATATCCATGAGTACAACCACTACCTGTCTCTGTCAGGGGGCGTCTAAAATAATTTCTGGCAGCTCGTGAGGATCTGGTTCAGCCCTGACGTTTCTATTTCCAGCTGACCCTTCCTTTGAGGTGTCTTTCCCTCATAACTCCAAAGCCCCCTAGGTTCACGTCAGTGGAAAAATTGAACATTTAATCATCTTTGACAAGATCCCTGTGTGTTTCTTTCCATAAACTTGAAACCTGCTGTCAGGTTTAAATTATTAGGTGTAGCAACAGGTGGTTAGCTGGAGCAAAAATGCATTTAACAGAAATTAAAAGCTTCTCCATGTTAACGCCATCCCTCCCTCTTTGTCTCTCATTTCTTACCAGTTTGAAGTTTGTGCAGGAGAAGCGGCTGTAGCTCCTGATTGGCACCCTCAGGCTTCCGTACTCATCCATGTTGTCTTAATAGAGACAACAAAACAGACGAGGCAACGAACTACAGGTCCTCCTGAAGCCGAGCACGCTCTGTCATGACGCCTGAGGAGAAGCGGGTAAATTTAGTCTCTGTGTTTGACGACTGTCCTGTCCCCCCACACATCTCCAGCTCTGAGTGTCCAACACTTCACCCCTCTTCATGCGTACTCCTCTCTTATCTCTCTCTCTCTCTCTCTCCTCTTCAGACACTCTGCCTCTCTCTCTGGGTGTTATTTACTCTGAGTCAGAGTCAGACTACCTGACTCAGTCCTCTGCTCTATTACTGGGAGAGAGACAGACGAGCAACATGAAACACAGAATACTGAGCTCTTACTTCAGGAGGGAAATCTTCGATCTTACTGATTTGTCATAAAAACAGAATCAAAAAGTTTTACTTTGAAAACAGTCCTCAAAGCCCTCTCTATACCTCAGTATTAAAGTTGTGAGAGCTTTCATTTAAACTCTAAACTGTGATTGAATGATTGTTAAATTGTAAGAAGTCATATCTTTAAAGGGTTCTTGAAGTTTTACTCTACAAGGAAAGAAAAGTTCACCCAGGTTTTGAAAGCGTAATGGTGCACTTTTTCCCAGAGCAAATGTCAAACACAGATTCAAAATCTTCACAGCATCAAAATCAGACTTTTTTTAAACTCCAGGAAAACATATATAAAACTCAAACAGATGACAAACCAGGGGAAAATGTAAATGCCAACTTCACCGAAACCAGGCAACACTTAAATATGAATGACGCAAATCAAACACAATAGCATCATTTGGGGTCCTAATACTAGATCTGTCAGCTTCATCTCTGCTCTGTTGCAGTTTGACTTTTTTCTCCTTTGTCTGTTAAAACACGTCAGAATGCAGCTAACGGCAGAAATGAACCAGATCCCTGTCTATTCTGTGTTGCTCATCCGTCAACCCACAGTTGCTACTTCTTGCCATGTCCACACATATCCAGGTATCTGGGAAACTGCATGTATTATTATAAGTTTAGGCTGTCATTCACATGAAATCTGGGTTTTACTATGAACATTATTTTATGAAAATTTTGGCCAAAGTGAAGAATTTGAAAAACTCTGGTTTCATGTATACACAGGGAAACCACTGATGTCACATATATGTGATTTAACAATCAATGTTAATGGCAGGCATGAATATGGCAGGCATGAATGCTGCAGGCTTGTTAATTTTAACATTGATGCATACACTCCTTGCTTGCTCATTTCCTCAAGTGCATCTTATTTCTGAAGTTGAAGAGCAAATCTCTTTATTGGTCTAAACAAAATGTCCAAGCGCCATGATTAAATCTCTACCCGAAGAGACAGAATGACCAGGGGTTAAATCTCATTGGCTGGCACGGGTTTCCCATCTGAAAACAACACTGCCACCTATGGGTCTGGCATGCTTAGAGCCGCACTTAGGCCACCGGTGACCCTGAACAGGACAATCGGTAGAAGATGGATCAAGCTGTTTTTGAACTAGACTGTTGAAATGCAAGACTTAGTGGACGTTTACCAACCCCATGATTTGAAATGAAACCTTTCCACTCTGGTGTTGTAATACACGAGAGACAGAGTAGACAGATCTGATGGAAACCAGGCTATAAGGCCCCCAAAGTTCTCCAGAAAAATGAATGGTGGTTGCCATGCTCCCCCATCATTCAGTGTGTTGGCTATTTCATGTCCTCAGAAATTCAAAGTCAACCTTTTGACTTGTTATCTGACACCCTGACCTTAACCAAAGTCCTCTTTTCACTCACAGTCCACCAAACCACACACATTTCCTCCCATGCAGCCCCCCTCCCGCTGTCTGACTGTGTGGAGTCCCATCGATACAGCGTCAGCAGCTCTCTGCTGCTCTGCTGCTGCTGCTGGCTGAGAGACATGTGGCGACACATCCCCTCTGACCCAGCCTGAGCTGTTGGCAGATGGCTGCTGGGAGAATGATGGATGGACCGATGCATCCACTCACACACTGATCTAACAGACGGCAGAAGTAGAGGTGCAGGTGAAAGTCTTTAATTTATCAAAGTGTGGAACTTTCTCCATCACAATAAACACGCAGAGTCAATGTAGACACAAGTGATGAGAGCAGGGATCCCGCTGAGCCTGAAAAGTCAACACAGAGGAAAAGGAATCTCTGACAGATGGTCTGTGGGAAATTAGAGTCCCTGCTCTGTATGATATGACAACAGAAAGCTGCAGCCTCATCTGCCAGCTGATACTTCAAGTTCAGAGATGCAAAACTGCAACTACAACCAACAGATTCATGTTCTTCATACCACAAACATGGAACAGTAAAAACATCAGTGTCTCTGTTCTCCATCCTATCGGCAGCTGTATCATCTCCTCTCCGTCTTGGCCTTCAGCAGGATGCACCATCTTTGGTTAGTTTCTGGTCTGTGGGGGCCCCTGGCAGCTACTTCCTCTCGTCGTTTCAATGTCGTCCTCACACAAGCCTCTCAAGTGGCTTTTCCCCGCTGAAAGCTGAAGCAGGCCACTTTAAATGAGCCCGCATGTCTCTGCTCTCTCTCTCTCTCTGGCACATGAAAGACCTGTGGCTTTGTGAGGCATGGAGGCCATACCAGGAACATACTAGACAGAACGACTTCCCCAGGACTTAAGAGTTTAGAGGATGGGAAACAGAAGCATCAGAGAGCCAATGGTCTGTATGTGTGGTTATCAGTGCACGCTGAATGTGAAAATCACTTATACTGGATTCAGAGGGGAAGATTTTCATCCACTGCTGCTTATACTAACGTCAATATTCCCCTGAATGCATCACTATAGGCTGATACTCAGACTTTAAACCAGAGTGTGGTAACATTGACTCACGAATGCCAGACCTCTGAATCTCTTAAATTGGTGCTTTGCCTGCTGCACAGTTGGAATGGCACAGTGGTGTCAGCCATGTAACATCAAATTAAGATAAATCCCAAAACATGCAGCCTGATGCACATGTGGGCACAAGATCGCAGCAAGTGTTATTTAAGAGGGTTTAGATTTTAAATAGTGATGTTTGAGTGAGAGGCCACATTCAATGCTGGACTCTGATTTCCCTGAAGAAAAATTACTCGAGGGGCAAACTACCAGTCTTTGAGCAGAAGAATCTGACTCCTTAGCTGTCACATAAGCATGAAACATACTGTTTTAAAGTGTTTAAACTCTGTTACATGCAAAGGAATATTAAAAATGTTCAATATTCTTTCCATTATCTTGTTTAGTTTTTCCTTCAAGTTTTAGACATGTAGAGCTTCCAACATTTTTATCACTTATTCAGTTCAGTCCTTCGTGGCCCTTTTTCACTGACCCGTCTTAGCCCTACTCTACTCGACTCTACTCGGTTTGTGTTGCGTTTCCACAGGCGCGGTACTACGCATCAAACGCCAGTTTTTAGTAACTGCTCTACCCTGGTTCCAAGCGAGCTGAGCCGATACTAAAAGGTGACGTCGACAGACTGCCGGTCACTCATTGGTCAGAGAATGTCGTCTCCAAAGCTTCACTTTCTGACTCCGCACAAATCACTTACAAGAGGCAAACAAATAAGTCAGGGATGGGTTTTTAATGACATTTAAACCCGACGGCACAGAGTCACACTGAATGAAGACAAAATACAGCCCTAAAATGCACCTTCATGATTCCTTAATAAATTAAAAGTCCTTTTTAAACAAAAAAGAAGTTAACAGCAAAGATAGTTTGGTTTAAAGAGTCTTTTCTATTAAATCAAAATTCATCGGCGCAGGAGCGATCTGTCTGCCACGAGACTCTTTACACACCAATCAGTCCATTAATCCATAGGGAACCAAAAAGGAAAACCAGTTCAAAGAAGAATGATTGATCAACAGAAAATCTCTGGTATACCAGGCCCAAAAATCAAAAATTAAAGCGATCTCACTGGATCCAGGGAAGAGTTAATGTCAGGAAGCAGCTCCTTCGTTTTCCTCCGCATGCAGCAGCACAAGTCTGTTGTTTACCTCCGTTGTCATGACGCCCGACATTGAGCCGCTGTATTACTTTAATGAAATCTTTTGAAAGTTTCGTTTTTTCCTTTAAAGACCACGGTGGCATATGTGTCAGAACAAAATTTTGTTTGTGTCACGTTATGGATGACATGCACGCACTTCTGCGCAGCACTTTAGCGCAGCTGTATTATAAGATCCACGCCCACCGTGAGTCTGTACTCATGCTAGTGGAAAAGGTAACCAAATTGAGTAGAGCCGAGTCAAGTCGAGTTGAGTAGGGCTGGACTTGTATCGTGGAAAAGCGTCAATTTTAAAAAGTATTTTGGGAACACATTATATGGCCTCCATATTTATGGGGTCACAGGTGGTCCACAAAAAAATTTGAGACTTGAAGTGGGCCCTGAGTTGGAAAAAATTGGGAATTAAAACTCAGATGTGTTTTTTGAACTCTCACATTTTCACATCATGATAAAAATATTTACTTAAAGACATTAGCTGTAAGAATTGAGTTTCTGTAGAATGTACAAACCTTTAGCTTCACACAAGCAGCCTATGCACGATCCAAATGTTGTTAAAAGAGACTAGATAATAGATATACTTGCAGGCATCATCTTCATCAGTCTCCCCATTCATTCCTCCTGCAGAATCTGGACTCTACAGGAGGATCTAAGTCACTGCTAATCAGGGCAGACACACAGTGATAACAACATCTCCCTGAAGGCTTTCTGTGCCAAAGATTTACTGACAAGACTTAATCACCACATTATGTGTTTTAATGCTTCATTAAAGAACTGAATACTCATCTTGATTTCAGTTACAACTCTCTTGTAATTGAAATTCTGCTGCTTGTTCGTCAGTTCTAATCTGGCCTAAGAGCCTTGTGCATGTCATCTCCTTAAATTGTACAAAAGGAAGGAAAGAGAGAGACAGTAAAGACATGTTAAAATGAAAGACACGGCTCCTGTTTGCAGCACAATGCATCATGTGACAATAGTTATTGTTCCAGGCTCTGGCATTTCAGCAGCCAGGGTTAATATAATAAATCTCATGTTGTGATTTATGCTGTGTGGGTCGTATGTTGACATTCTGACCATGACAATCCAATAATCAATAGACCTGTATGAGAAGAGAGGATTATGGACATCGACTTCACTTCATAATAAAAAGGCAGGTCGGTTTAATTTCTGGAAGTGTGTGCACGTGTTCAAGTGTGTATACCCATGATCCCTTTGTCATACTCTCTCTCTCTTTCTCTCGCTCATACACACAGGCACACGCTGACCCCGTGGCCCGGCGGCCTGCTGTCAGTCACGCCGTGCAGAGGTTAGCGGTGTGTAATTAAACTAGACTCTCTTATCGGCTCATCTCTAGACTCGGGTAATAACCTCCTCTGCTTCCATCTCCTCTTCCTCTGTGGGCTCACAGTAGATCTCGATAAGACGCAGGGAGAAGGAGTGTGTCCTGTCCCCTGTGCTGTGTACAAGCTCAATATGGTGCTCATTATTCCAAAAGACTTTTATTAAATCTGCTGCTTCCTACTTTTATCACAAACATCAGTGATTGGAGACATCATGTTTTCTAATTTCAGCACCACGTGACCCCTCTGCACCTGACCCACCCTCCACTTTATCACAGCTTCACAGATGCTGCTAAATATTCACCATCTCTGTGGCATTGTGCTTCAAAATCAGAAGCACAATATGCACACAAACTTTGGTTGCAATCCCAGTTAAGCCCATTTTTACTTCATGCAGACATCAAAGTGAAGCTGGTTCCAGGTGAGGGGAAAACCCGAGTCCACGCCTTCAGCACTTTCTCTGATATTATAGCGACTAATCCACCAGCAAGCCTGCAATTCAACCCCACAGCTAGCGTGAGGCTTTGGGCTGATGAGACAAGCATTTTCAGTGAGATGCAAACACAACGTGAAAAATCTGAGTGTCCCGAAGCTGCAGAAAAGCAGAGGAAAAAAAGCCTATAGGGCATGACAATATCTGAAACATGATTATGGTTCTGACTGCCTCCATGTGTTAAAGCTTTGCCTACCAGTTTCATGGTAAAGTTCTTCTGCTCCCAGCGGCACAGCATCAAACTCATCTTGTGTCTTGCAGCTTCCTTCCTCAGACACCTGCCTCAAACTGAGGAGGACAGGTTGTTCGTTTTCCAAACCCAAGTACGAGCCATTGGAGCCAGATTTAAACAAAACCGAAGCAAAGTTAAATATTTAAATCCACAAAGGAGAAGAAAATGTGACAGGTTTGTAAATCCAGAGTGTGTGTGTGAGGGCTGCTGCTTGCTAGAGAACCAGCAGGTCTCTGAGAGCCTGAGGAGGGGGAGAGCTCAGCGCCTCCAGCTTCTCTCCTCCCACTGTGAGACACGGAGGAGGGAAGAATAAATGCAGGAGGTGAAAGGAGAGAGGAGCTCCCCAGCCAAACCAAATGCACTCAGAGGGAAAAGGAGGAGGAGGAGTGAATCCCTCATACCCTCCTCTCTTGCCCACGGCGACACATTGTGCTATTGCTCTTCAATGGACCATCGGTCATACAGGGAGGAGAGAGAAAGAGAAAAGGACAGACCTCTTAACCTTTTAGCACCCCTCCCCCGAGATCCAACCCCCTTCATGGCAAAAATAAGTGAGGAAAGAGGACAAAAAGGGATGAGCAGGGCACTCAATAACAGCAGAGAGGCCAAACCCCGCAGAACTCAACACCAACCGCCTCTTTTCTATTTATTATTTCTTTAACCAGCTCCTCTGCTGTCTGGTTAAAAAAAGAAAAAGTTTCAGACCGGCCTCTGATCAGCCGTCACCCACATCACACTACAGCAGCTGCATCCGTGTATTTATGTTTCTGTGTACAGTGGGTTCATAACCTAAGCATTTATGGATGTGTGAGTGTGTGTGTAGCAGAGTCCACTGGCCGTTTCAGCTCCTTCCAACCCCCTGTGCACACACACACACCCCACCGCTGACCACAAATTACAAGCTGAATTTGAGTTTTGGGAAAGGCCCAAGATTTACAGAAAGTTCCCACAGTAGGGGGATGCTTGATCACTTCCAGCAGGGTAGAGAAAAAAAAATGCTTTTAGCTCCACCAAATAACAACAAAACGAAAGTCATGACCCGTGATGTTTTTAAAATCAGTGTCTGTCTATCTTTGCGAAAACCAGCTGCAACAGTGGTGCAACTCACTGCTGCTTTGATGACAGCTTTAATGCTGTTTCTCTGGAGGTTTATCGGGCATTTTATTTCTGCGGGTAGCCTAAAAATAAAAAAAAACAAACGTGCAACTGAAAAGTGAAAGTTTTCCAGATCAGCCGATGAATAAATCAACAAGAACTGAGGCAGGTTTGCAGCTGGACTGCAATGCATTATACAGAGGAAAGAAAAGAGAAGTTTCATTTACTGTATCTGGTTAGCAACATTTTGGACATGTTGTAAAGAAACTCCTGCACATTCAGGAATACTGACACCTTAAAAAAACAATTGATCATATTCAATGGTGATAGTTTTAAAGGGTAAGACAGTGGCCATGTGTGGGGTTGAAGCAGGCTGTGTTTGTGCATGTAGGAGCAGTGGTAGGCACAGAACAGCTGGCCAAACAGTTGAAATACTTAAACTGAAGTGCCATTTTTGGAGACAAAATGTGCACTAAAATGGCTTCTTGGGAGCCAAATAATGTGCTAAAGCACCCTCTTTGGTGCGTGTGTGGAGCTGCTGCTGTGTGTCTTCATGCCCTGTCTCTTGCTACTTTCATTACTCTGTAATGTAATGTTATGTGAAATGAATATGCAAATGATGTAATGATATTTTGACACTGTGCTCTTGCAGAATCTTATCATGTTGGTAGCTTTTTGTGAATCTGTCCTCTTGTGCAAAAGTGCTTTCGCTTTTTTCCGCTAACATGCTCACAAAGATGTTTAACCAACTGATAAAAACAGAATCTGCAGAATCCACAGATGATTATCAGCCTTTGTTAAATACATATTTTTCAAACAACCACTTTTTTCATCCTTACGTTGCCTAATGCACCATTAACTGATTGTTGTGAAGCACTATGTTTGCTTACATATGAGCTTACATTTGCTTGTTATTGCCTAACTGTACATCTTTGCACTTACAGTTTTGGGTTATAAACAGTGTAATTGAAACAAAAAAATTGAGACTTAGACCTGATTACGATTATCATATGGAGGGCATTATCGGTTGTGCAAAGATTTTTACTCCCAAATCCTCATAATGACGCTCGCTGACGCATGACTTATATGCAATAACTTAAACCAGTCCAAGCAGCAAATGTTAATACAAATGTTAATATAGCAGTAAATGTTAATACATTCACTGCATGGCTGATAGTGTTCGATTAATTCTTGGGGATCACCGGAGAGAGCAGGATTTGTATGTTGCACCATGATTATTTTATGCACCACGTTTCCAGGCACATGCCGTCGTGTGGGGGACTAAGTGATCTGATGTATGAAAACCAAGAATGAAGTATAGTACATTTTTAGGTTACACTTTGTTAGATCTCAAACCTTAAATTTTCCTAACTGTACCGTGCATAATTAAGTTATCTGCCACTAAAGAAACCCTCTGGTCAGCCCATTTCAAACACTTCAGTCCCCCATTGCTCCTAACCAGCATTGATTTAATGACACTCTGACTCCACAGAAGAGAACATGTCAGCATTTAGTGCTCGTGTTGAACAGTTTTAGGACGGACCTTCAACAAGCTCATTAAGTGCAGCTGCAGTGAATGGACTGAGTGTGGTTCCTTTCACAGCCCTAGATAAACCTCAGTGTGTCCGGGACAATGGGGGGATAACCCTGCCAGGGAGGGCCCTTTTGTTTTGTGGGACCCCCACTCTGAGTTCTCTGGGCTGGGTAGGAAGATTGGGAAATGGTGAGGGTGATGGGGGTTTGGGTGGGTGAGGGGACAGCCATGCTGCCTCACTGTTTGGTCCTGGGTGAGGAGTGGGGGGTGAGGGACATATGGACTCGCTAGGGGTAAAGAGGCACACACAAAAGCACTTGGACGGCAGTCGACTGTGGGGGTAATATGAGACTGACTTACAATTGACTTCTCTCTGATATCACATATGGTATATCCCTGTTTAATGCAGTATAAAATGAGATTATGGGGAGACTGCAGACAACAAAAAAGCTGCATGTTCCTAACAGGGAATCATAAATTAACCCTCTTATCTCTATGAATGAGGAATCAGACTGCTGGGTCCATGCTATCTAGACAGATGCAGCTGTGTCGTCCGATCTTCAGAGATAATAACGACAGAGACTATCACTACTGTAGACGTGACACATCCTCTTTGTCTTTTCAGAATTAAACTTCCTGATGAAATATTTACAGCCTAATGCCAGCTGGATGTGAGATGTAAAACTTCACTCACTCAGCATTTCACACTCAGACAGAGACGACGGAGAAGCCACAAAGTCTGAATATGTTTTCTGTTGAAGTGAACAGTCACATGAAGCTCAAAGCAACGTTAAAACCAAAACAAACCAGATAGGAAGTGCAGCCTGAGCCATAAAATATAAAATAAAGAAATCTAATAGATAAAAACACAATTTGGTTACCTCAGCTAGAAAAGACAAATATGCACATTAATCCTGAATATTTTTCTCTTGGGATGGCTGCATGTGTGAGCACAGACAGACATTTTTTTTCACCAGGCATTATCCATGCTTTCCAATTATAGGGTGAGATTTATCCAGAAAGTAAGGTGATCAAATGTGTTAATGCAGCAGGTAAAAGATGGGAAACCTCACACACTATGAGCTGAAATCCCCTGCATGAGTTCTTTACTGTATGCGTTGGTTGCCAGAACTAGTTTTTCTTCTGTTGCGTTAACTTTTCAGAGACTTTCAGAGACAAGTTAAGCCAAATCAAGCACAATACAAGATCCGCGAATGGCATAACATGTGAACCAACAGATCCTGAAAAGGATAAGGTCTGTTAATGGAAAGATCTGTTAACGGTATAAGATCCACAGATGCTTTAAGACTCAAGAATTGTATAAGATCTGAATGGTTTAAGATCTGAGAACCACAAATGGTATATGATTTGTGAATGATATAAGGTCTGTAAAACATGGGAGATTTGTGAATGGCACAATATCGATGAAAGGTATAAGACTTGTGAACCAGATAAGATATTTAAACATAGAGAATACATCTGTTTTTGTTTACTGTTTACAAAAAGATTCTTAAAAGGCATTACACCTTTGAACTGTACAAGATCCACAAATGGTGCAAGAATGGTCAGCAACAGAACGAGATCCACAAACAACAAGCAATAAAAGTTTGTTACGCAACCAAATTTAGGAACTGTTTTCATTGTCAAAACTGAAGAACCATTTTTATAAGATAAAGGCACATTTTCCGGGAGGATATATTTGACTTAGCTTCAGCCTGACTTGCAATCTAATGATCTGCTCCAGTAAAAACTTTGTCATTATTTATCGAAATCTGATGTGATGTGAGTTTTTCACCCAAACTTAATCTATTCAGTTTTATCTAGATTTCCATCATGAGTGTTATCATTTTCTCCAACTGTAGCTCTTTTTAGCTCTGTTTCATTGATTTCAGCCCTGACCAGCAGACACTATCAGCTCTCTGCTGGCTCCACAGAGGTCAGGAAGTTATCCAACCTGCTTCCAGTCCCTATTGACCCCGGACACGAGCCTCTGGGGAGAGTGACTTCAGCCCTGATGACCTCCACCTCCTGTCCTCTCCTCTTTTTCCCTCTCTGCCTTCTGTTTCCAGACAGAGATGGAGCTGATTGTGTTAGTCCAACCGTCTCTGCAGCGCTGATTCCCCAGGGGGCGCCACTCACAATGACCTGTTTGTCTGCAGCAACGGGCTCCCTGTGACAACTGATGCTAGGAAAAGCAGAGGTGGAGGGAAAGTGGAGGGAGGAGGGCACCTTGGCTTTCAGGGAGATCAATGGAAAGAGGTTGACTCAGGAGAAGCAGATGCCCGGTCTTAATTAATATGGTTATATCCTCAGCCATGACCTCACACAGGAAGGAGAGGGGACAACCACACAGGAAGTGGAATCTGATCGAGACGCATTAGGCGAGGATGAGGTCATTACGACTGGAGCCAACTGCCATATGATCGGATACATCCTTAAAAAGAGGGTTTTAACATAAGTTAGACTCTCAACTCTGAATAATCAATCTTTCCCAGAAACAAAGAGGGTTTTTCTCCCAATATATGGGTGCAGAAAAAAAGTGAACTGGCAGCTTCTTTCAAAACATAAAGAAAACCTGAGAAACAATCGCTGAAAATTTCCCTGAATGCCAAAAACAACAACGTATCAAATGAACAGAAAGCATTACTTTAGGTCAGACTAGGACAAAATATTGCTACCCTTTAAGTATGACATCAAAATCATGATGCAATGCTTTCCTGTGTTTTTTTTGTGCAGCTCCTCCCTAGGGCTACACAATATATTGTTTCAGTACAGTCACTGTGGTATACGCAATATTTGTATTGCAAGGTATACAATATCTTGATATATCTGAGCCTTTTAATTAAGTTGAAATATCCTGCCGACACCCAATCACATCACGAATTGATCTAAATGAGCATCCATTTATGCATTACATGCAACAACTCTCACAGTTAAAGCACTTTCTCAGGGCTCTGTCATCTCACCTGCTGTTATCAGGGTCGGGCAGAGTGATGTGCAGCGTGAGTGGTCGAGCGACTGAGAGAGAGAGGGAGCAGTGAATGTGAGTGGAGCATAGCAGGGATTTGGACAATCTGCCAGTTTACTTATGGTTAATAGCACTTGAGGTGCTATTTGAAACACTTTCAGGGTTTAACGCAGCGATTTCCAGATATGTGTGTTCAACTTTGTCCTCAGAACAAGTGCTTAGTTTGTTTTCAAGGTCTCAGTTTGGATCTTCTGATCACTCACTTTACTGCTCATTTCACGCCTTCTTTCCACGCTGTATAATTTCATGAGCTGCCATACAACTTGAAACAGTTGTAGTTTAATGTCTTAATAAACGGTTCCTTTAAATTTACTTAGCTTCCTGCACAAATTACCCTTTTTCCAAAGTAGACCATCTTTACGAAACACATTGTACTTGTTCTAGAAATGTGTCTAAAAATTACTTTTCACTGATTCACATTTTTTGTATTCAAGCCTACAAAAAAGCAAAACGCAGGAGGAGGACAAACTCTGTAAGCCACTGTCTCTCTGACTCTGGAGGCGCAGGCTGGAAGGGCACAGCATTTTCACTTTTTTGATAAATATTCCTTTAATATTATTTGGTTGTGGAGGGAAACTTGAATGAAGAAACCTCTGTGCAGGAGTTTGTTATTAAAAGTCTGACCTGATGTGAGAAGAATCACTTGCAAGAAAATATTATAAATCAGTATCAATTAACAGATCAGACCATGATTAAGACTCCTTGCAAAAGCAAATCATGTTCACTGAGGCAGAGAGAGCCAGAGGCCATTAGGTGAGAGTCTGTTATCACCATCAAAGGGAAAGTCAGTAAACTTAAAAAAATTGCAATACATATTGGAGGAAGCATAAATATTGCAATGTAATTTTTTCCCCAATATTGTGCAGCCCCACTTCTCCCTCAGAGGCTGCAGAGGTGGTGCTGACAGCCAACCTGTCCTCACCATCCTGAGATTAAAGCCTCAGACTTCTGACCTGCAGCTGTGGTCACTCTGTGTTGAAGCCTCTGACAGGATCACAGCTTTCAGGACATTTCACTCAAGCCTGATGAATCTGCAGGATGACCATCTCCCTCTTCTCCTAGGGCGGATCCAGCAGTGTGTTGTGGCTCTTATCAACAGCTACATGAGCCTCATCCTGCCTGATGCTGATAGTGACACATCAGAGGTTACCGCAGGATGAAAACCTTTTATCTCCAAAGTACCAGCTTCACCAACCGAGGACAGCGGCCTGGATTTCAGCCTGACAGGACAAGACTTTTTGACATTTCCTGACAGCTTTCTGATGTAGAGCTGAGGCAGACACAACTACAGAGCGATGGCACACTTTAAGTTGAGTCCCTCACATGTCCTAACAAGATGTGTCCTTTTATCCTGCGCTCATTGTCTGAACTCGTGCAGTCTGTTAAAACCTTAGTTATCCCTCTGAACAATGAAGACTCCCTCACTGAAAGGCTCAAACACCCATTAAATCTGCCTTTAACTTGCAGCACCTCCATTGGAGACATATGTGTATGTGTGGCCCTTTGTCATGGTAATAAAAGGAAAAAGCAATATAGCCACCCTGAGACCCCCACCCAATCTGTTCCTCCTCTGGGCGGGTAGAAGGCATTAGCAATCCAATGCAGCACCGCGGTGCTTTTCCTTTCACTCTCACCTGCTGGGCCGGTCTGCAGCGGGCTCAAAGTGGATGTTGGAGCCATAAAAAAAGTCATTACTGCTTTTCACGGGAAGCAGGGGAGGAGCGGGGGCTTAAGATGTGAGCGGAATCTCTGCTGGTCAAGTGAGCTTGGTTTTAAAGGTTGATGCTGACATTTGCAGACTGATGTTGCTGATATTGAGCATTCTTGCACCATTAATCTATCATATTGACTTGACATGAACCATGTAGAAAGCTCTGTGTAGTGTTTGATGAATCTGTGGAATCTAAGATTGGGCCAAAATAGCTTTTCGATTCTTGATGGACCACATTTAACTGAAGGCTGGTGCCATGATTGAGTAATTTCTTCATTCCATCACAGAAAATCTCAATCTGTGCTGTTTATATGCACCCACAGGGGAAAAAAACAACACCAAACAACATTTACATATCATACGAATTTAAAGGTGGAGTCTGCAGCAGAATTTCCTGACAAAATAAAATGTTAAATGTAAAGGAATAATCTTGCTCAATTGTCATCTATGGGCCTGTAAATGTGTGTCAGTGACTGTGTCTGCCTGAACCCCCCTCTTCTACCTGTATGTTGATGTTTTGGTTTACTCTGGATGTTCATGGGTAGAGAGTAGGTATGGTGACCCCAGCTAATCACAGTATGCCCACTGCAGAAGTGATTTTGCATGTTGACAATAGCAGGATAGTGGGAGAAGATATCCTGATAGCAGACATAATGTGGAGAAAGATGATACAAATTTGCTGCATGCCTCATTCACCTGCAGGAGTACAGGTGTACAGCTCTTGAGTCTCTTCCACATAGAAACATGATGCTGCAGGTGCTCACTGGGCTGGTGAGTGTATTCACATCGCTATGACCACAAGCTACAGTCGGAGGCAGTGGGCATGCTCTGCCACTGGCACTGAGCCACAGAGGATGTTGAGTTCACAAATAGTAACGGAAATTCCTGCAGACCTTTAAGCACATCCTACAGTTTCATATTGAGACTGCAGAACTTCATTTATCATCAGGTCTTGTAGTATGTCAAAGGCGTCCCCTCATTTTCGCTTCAGTTTTGAAACCTTAAGTTCAATGTCAGAACATGAAACATGAAAAAAACAAGTATAAATTGTGTTGAAAAGCTGGCACAATCTTTATACCTTACTGCTAGTGAAGCAAAAAATCACATCATTCCCTGGTTTTCCCTGGAGGCTGTAGAAAATATTTTCGGTCTGCTGGTCTCATTTCTTCCGCTGCTTTTTTATTTATCAATACTTTACCATGAAGGGTCATTTAATTAGCTTTGAATCCACAATAATTTAATGAGTTCACACATATCACTGCGTACGTGTTGGCACACGGTCAATCTAATTCCCAGAATTAAATTACAACCTATTTGAATAATTCACATTAAGGAAATTATAATCTCAAGCAATTACACATCCAGAGGAACAGAGGGAGTTAAATTAAAGGGGCTCCGTGTTTGTGATGCTTCTGTGTGAGGGTTGGTTTAATATCCAGTGTATATGGACAGTTGTCCTGTATAAATAGGGGACCCTGGTTTATTTATGATGAGATCATCTCGGTAAATGTTAGCTGAAGCAGCCTTCGACCCTTTTCACAAGTCCCTCTGTGTTTTTATGTGGTTGTGATTCAGCTCTGAGCTTCAATAATGACTCTAATAAAGCCGGTCTTTACACAGAGCCTGACTTAAACCTTTATCTGGAGAGATACTTATTAAGATAGGACCCTTATCACACTGGCACATGGACAAATCTCTCTCTGTCACTGCGCGTGTGTTCGTGTGTGTGTGTCACATTACTTCAAAGCTTCTGTGCATGCTTCACGTAGCATCAGAATTTATTTTTCAAGGTTTCCTGCAGTGGATGTGGCTTCCAGAAATTTTTGGGTTTTTGAACCTTTTTGTGTTTCAAAGCTGCAGCTACGAATTAATGAGCCGCAACAATGAAAGCGGGATGACAAAGAGGAGAAGAGTGAAGGAGTGAGCGAGAGGAAGACTAGACGGAAAGAGAATGAGGTCGGGGATGAAACTGAGGCATTAAAGATGAATAAAGCAGCAAAGAGGGTGGCCTTGAATGACTCTTACACACACTCACACAAATACACACTCTCCCCTGGTAGATTTTGTGAATGGGATCAGGTGCAGGGCAGAAGACGACCACTAGAGGGCGGCAGAGAATCTGGGCCAAGCTTTGCGCTCCTTTATGACAGAAAGCTGAAAGGTTAGAGGTCAGAGCAGCCCGTCAGTTTATGAGACATCACACACCTCTGCAGAAAGACCACACACACACATTCAGAGAGAGAGAGAGAGAAAGCAAAGAGCTGGAAAACCATTCACACTTTTCCAGACTATCACCTTCAAATCAGGTTCAGCAGATTGTGCCAGACACAGGCACACACACACACACACACACACACACACACACACACACACACACAGTCCTGTCCTATCTGTAAACACACTCTAGATGTGTGTCTCCTCCTCCTTCTGCTGCTCTTCTTGCATTATAGATCAGCTCCTTGTCACAGGTGTACGCTGCATGTTTGTGTGTTTAGTGCCAACTGGGGCATCGAGCTGGATGTGCTCAAGGAACCTGGACTGAACTCCGTCATGACTCCCTTAATCCTTTACGTCGACAGTCAAAGTGCTAGTTAGTCCTGTTAGAGCTATTTGTGTGCTGCCAAATCCATTTCACTCTGACTTTTTCTATTAAAGTAGAGCGTCTTCAGCCAAGGTAGATAATGTGTTCTTTCATGTTCCCTCACCTATCATCATTATAGGCTCTCTTTGTTAGTTATATGAGATTTAAAAGATCCTAAACAAAGCATTAATGACTTCATTTACAGTTTTCTGTCACTATACTCACTGTTTGAAAACGTGATAGAGAGCTAGAAATTATGAAAGCAGTAAAGTCACAAGCTCTGCCTCGTTCCATATCAAGTTTTTCTCTGACATTGTTTCTGTCCCAGTGTTAATTTTTGACCTGGTGATCATTTTCTGAGAGGTTAAGCTTCATTGCATGCTACAAGAAGGGAATGTCTCATCGTGGCTGCAGTGTTTTGTATTAGATAAACAAATCTCAACTCAAGAAATCTCTTCTCCCCTGAACCGTGCTGACCTGAAGGGGCTTTGACGTTTTATAGGCAAGTTTATTGTTTTGTTTAGTGACTCTACCAGAACAACATGTCAGCACCCAGGAGGGCAGTTTTTTGGCTTCAAACAGACAGAAATGAAGTGACATTGTGTGTTCTGTCAACAGGCAACTCCTGCTACATACCAACCTGTCAGTCAAGTCAGCCAAGCCTCTGGATGCATCTGATTATGCAAAACTCTTAGCTGTAATATTTGCTTATTATCATCCTTCATATTGACAAAGTGTCATATTTGGTCATAATTTTTTCATCAGCTTTAAAAAGTGAAAAACTGGATGTAGGATATCATAACATATCTATTTATATCCATGCAAACCTGGTGAAGCGAGGTTAGATACAGAAATCACATGTGATACTGCAGCCACAGACATTACTGGTGTTTCAGTGTAAAGTGTGACCCTGTTAATTGGTGAGAATCAGTTAATACGTGAACATGCAGCTTCAGAAATCAGGCTATGAGCTCAGGCAGCACTAGATTGGACTATTCAAATGCATGTAAACAGCTTTCTCTGACCGAGAAAAGTGCAAACATAGCTCAATAAACACACAGAGATAATGTGATTGCTATTGGACAGCGGTTGGATTCGGCAGGTCTCGGTACACTTTGGGTTTCAAGGACACAGCGACACCTATCAAAGTAGAGAGAGACATTTTCAGCCAGAAGTCTCATTTTCCTTTATGGATGTAAACACCGACAAGGCTAGATCTCCTGCGGTGACTTCAAAATTTGTACAAACTGACACACTGAGCTGAAGGTCACCAGTTAGTATGGTCACTTTTCACTCCAAAACACCAGTTGCTCTGTACTGGTCATTATCCCGTTAGAATTCAGTATAACGACAGAACAAACATTTTTACACCGCTCAAAGTCTCACTTCAGAGTTTAAAGAACGTTTACTTGTCTGAATGAATTGGGTTAAATGCTGCTTGATTTATGTATGTTTATTATGAACACTTCAGGAACTGCAGATTTTTTAATCTTCAGTATCAGCTTACACTGGTTTTTCCAGGTTGGTTTTGACTCATTGGTGGTGATAAAAGTAAACCCTAACTGTGACGGAGATAGTGCAAACAGCAGGGTGCCTGTGACTGTTAAGCAATGACTCAAACCTCCTCCTCACTCTTATGATTGTACTCTACACTGGTCTATTTGCTGCTACTGTAGGCGCTTAAATTGTTCCCCCTGCCTCACCTGTTATGAATTTTTCTGCCTTTCTGTGGATTAAAAGTTGGTGTGAAATGTCAGCTCAAGAAATGTGAAGGTATTCAGTGTTTTCAATTCATGACAGTTTCTTGAGTTTAACGTGAAGGCGAAGAGTTTCTCTAATGTGTCGCCATCCTCTTGAAAGATCTCCCACTGGAAGGAGTTGTGAAAGAATCAAAACATAAAGCAAATCAGCCCCCGCGTCTCAGGAGATCCTCGTCTCATCTTGTGTCAGTCTGCCCTCAGAGCAGATTGAGTTCACGCTGAGGATCAATGGCACATGAGCATGAAATCCACTGAGGTTTTCACCCTCACTGAGAAGGACATAGCATGAAGGGACCAGAGTCCTCACGAACAATTCTGTCTCTTCAGTCTTTCTCTGGTGTTAAACCCAGGAGACTGAGTCCAGAATGAGGGCGATACAACTGAGCCATAATAACCAACGTTTCTGCTCTTTATCAGGTATGAAATATCTGACCATGAATATCGGAAAGTTGTTTTTTTAAAGTCTAAGAAAAGACTCAACCCCTTATACCCCTCCTAATTCTGGCCATGCATACCATGTTTCAAAGCTTAAAACTGGAGAACCACAAGGTCAAAGTTCGTCAGTGACACCTCATTTGAAAAATTACAATCTCTTTTCTCAGAGGATTATTTTTTTAATATGCCTGGCTGAAGTCCTGATCAGGCTAAATGCAGCTGAGGCACTTTATGTCTTTATTTTTGTAACTATTTTTGAAAATCATTAACCTCAAGATGTTTTTAGCCAGATATAAGACATCAACCACATCACTTCTACTACTACTTCTACCTTGTCCAAAGACACCATGCAAACAAAACCAGCTTTGTTAGCACTCAGTGTCCTCTTTTTCGTCAACTTTGCTCTCTTCATGAAAAAGTTTGCCGAAAACTATGAAATTTTAGTTCCCAGTCACGGATTGTACCTCTTTTGTTGCACAAATGAATGTGAAACAAGACGCATGGCAATAAATACGTCTCGTCAATGATCAGTATGGCTACAGCTGGCTTTGTGTGAATGGTAAAGTGATTGGTTACTGTAAGCATGACAGACAAAAGGCGACCCTGTTATAAAACTATTATACAAGACCATCGCACACTTTAGTTGATCAAGCAGGGAGCGCTTGTTGGCCATCACAAGCTCTTCTGGGATGAAAACTCAACAGAAAATTATGGGGCCACTTCAGTCTTGCAGCTAGAATTGTACGAAAGACAAACAAACCCAGCCTTGCAAGATTCACATTGAGTAAGAAATGCTATAAGATTGTAAAGCTGCTGTTCTTGTTGAGATCAGTAATTTACGAGATTCATCCCTTGAATCAATTTTAAGAAACAACACTTTTAATTATTAATTAATTGTGTCAATTTATCTTCTTTTTGGTCTGTATGCATCACATTTCTAATCAATTCTGATGCAGGACACATTCTTTTTAATGTTTGCACTCCAAAAAGTGAGCCAGCTGACAAATTGTGGCATAAAGTAATAAGAAAACATCACGGCTCTTAACAATAGACAGGTGAATTTGCAGTGTTTTCCTGATATAAACAGTTAGAAAATACTCTTGAGTGTGCCTCAAAGAGTCAGGACGTACATGTCTGCTATATTCAAAGCACTGCAGTTGATCAGGCGGGTCGAGGGTTAACCCAGCCGGGGTGAAGACGGCTGCTTCATCAGCACCACAGGGATGGAGAGAGAGAGAGAGGGAGAGAGAAAGGAGGACAGGGAGGAGAGAGAGAAAGTCACAGAAAGTAGGTCAGCGAGAAAACGTGATTAGCCACAAAACCAACGACACCAGCAGCAGACGCGTGCCATGTCCGAGGGGCCTCTCGGGTCCTGTATCATCTCCTCACGCTATCAACATCATCACCATCATCATCATCATCATCATCATCGCCCTCATCCTATAGCTGCATCCAGCTCATTTCTCCTTGAACGAGCCTGGCATGCTGGAAGCCTCAGAGTAACGCATACTGTACGGAGAGGGTGCCAAAGCATGCACTTGCTGGCTCACTCGCTCACACACCAACACACACACCTCCTTCCCCTCGCTGCCTTACATGGCGTTAGAGCGATCCCTCTCTCTCTCCCCTCGCTGCAGCCGTTTGTGTGGGGTTGCTAAGCGCAGCCAATATTTCACAAACACAGCAAAACAGGCACCCTGATATCCTGCTACGCTGCCAGCCTGCCATCTCCTTCCAGGAACTCTCTCGGTTTGGCTCCTGTGCTTCTGTTGTGCTGAAGCGAGCCAGAGAAAGTATAGTGATACTGAGAAATGGTGTATTAATTAACTAAAAATCAATATTCAAAGAGCCCCCACGGCTGAGGAGACAGAGGAACAGACGCATATTGACATGATCTGAGGTAAATGAGTGTTGCAAAAAAAGAAATAACAGAGTGATTTTTAAAGCCAAGACGAGATGTTTTCTTGTTTTTGGACAAAGATTCCCCTCATTAATCATTTCTGTCAGTCAGACAGAAACCACAATAAAATCAAGACAATCTAGCGGAAACTTATGTCATAAGAGATCATTTTTATCCTTATCTATCTACAGCACTGCAAAATCAAAATCTAAGCAAGTGCTTGTGGCTTATTTTTCGTAAAAAAAAAGCCTGATTATACTTGATATGAGCCACATTCAACTGACAAGTTCAGAAGCATGTCTTATATCAAGATATTGAAAAATAAGAATGATGTCTGAATTGCTTGTAACAAGTAAAAAAAAACTTTCTTGAGTTTCTTGTCATTGGAATAATGTCTTAATACAAGAAACCTTTTTCTTTGTCACTTGTTATAGGCAAATCAGATATCATTTTTGTCTTTAAATAACTTGAAAAAAGACATGATGATGGACTGGTCTGGTGACTGTGGCTTGTATCAAGATAAAAAAGATACATTTGTACTAGAAATAACAAAATAAGTTGCTTAGATTTCAGTTTTGCAGTGAAGATTCTGACGACTTATTGGATTTCAGAAATATGTTAATAATCAAGCATGCATTATTGCAAACTTTACACTTGCAGAGCTCTACGGATGCACCTGAAAGAAGGGATTTTAATGGTAAAGATGTTATGTTAAAACACTCTTTAATGGGTGCAACCAGATTCTGCATATGATGCACACATTATGGGATGGATACAGTTTTGGAGGGAGGTTACTGCCAATTTTTCAATATCATGGTTGAAGAGAGAATCTTCAAGCTGTAGATGAATTATGATTTTTTTCCCCTTGGAAAAAGCATGTTCAAGAGATTACAAGTGTGCTTTTTTCTTTAAACTACCATTCCTGAAGAAAAATAAACAAATAAACATTGACTTTTAGGATTTTGTACAAGCAGTGTAAACCAGTTTGCACAGATGCAATAGTAAACAATTCTGAAAGTGTCACAGTAAATTACTGTAAACACCTTTATCGTCCCATTACAGTAATTCAATTTATGTATTGTTACTGTATTTTTGTATACAATCATAACAAAGTGGGGTTTTTTAAGTGACTGCTCTGTTATGTCAGTATCATGCTGCAGATACAAGAAAAATAGACACAGATGCCAGACGCTGATGGTGTCGTCCAAACAACATGTTGGTCAGGCTTTACTCTGGCAGACAGCTCTGAAGACATGCAGCCAAAGTAAACAGCAGAATCCTGTCAGGACTATGATAGGAAACCGTAAAGGAGGCAGGGATTGCCATGTATCCTGACCTGAGGGCTTCCCGAACGTGGTGCAATTCTCCTCGGGGATCCCAAACCCGCCTGCTGGCTCAGCAGTGGGATGCTGGTCTTGGAAGGTGCTGGTGTCACAGCCAGAGCTGTTGGCCTGGTGTGAGTCTGGGGGATCGGCAGGGCGCTGTGCACCGGTTTAGGTTTGGGGAGTCCTGACTTCATCTTTGAGGTCAAGAGGATCGCTGGCATCTTCTTCAGCCTCACATTGAGATGCAAACCTTGCCACCACTCAGCAAGACTCCTTGTTAACTACAACCTACAACCTGCTTCTCTGTGAGTGTGAAGGTGTTACCAGGTTGATGGAAAGATGTGCAGTTTACACCTGATCTGCTTCTTCATTGGAGTGACGAGTGCAATGTGTCCGGCTTTGGCTGCTCCTGCTGCAGCTCAGCAGGGAGCCAAGCTGAGCTCCCAAACATGCATTGGAGGGGTTTAAAACCAGCGAATGCCACCTGTTTCCTTCAAGCAAAAAAAAGCTTCGGCTCTTTACATCCTGAAGCAGAGATTAAATCCTCCTCAGAGTTTTCTATTGGAAAGAAATGTGTCCAAACGGGAATGAGATTATCCACTCTGCAAAGTCCAAGGAAGGAAATCAGAAATCCCACTTCACACTAAGAGGAATCCCCAGTTGCCTGGTGGCAGAGCGCGTGTTCCAGTCCATTCATTCTCAGTGCTGAGTGAGCGTCTGTTCCCGGCAAAATGTTCCCATAAAAAAAGAGAGCTGCTCCTGTCCCACAGAGCTGTTAATTACACCATCGCTTCAGGATGACAGGAGGATAGACAGAGCTCTGTCGAGGAGAGAAGAGAGGAGAGGAGAAGGAGGCAGAAGCGGAGAGATGAAGATAAAACAGGCAGCAGGGACACAGCGTCCGCTCGCTTCAGCGACTGCTCAGCTTGTGACTGCACAGCCTGAGACTCTGCGCTCTGTACTGCCTCCCTCTCTCCCTCTCTCCCTCTCTGCTAAGTCGCGGTTAGCAGCAGGTGTGGCTTAGATCAGGACTGACATATGTGGAGAGGAGCTCAGTATGCTCCTCCAGCCTGCCTCTGCCTCTTCTCCTCTGTCCATCTTACTTATATACTCAAATGTCCATCTTCAGACGCTTATTATCTCCTCTGAGGTTTAAAGATGTCACTTAGTTCAGTGCTGTTACTCTATCTGTAAGTGAGTGACTCTGACTTGAATCCAATGAGCAATAAGTGACGATGTTCTGATTTTAAAAGTACTAATGTGGGTCGCATTGAAGCAACATATCACATCAGTTGATTCTCACTAACTGTCAAATTTTTTGCACATGCTCAATGTCCCCAGAAGATGACTCCTTATAAATTGTGGGATCCAGGAACTTTTCTCTAAGAAGCACAACCAGCTTAATCATTGACATTTTCAGTAACTATCTTAAAAAATACTGGGACAGTAGCACTCAAATTCTGAACAGATATTCATTTACCCCAGAGGATGACTCATAAGGACTGTTATAATAGCTTGACTTTTCTTCTGGAAGCAGGGCTAGATTGATAATTGGTGGTTTGGTTAAATGTTTTTCCAAATATAGGTTGAATGGCAAATATCTTTAACTGATATTCATGCTCCCAGAGGCTATAGCAAGTCGAGCTCAATATTCACGATTTTGAAATCCATCCACAGGACAGTAGATGTTTCTTCATATCCAGTCAGGTATTTCCCATTGTTGGACAGGGACTGGCGAAGTACTCTTCATTCATGTTCCCAGAGGATGTTTACTGAAATATTTAATTATCTGGCAACTTTCTGTAATAGTGCAATGAGATTAAGACATGTAGTTTTGGGTAGGATGTTTCCATCTATTCACTTTTGTTGAGATATTCATGATCCTCAGAGGATGCAACCTAATAACTTTAGTAACCCTGTGGCATCTCATTTGGCAGTACGATCAGATTGAAAATTGGTAAAGGTTTAAGGTGAAGGTCTTACAAAAAAGTGGGTTGAGGGCCATTATATTCTGAACAGGTTTTCATGTTCCCCAGAGGATGAAACCTACAGATTATATTCATCTTGTTTTGTTTTTTTTTAATCCATCTGCCAAAGAGTGAAGTTGTTTTCCATGTCCAGTCAGGTATCAACATTCTCCAAGCAGCAAAATACCATATTTACTATATTCAGCTTCCCCAGAGGATGCATCCTCATTTATCTGGTAATCTTGGAACTCTTAAATATTAATGTCATGATGTTGAGATTTATGGTTTGGATTGGAATGACTTGAAAAATCACAAAAATTGGATTGTGAAAAAGTGGTTTAGTTTTGTGAAGAATTTCATGCTCCCCAGAGGATGAAGCCGACAGAGTAAAATCAGCCCTATGTTTCTTCAGCTACCCACCAGAGACTCAGGGTTTTAACATATCCAGGCAGATATCAAGCATTCTTGTAAACAGACTGGCAAAATACAATATGGAAATCTGTTCCCCAGAGGATATTCCCTGATAGATTTGGTAACATAAGAAACTCCTATACAATAGTGCCATGAGGTTGAGATGTGTCGTTGTGGACCGGATGTCTTTTAAAAATAATTAAAATAATATAATCAGTAAAATTTTGCAAAAAAAAAAAAAAAAAAAATCATGGTCCTCAGAGGATGAAGTCCAGCGATAAGACAGTCAACAAACTACAATACATTCTGTTTTTTTTTTTTTATCCGTTAGTTTTGATTGGTATGCCTTCTCAACTGTTAAATGAGTTGACATTTTTTGACACGTTCATTTTCTTCTAATGATAACACCTAAAGGGTATTATATCTACACAGCTTTATGGTTTTTACATTGTTATATATTGAGAAATCACCTCATATAATGATGATGTCACCTTTTCCATGCAGCATGTTAACATTTTACCTCTTTAAAGACTAACAACCATACACTTTTTGACACAGTATGATGAAGCTCAAGGTAACATACCAGCTATAGATTATTCGAGCAAACAAGTTGCATCTTAAATTAAAACAAACAAAAATCTATTTTCTCCAACTTATTTATATCAGGCAATGCATCTTCAGCTCTATTCATCTATATATTATTTCTCATACTGAGTGCATCAAGTTCATATGCTGCCTCTTCATTTTCAGAGACGACTGTTATCAGGTGCTGAAAATGTTATATTAATAGACTCTCCTCTGTTCTCTCCCTCTTCAGAGTCTCTTTGCCCTTTTTTTTCAAACATCAAGATGGCCAATTAGCAGACTACTGTCAGATCAGCCTCACTCCCAGAAGGCTTCACAAAGAATTGAACCCTGCTGCAGAAAAAAAAAGAAGACATGGGAGGAGAGGATTGCATTTGATTCTCCTCTTACTCACTTTCAGTTAAATAAGAAATTTGCAATAGAATTTATATAGGGGAAAATCAAATTCCTATGAGTAATCGATTTAGAGGTGATGGTTTAAGCCATGTTTGTGCGCTGTAATTTGTGCAAAAAGCCTTACTTTCCTAATTCAAGTGGCCAGGTAAGAGCCCCACACCTGGATGCAGTTTTGAATGTTGGACTAAAGAGTCGAGTCTAACCAAATGAATAGGAGCTCCAGTGCTGTACTGAGCTGTGATATTCACTGAAGATTAAATCCCCTCTTAGACAAAAGACTCTTTCAAATCATCTATTTTGGGGAATTATTGCTACAAAATGTACTGCTGATAATGAAAAGATAATAAAAATAATTGCATGTAGGTTTCCAACCCACCAAACATACTTTTAATTGACTACCACAAGAGCTGTGCAGGTTTTATATTCAGTGCAAAGTTGATCTCCTGAGGGCAATTTTTGGACACATCGTTTTGGAAACACTAATGTCTTTCCACATTCATTTTCATGATTGTTTATATCAAGTTTCTACTTTATCTTTAAGTTTGGGATCAGGTTATTTGTTTTGCTGTGAGTTGAGAATGGTCATTAGGATTTGTCCTCTGTGGGCCAGGAATATCTGCGCCAGAATTTGTTGAAACATAAAATGATGGTGGAAATTACCCATCTCAACAAGTTGGTTCTGGTGTTTTCTTGTAATGACAGGGGAGGGATCCTAAACACCAAAGCTTCTCTGCATAATCCAAACCAAACAAATTACTGCTAATTATAATCATCGTCGAAATGAAAACATCAACAGATTTCTCCTCCTGGTTTTAGATCAACTGAGCTGAAACTGCAGCAAACCAACCAGAGGACGAATGCAGCACACACACATTCACATACTTAGATATACACACACTCCCTCTCAACATTGCCTCTACAAGACGAGTAATTTAATCCAGGAGAGGATGAGTTTAGTATTTTAATCTTAATCCTGTTACATTAATCCTAAATTATGTAAATGCTAATATCTGATGTGATTTTGGTTTGTGTGTGTGTGTGTGAGTGCATCTGTACAGAGGCATGTGATGCTGGTGCATTCGTGGCATCTCATGTGATTATAGACCTGCAGCCAGAGGTTTCAAGGTTTGATCCATTTCCAAACAGTCACTGGAGGAAACGTTGTCATCAAATTTAAAGAATTGAGTTTTCATCTCTTGTCTGTTTTAAATGGCAGCTAACAAATTCAAAGTACATTGACACAATGTGCAAATTAAGAAAAGCTTGCATCACTTTGTAGACATCTTTGTTTTCTTCAATTTTCTTGTGTTATTCTTTTTTTACAACATATAATGAAGTTAATAACAGGAACCAAGTTCAACTGAAGACCCAGTTGAGCATGAAATCAATCAAATTTGAGCTTATTGGAGTGTAACACAGAGTAATAGAAAAGTATTGGTACAAAATGAGTGATCCTCACCTCTAATTACCAGCTTTAAACTGTATTTGATCTACTCTTTTTTCTTGATTTACCTTGAGAAAATCACAAACTACAACCTGCAGATGTTGCATTTTGTGACAAGCTGCTGACACTGCTGTAACCAGTGTCGACCGAAAAGCCAGGCTGAAAATACACGCCCATATCCTGACATCAAAAACACACCAACCGGCTGCATGAAACTTAAAGGAAAATACATTAATCCCACCCAGCCGGGCTCATACGTCAATCTGTCATCCAGAAAATGGAAAGAAGAAAAACACCGAGCGCACAGAAAACATAACAAGGGAAACTTCCATTATTTTTCTACGATCCTGTGTGATAGTAAACATGAACCAGACACTGCAGATCACAGCGTAGCACTTCGCAGAGCAGAAAAACAGTCATGTGTGATTTATTTAGCTGGCTTTGAAGTTACCTGATGACAGTCCAGTGCAGCGCTAATAATAGAGCTGGTTTGGTTGTAAATGGGCGGTATTGACAGC
>RPOG01000773.1:0-239140 GCA_008086565.1 Thalassoma bifasciatum | reverse complement strand
CCGAGGAGAAGATGCTGATCCATCTGTTGTCATAGTCGGCCACGATTATATCGCCGTTCATGTCCACTGTGACCCCTGTGGGGCGCTGCAGCTGTCCTGGTGAGCGACCTCTGACCCCAAACCTCATCTTAAATTGGCCATCATTTGAAAACACCTGAAAAAAAAAGAGGGAAATTCAACTCTAAAAACCTGAAGAAGAGGAAGTGTTCACGTGTATTGCAGCTAAAGTGATTGAAACACAGACCTGTATGCACTGGTTGTTGCTGTCGGCAACCACGATACGTCCATTACTGGAGGTTGAGATGCCTTGGAGGTTTGTAAATTCTCCTTTGTCTCGTCCTCGTGTTCCTATTGAGAGAGACAAGCCTCTTTTAACTCTAAAGATCCTGTTTTTTTTTTTTACTATAACCTAATAGCCACATTCAGAGACATTTCTCAGTCATCTTTTGGTGACATCACAAATTATTGGCAATTTCTGTAAAAAATATACTGTATTTATCGGCATGACCACATATGACTATAAAACTCATGACAAATAAACCCTGTGGTGCATAGTAGTCACTACAGTGGACACCTATTTAAAAGTTATTTACTCCTGAATTCAAGGGTTCATGTGGTGGAAATTCATTACAGTCTGTGTCAGGATATTTTCATTCTTCTTAGGGCCCTTTTTTCCATACATATATATACTTTTAAAAATGTTATAGACAAACATTTGAGGGTGAAAAAGCTTATAAACTATAAATTATTCAGTGTTAAAATGGATGAAAGAAAGTTAAAATCTTTTGCAAAGCATTAAAAAAATATATGTATATTCATGAAATTACCACAAAAAAAAAGAAAAGAAAATAAAAGAAACAAATAAGTCGGATTTACATTAAGTTCACACTGTTTTATGTTGAATGCTCAGCTACAAATATTTGAAAAAGAAATGGAAAACTTTTTTCACACCTTAAGACAAATAAAAACACTGACAGGAAAAACCTGACACTGATTTTCATAATTCATGTATCAGAGGGTTAATATCACTGAAAACACAACTTCTTAAACAAAGACCAAGTTTAGTTTTCATACTTTTTAGGTCTCACTTATCCCAAATAGAAGGAAAAGTAAAAAATGCACACCAGACAAAAGCCCGGGTCTCAGGACATTCATACTTTGTCATTCAACCAATCAGATCAGCTGATGTGAAACAAAGAATATTCTGAATTTTTCACCCACCCACTCTGTAGATCAGCTCATCCTCGATGGGGTTTTCCTTCTTCTTGGTGGTGCTGTACATGCTGGAGGGCCTCCGCACGGCCTTCTGTCGAACGTGACCTCCTCCTCCGCTCGGAGACTTCACTCTCCTCTTCACGTCGTCAGGTGACTGCAGCACATCCGATGGCTTTACCGCGCGCAACCGGAAAGGACTCCCCCTCACCGGCTGCTCGTACAGCAGCAGAGAGAAGCTGAACTCTCCCTCTGAGCGGATCGTGTATCCGACCTCGTAGGTGCCGTTCTTGTTGTCCACCACCTCAGCTTCAGTGCACGCTCCATCTGCAGAGAGGATCTCCGCCCTCAAAGCGGCGTTACCAGTCTTTACCAGTTCTCCATCTTTATCTTTAGTGGTGACTGTGACCGTGGTGTGCTGGCCCACGAGTGTATGTCTCAAGCCTTCACCTGTAGCGACACTCGTATGACCTACAGCCCCTGTGGTGATCAGGACCCCGAGGTTCTGTATGGAGCGTCTCAGTCCGTCCGTCTCCACCTGGCACTCCAGGTGTCCGTTTTCATGGGGCTGTTCAGGAAAGGTGTGTCGTGCCAAAGCGCTGACTCTCTCCCCCATCTGCTTCTGCACCAACAGGACCTCGGTGGCACTGCCATGGCTGAGGGCCTGCTCTGTGAAGTTACAGCTGCTCTGGATGTTCTCTTTGCCCTGCAGCAGAGCGCTCAGCTGAGCTTGAAGCACCTAAAGGAATAAAAAGAGAAAGAGGAAGTCTATTAGCAATGCCTGATAAAGCATAAATACTGCAGCAGTTTTCTCAACTTCATTTATAATAAGACGACCTCTGACCTTCTGCTTTGTGCTGCAGATGTTTTCCACCTCAGTAATGAGAGCAGTCTTGCGTTGGTGTAAGGCTTTCTCCAGCTCATCAAAAGTGTTACTGATTTCAGTCACTGCGCCATTTTTACGATCTGTAAGCTGTTTGGAGATCTCATTCACGAGATCAATGGCACCTGTCAGCTGAGGTAGTCTGCAGAAGGAAAAAGAGGAGACGATGAACACAAAGAATCAGTCACAGATTCTTTAATTCAGAGATCTTCAGATTACAATCAAACTGGGGCATCACGATATTGAGAAGAAATTAATGACTTTTGCTTCTTGCAATACACACTGCATAATCTATATTTCTTTAATTACTGCTTCACTCTATTCAGCTGAATTCTCCCTGATAACAAACCCTCACCTAATTGCTTCTGCCTCCATGAACACCATTTGCGTTTTTAAAGGGTTTTAATCATGTTGATATCTGTTAATTATTGATATTAATCGTTCATTTTTCCTGAAAGTGATTCTTCTCACATTGGGTCAGACTTCTTAACGACTGAGGGGCTGAGCAGATGTGCAGTGGCTCACAGAGTTTGTCCTCCTCCTGCGTTTTGCCTTTCTTCTAGGCTTGATTAATCTTTTTCCAGAGATGTGAATCAATGAAAAGTAATGTTTCAGGACATTTCTAGGACAAGCATAATGCATTTTGTGAAGATAATCTGCCATGGTAAAAGAAAAAGGACAACTTCTGCAAACAAACTTTAGGCAATGGTTTTAAATACGACTGTTCCAAGTTTTATGGCAGCTCGTGAATCATAAGGCCTTGGAAGGAAGACATGAAATAAACACTAAAATGAGCAATCAGATGATTGAAACTTAGACCACAAAACAAACTGAGAGCCGGCTCTGAGGAAAGAAAAGTAGAGTGCACAGATCTAGAGGCAGATTGTCTAAATCCCTGCTGTGCTCCACTCACATTCACCACTCTTTCACTCTCAGTAACTCGACCACTCGTGTGCACATCACTCTTCCTGACCCTGATAACATCAGGTGAGAAAATAGAGCACTATTTTTCTGCTCCAGACAGATTTTTTCCCCTTAACATTGCATAATCCTGCAATGTGAGCATTGTGTATTTGCATAATGTGATGACAATGCTAAAACAATATGTTGCGCAGGCTTAAATTAAACACTTTATTTAAGATAGAAAGTCTGAATGTGGCACCTGTTTCGAACAGCATCCAGCTGATTTTTCAGAGCAGACTTGTGCTGCTCCAGCACGTCCCTCAGAGGAACCGTCACATGTTCTCTGTGTTCTCCTTCTGTACACTCCAGACACATGGCTGTTTCACATGACTCGCAGTAAAACTCCATCACCTGCAGGTGGTGCAGTGGAACCAAATACAGGTTAGCATCATATCATAGTGGATGTTTTGAATTATTTTAAAGTTCAATGTGCAGTGAACTAACCCCCCCCTTGAGCTCACCTTGCCCTCATGGTTGGGGCATGATAGAGGCTGGCAGGCCGTTGCTGCACTTGCCGACTCTAGGACGTTACAAGCCTCAGGTCGGCTACATTCTGGGTCTCGTTGCAACACCTCCATCAGGTTTGTGATGAAGAAGTTGTTCTGCAGGGCTGCCACGCCCTTCTCGGGCAAAATAGAAGTCTGTCTGCATACTGGGCAGGACAGTGTTAAAGACTGGGGAGGGATGTAGTTCTGAAGACATCTGTGCAAAGACAAAAAGTGAGGGAAAATTAAAAGCTGCTGGGAAGTTCAAGACGAATCGACATTTAAAAAGGTGCACAAATTCAACAATTCCCTCAATACAAGCTAGTTTATAGGCTTATTAATCTGCATCATCAACACATCTGCTTCTTTTCAATGTGCTTATTCTTTTTATGTTTCTTTCTTTCATGTATGCTCTGAGTGGTTGGTGCTGAACATGATGCAGAAACCACAGCGATGAGGGAACAGCTTGGGTAAGTGGTGGAAAATTGGGCCATTGCACCACTTTAATGACTCCCGGTAAACAAACTCACTGCAGGCAGAGTGAACACAAAAAATATGATGCACTTTATTTTTATGTACCCTTTTCTTGTGTGCCTTGTTTCTCAATTGAAGATTCATTCTTGTAGCTCTTGTCTTGGAGTAGTTTCTCTTTGACTTACTTCTCACAGAAGGTGTGCAGGCAGGGCAGGACCTTTGGGTTGTGATAATGGTCTAAACAGATGCTGCAGACCAGGAACTGCTTGTCAATCTGCCGGACCACCGGGCTGGTGCTGCCTGTCTCACGCTTGGCCATGGTGATGGACATTCAAATGGGGCACGGGGACCTCTTAACCTGCACACACGGGGTGAAAGATGAAGAGGAAAGGTTAAGAGAGCCATAAGGAAACGCTCAAACAGAGAGGGGAAAAGAAAGGCGTATCCCTCATCCAACATCCAACATCCCTCCACATGGGCAGGGAAGAAATGAGTCATAATTCTGTTAACATCATGAAACCTCATCATAGTTGTGTGTCCATGAGCATTTCATCCTCTCCCCTCTTTATAAAACTGTGTCAGTAGGTTGAGCGCCTTTTTTCCCCCTTCACAAATACCCTCATAGCCAGAGGTTGTTTGACTTTATAAATAAAAATCCTAATCGAGTTACGCTGTGGAAGAAAGATTAGTTCCCTGGGGCAACTCTCAGCTCAGCTGTGACAAATATGCAGTCTTGGAGCCAACATGTCTGCATTTACAGTGCACAAATAAAATACACATTCCTTCAACAAAAAAGCTTTTAAGCATCATGTGCAGTATTCAACCATCTTTTTTGCTCTCTTTTATAAGATTTTATTGTTTAACTTGGAGATCTGCCACCACTGTGTTCAGGTTCCTATAAGATAAAATGGTATCACTGGGTCACAGAGATTATCTCAGTGAGCTGCTGACATGTTGTACATCTGTCACCTTCTACATGGAGACAAAAAGGATTAGATAGAAAAAAACAGTCTGTTTTTATCTACTGTTATAAAGATCTGAACCACCCACTGGTCTTCTTCAGCAGCAAGCCTGTTTTGTTGTTTCACATTTGGGTTTATGTTTCAATCAGCTGATTAAAAACAGAACAGTGTAGCGTTTGATTTCAAGATGAATTGTCAGGGAACTGAAAAACTCATCAATGACAGAGATTATCATTGGCCGATGGGTCTTTGTAGTTTTTGTTTCCTCTGAGAAGCTGCTCTTGTCGTCACAAACCATCAGTGTCATGTACAATCCTCTAAAACCCTCGATGTTCAGAGTTAGATTGTTTAAAGTTATTCTTTGAGGGCTTTCGTGTCTTTAATATGAAAGGAGAGAGGACAGTGAATCGAGTGGGAAAGAGGGCGAGAGCGGGTGGTGACATGTGGGAAAGAGGCCACAAGCTGGATCATAGAGCACAATCTAGACCACAAGGCCATCTGCGCTCCAGACGCCAAATTTTGATATCAAACATCTTTGGTGGATTTCCTAACATGACATCTGTGATGATAAAATTCTCAGTATGATATATTTCTCTCTGTGTTGGAATTAAAAGCTTTGAGTGAGTAAATAGTGAAAAATCAACAGAAGGGCAATTCATCACTTCAAATCAAAGAAATAAATAATTGAGGTGCAAATTTGGAACCTAGAAATTGTGATGTCCTGCTTTGTAGCGACAGTGATCGTCTTCAGGGAGAAGATGTGAATGTTTTATTCCACCTTCTGCCTCTCTGTTCTTAATATTCTGCCATGAAACACTGAATCAGTTGTAAAGACCAGATAAAAAATGGATGCGGTCTCAGTTACATTGGAAATTGAGCCTTAAAACTGACAGCCAGCTTATCAATCAGCCAAGCTCTGATTGGATCAACCCTTCATCTTGATCAGATGGAAGTCACTTTATGTACCAGGCTGTAAAAGTGTTTATTTCTGCTATGAAATTGGCTTTTTTCGTCTTGGCATTCATGTGGTTTCCAGCAGCTACTTCCAGATCCTCAAGCAGACAATGAAGTGCAGATTTTAGCATCTCATCATCATAAACTATGGAGAGAGTGGACAGCATGGGTACGCCTTTTACCATTGTAGGGTTTTGAAGCCAAAGAACCCCATCAAAGGCATCGCCATTGCAGTAGATAATCTGACTGGACCTGGGTGACAAAAAAAAGATTCCTTTTTGGAAAGTCTTGTCACTTCTTTGCTCTCCTCCCTGATATATCTTACTATTCTCCCCAAAAAATTACAGCCAATTCAAGCCAGTTTTTGATGCCTAATAACTAATGAAAATAAAGTTCTTAGAAAAAAAGAGGTCTTAACACAATGCAGCTCAATAATATATTCATATCATCACAGTATTCAGATGTGAGAAACATCTCTATGAGGTATATTTGTTTTTTAAAGTTTGACCACAGCCCCATTCAAATGAATGGAGTGACGTAATTTTTGACCTACTGCAGCCAATCACCAGGGGGAGCAATTTTTGTGGTGACTTCACATCGAGCCGAGTGAGTTGTAGTCCAGGTGCTTTTTTACAGTATATATTTGTCATACTTTTAGACCAAAGGTGGTCACTAAAGTCTTTGGTTCATCAGGTGTCCACTTGAGGCTGGCTATAGAAGTGACATACAAACCAAAACCAAAAAAAGCCATCGTCACCGCGGATATAAACATGTCTACAGCCTGGAACAAAAACGTGAAAGAATACTTTAAGACCTTAAGATCACAAATTCACTTAAACAGAGACACGGCTCACCTGATTGACAGGTGAGTGCACTGTAACTGTTAATGTGGAAGCCCAAAGCCCACCCCATTTCTAATATGGCCCCGGTCAACAATTACATCCATTTATCATACAGCCTATGCTCATATACCAAAATACTCAGTAACTTGTGTCAGACCTAATTAACAGTGAAAGTCCAGCTGGCTGAGTGAGGAATGTCTGATTTAATACTTTGAATAAATGTCCTTGGAAACCATCATCTTCTGCTGCACATTGTGTCATAAACTCACACTTTAATGGAGCATTTGTGCACACAAACTGGGGCAAGACTGTAAAAAAATGCTGCATTGACAGACTAAAACCAAGCACAAAGACATGATCTGCATAAGTTTCAAGCCTGAACTTTGAAGTTCAAAGAGAAAATGAATAAAACAAACCTAAAAAAAAGAGCTGAGCTTTCCTTGCTCTTTTAAAGAGTTTGCCCAGTAACCTGACAAACCTGTGTGTGAATATTAGCTCTGACAGATGTGTCAAGTCCCCCCTTACAATGCAAACAGATTTGCTCTGCACCTGATTCAGGTCAGGCTTATCACAAACACTCATCTAATATGGGATCAGCGAGTGAATGCACAGAGGAATGCAAATAAGGCCTTATTCTGAAAATCAACAGAGCAGAAAATTAGGACAAGCAGGATGCAGCTCACATCACTGAGAGGAATTGCCAATACAACCAAAGAGAAGTCTTAAAAGAAGACTCCCAGTTTGCACTGCAGCATATTTCACCATTTCTTTCTCAAGAGCCAAAATCTAAATCTAGTTAATCCACAGATGTTTCCTCAGAAAACAGTGAACTCACCCATCTCCTGTCTGTGCGTCACAGCCTTATGACTGTACAACTCTTCTGCCTCGCCTTCATCTCTCATCCACCGCTCCAAAAACAGGGTTTGTAATTTTTCCTTTGAGGTTGCATCAACAGAACGGCCCTCAGTCTGTTCCCTCGGATGACGCTAACTATCAGGCCTGCACATGATGTAGCACTGAGAGCAGAACCTTCCCCACTCTGCCTTTCAGCTCAGAGCAGAGCCTGACAAATATAGCTGAAGGCCTCTTTTCTTTGAGAGTAAGGAGAGGAAGAGGAAGCTTTACAACGCCACTCCCCAAAATTCCTCCCAGTTCCTTCCCTTGACTCCCAGCTGGCTGAGTTCAACCACCACCTGTCTGTCTGCTTGTCTGAGTGTGTGTGTGTGTGTGTGTGAGTGTGTGTGTTGTGAAGGGGGAACTCGCAGTGAACTGAGCTGCCTGTCTCACATGAGCAAACCGTAGAGGCAGCTGTCCCCCCTGAAACACAGAGCAGCGAGCTATAACAATGACATTCCAGCTCTCAGCTCACCGCCCCTCATCTCTTCACTTCTCCTGCATCTCCTCTCCTTTTCTTTTGTTCTCTATTTTACCTCCTTTTCTTTTTTTACAGCCACAGAAACCCACTCGCAGGGTCCAGCATCAGCAGGTCTGATCTTACACACAGACGTCCTGCAGATGGGGATTTTCTCAGTCACGCAGGCCCTATTGTGTCTCTTTGCCAAGTGATTACAAGGCCTACTGACGAAGGAGCTCTGCTGGGCCCTTTCACTGTCCATACAACCCTCTCTACCTCCCCCTCCTCTTGTCTCCTCCCCCTTTTTGGACTGTTTTCCTTTTTGTACAGATTCTTACTGCAGCAGCTGAACTGTGACATCAGGAGCAACCAAACCTTTAAGCTCCACCTCTTTCGACTGGCTGGACGCTGCTTTAAGGGTTACAACAGTCTCCCTTCCTCTCCCTCTCTCTTTTTCCTCCGTTCTCCCAGCCTCCTCAGCTCAGTTCCTCCCACTCACAGACAGAGGATCTTTCTTTTGAAACACTCTGCTGCCTCACAGCAGCCCTAAGTAGTTGAGCATGTGCTTAGTAACAAGCTGGATAATAAAAAGCACAATAAACATCTCAGAAACAAACAGGAAAGACCAAAAGAGAACAAACCGAATCAATGCAGATGGTTTAAAAGGAGCTTACACATAACTAAACTATTTGGACTATTTTAAGAGAAAACAGAGAACTCTGAAATTGAGGCCTCAATACATTTTTGAGGAAAATAATACTGACCCTCAGAGGTTAAGTCAACACTCTGATGCATGAATAATGAAAGTCAGTGTCAGGATTTTTCCCTTGAGTGTTTTTATTTGTCTTAAGGCATGAAATAAAGTTATCCCTTTTTTTCCCACAAACATTTGTAACTGGGCATTCAACATAAAACAGTGTGAACTTAACGTAAATATGACTTCTTTTTTTTTTTTTTGACTTTTTTTCCTTTTTTTTTCTGGTTATTTCATGAATAATCTTTTTTTAATGCTTAGTGAAACATTTTAACTCTCTTTCATCCATTTTAACACTGAATAATTCATAGTTTATATGCTTTTTCACCCTCAAATGTTTGTCTATAACATTTTTAAAAATATATATATGTTTCGAAAAAAACTTGAAAACATTTTTTCAGGCCCAAAGAAGAATAAAAATATCCTGACACAGACTAATATGAATTTCCACTGAATTTGGGAGTAAATAACTTAAAATAGTAGTCCACTGTTGTGACTACTATGCACCACAGGGTTAATTTTATAAGATTTTTATTCCATTGAACTTGACAAGCAAATTTTTCCTACCCAATCGGCAGATTTTTTTACTCACACAGACATGATTTTTGCCTTTAAATGTCTTTTAAAAAGACACGTTTCTGGACTGGAAAAGTAAATGCAGCTCATATTACGTCTTTAACGACATTTTCTTTTTGAAATAAAACATAAACACTTGCTTAGACTACAGTTTTTGCAGCGTTTATTGTAGAGCTCGACAACCAATAACAGACTATGTGGTTTCAAGTTTGTTGTATGTTCCTTTGAGTGTGATATCCGTGATAATACTGTTGAAACAAACAGCTTTCATGTTTTTGTTGTAAGATATTCAAAGATATGCAAATAAAAAAAACCTCGCAGCTAAAAAAAGCAAATGTAAGTTATGAGTTAAGTTATAAAAATAGCTCTGATAGAAGTGTTGGAGCTCCACTTCTAAACCAAAGACCCAGATCTGCAGCACACTCATGTTTGAAGCATCATGTGACGAAATCCTCTTCAAAGCTCTGTCGCAAAAAAACTGCACGTTCAGCACTTCATACGCATGAGGTCAGCTCTCAAAGTCAGCATTCATCTGTGTTTTATTCTCCCCCTGTTCTGTAGCTTTGTCACGCTGCAGCATGTCACCTGAGGACAATCCACAGGGCCTGAACGCTGTTTGTAAACCCCACAAAGCATCTCTTTCCACTCTCACCCTGCATTACACGTAAGTAGCTTAAAACACTCCAGCAGGGTCTGGACCTGTCTGCCGTCTGGATTACTGACACTACGACTCTTAGGCTGACACTAAACCATCACACCCAGTGTCACAAAACCAGCAGTGAATCCAACGCTGAACAAACACAAATTAATTCTGCCTAATGTTTACCACAAGTGAAAGTCAGTTTGGGGATTAAATCATAGAATCAGACTCAGACTTGTTTGGGCGAAAAACGGTCTAGTCTGAGAGGTTTAACTGGGTTTCAGTCATATGACCTCATATTGAGGCAAAGCATTGATCTGGACTTAATCCGTGCTTTATATTCATAATGAGATCATGGGCACCATGTCACAGTTTTTAACTGCTTACATCAGATGTTTTTGCTGTTGTGTGAAATGCAGTGATTCATATATCAAGTCCATTTCACTACTTTGTGAAGGAGAATGAATTAAAGACTGTCATGTCAGAGCCGTGTGACTAATGGACGGGATAAGTGATGCTATCTTCTGTGGGAGACAAAACGTCCCACTTAGAATCACTCCAAAAGCCAGACTGATCCAGTTCTCTCACCCACAGGTCTTTAATAATTTATGAGACCTGTTACGTAACAGTCTGAGGAATGACCCAACAAATTATGACCTCTGCAGTAAGTCAGGCAACTCCTAAAGTGTTCAACGATTCTACGGTTTCATTTACACAGTGACATACAACACAAGAATTTAGACTTGAGGGAAAAACCTTCGTAAGTGGGACAGAGTGCGTCAAGTTTGATTGATTGAATGAATAAAAAAAGATTTTATTCTATAATTTTACTCCACTTAACTAAAATGAAACACATCTATATTCAACATTAGCTCTCTCATTGCTATTTCAAAGACACCCAACCCCCTTAAATTCCCATTTTTCCTCTTAATTAAATAAATGTTGAACTAGGTTGGTCTCAGTCGCTGCCATCTAGTGCCAGATGAAAAGCCACATTTTTCATTTTTCATTGAAAAAAAGATGCTACAACTAACCACAGTTACTAAGTCATTGCAACAATATCTTTCAACATTCAACAACATTCAGCACTGTTCAGTGTTAAGTATTGAGTCTTAGACCTTATGATTCATTCTACTCCTGAGGACAAAGAGATGAAAGGTAACATTAAGTGCCTCGGTTTTCACTTAAAGGTTAAGTCTCCGAAGCCTCGTCCTTTTAGATTATCCAGTGCCAAAGAAAAAAAATCATAATCCAAGTGTCAGAGCTTATCATCATTTTTTGGGGGGTAGATATTCAAGTTCCAAATTCAGTTTGCTCACTGGAAACGTCTTGATATGCCTTTTAAAATATCTTCTTTAAGGAGTGAATGATCAAAAATGTATGGAAGCCCTTGAGGGCCATAATTTTCTACAACAAATTTGCTCCATACCCTGGACATAACAAGTTCTTCTAAGTTGTTTTCATGAGATTACACCTTGTTTTTCTTATTATCTTGAGGAAAGGAAGCTTGTGTTCTCTGGATACTTGAATAATTTCGTATGCCACCCATCCTTCAATTCAACTGTGGTGATGCTGCAGTCACATTGTCTTAGTTCTAGTTGAATATTAACTTTCCAATGCACTATATTGTATTTCGAAAATTACCAGGGATTGTCAAGACAGAACAGATTCTATTTTCCATTCAGAGAGTTGCAGCATTAGCCATGTGCCAAGAGATCCCAAATTTCAACAGTGCCCCTGAACGCATCACAGACACAGACTGTATTAACATTTGATCCACAGGATTTGAAGCCTGGATGGCGAGACCACAGTTTCTCATTATCTCAAGAAAACAAGCTTTGTTTTCTTAAGATTACAAAAAAAGTAGTTATATCTCAAGAAAACATCTGAAATTACCTTGTTATCTTGAGAAAACAAAGCAAATTCATTGTTGAAAATCACGGCCTTAAAGGGCTTCCGTAAAAAATGAACACTTCAGATAAGATCTTCTCTTTTATGTTTCTTGGCCTGATTTTCAATCAGTATTCAGGATGTTTTCTGCTCTCTCCTCGTGAACTGATGTTGCATTTATTCAGTGTATTCCGCTTTTGTGTGAACATCAATCTTATGTTGTACAAAATGTAATCTTTGTGATATGAAAGCTGAATAATAACATGACTGTGTGGGTGGAAAACTGGCTGACATTCTTTGAGCAAACTGTAATTTGTAGATTGTTAATATCACTCCCTCGCTCTATTGCTCGCTGTGACTCCTCGAGATTCCAGGATGTTTGCACTTCAAGGGCCATAAAAAAGATTTTCCCTTCCACTCCTCATTCCCTGTTTGATCAACAGACTTATTTTCTACAAGAATTTCAAGTCAGTCTTTCACGGTTATTTTTTCCTTTTCTTTGTACCTTAAATTCTTTGAAACATTCAGAAACCGTTCTTTTTATTTCTGTCTCTTACAGGGACAGACGTCTGTGCACAGTAGGTCACAGCAGTCAGACTGTGAGTGAGGCCCAAAAGTTTATACGAGCCATCAGCTGCTTGCTGCACTTGTAAACATTGGCACAACTTGGTGACCTGAAGTACACTGCAAAAACTGACATCTAAGCAAGTCATTATGTCTTATTTTTTAGTCAAATTTATCTTACTATTCTTGATTTGAGCCACATTTACTAGACAAGGTCATAAATATGTCTCATTTCAAGTTTTTCAAAGACAAAAATGAGGCATCAATTGCTTGTAACAAGTGAAAAAAAACCTGCCAATGGGATAAGGTAAAAGATTCTTGTTTTAAGACATCGTTCTAATTTCAAGAAACTTCCGGGGCGAATTCGTCTTATCCCATTGGCAGACTTTTTTGACTTGTTACAAGCAATTTAAACCTCATTTTTGTCTTATAAAAACTTGAAATGAGACATTTTTATGACCTGGTCTGGTGAATGTGGCTCAAATTAAGAACAATAAGACAATTTTTACAACAAATAAGACATAATGACTTGCTTAGATTTCCGTTTTTGCAGTGTAGGAAGTGTCAGCCTGCGACGATATTTTGTCAAGATTGTCTAAATATAGAGCATAGTTTATAATTCCAGCCACATCTATTGTGTCCCTGCACATGTGAAAAGCTCTCATTTTTAAATATGTGTAAAAATCAAGGGCAAAACAGAGATACAGACATCAAATGATGAGAATTTTCTGATGATCTGAATCCTGTTGATCAAATTAATGAACAGTCTGCAGCAAAAACCTAATAAAGTCACATTTACTCCCACAAGACAAACAACTGATTTCATTGCCCCATTTGCTCCACTTGTATCTTTCCAACAATCTGTGGATTGTTTTAAAACCCTGCAGAAAAAAACAGCCTGATGCACTGAAAGTGTAAGTCTGTGAGGAACCAGTGCCTCATCTACAGTATGATGACTCATCAGTCATTATCCACGCAAATGATAAACTTCTGCTCCTCAAACTAACAAGCTCTCTTTACACCTCACTGCATTATATGAAGGAATCTGTCTCAATGCATCAACTTGTGTCAGGGCGGTCATGGCAGAGGGGGAGGGGGTGGATGTGATGGATGAAACCACCAAGGCTGACAGACACAACATGACATGTACAGAGACATACAAAGCTCCATCTGTATGGTCTGTTGTTTTTATGGAACATAAATGTGTTGGAATACACAAGACACTTGAGCTGAGAATTAGATTAAATCATAATTTGGCCTCTAATCGCAGGCAGTGCAATGTTTCTTTAACCTTAAATGTGCCAGAATACCGCACAATTTTTTTTGCAGTGGATGTTTTATTCTCTACATCAATTTTACTGAACTCCCAAAGAGCCAAATTCTTGAAAACAACCTTTGCAAGTGTTGAAAAGTGGCTAAACTGGCAAGAAGTCATAATACAAGTAAGTTTAAGGTGGCAAAATGATCAAAAAAGCAGCAAAGATGGGTGAAAAATTGGGAGTAAACTTGAAAAATGATCTGGAATTTTTCAGATTCCTCACATTTATGTGTAAAATATTCTTCATTCATTGGTTTTATGTAATATTCAAATTTTCTGAGACACTAAATCTGTAAGTCTTAATCAAAAACACCTCAAGAAATAAAGGCTTGAAATAATTCCCTTTATGCATAAAGAGTCTGTATAATATCTGGTTTTCATTTTCAGAAATGAGCGACCAAAAATAATGAACTTTTCATAACATTTGAATTTTTTGAGAAGTACCTGTACAAGCAAATAGAGTTACTTCAGTGCATTTTTTGTAGATTTTTACAAAAATCCTACTTTACTTTTTCTTGAATGTAATATTCTTATTTGAAAAAGAATAAATAAAAAAATAAAAAAATATATAACTATCCCCATCAATATAGCAGTTCTTATCAAGAGGACATAAGAAGTGGAATCTAAAAGTGATGGCACAATAAATATCTAAATATCTAGGGGTCTATTGCAATATAGGGAAAAATAATCACACCCCACCAAGTCTACACATATATAACAGAAAAACTGTGATAAAATGCCCCAAATTTCAAAAAGCATGCTGTACTCAAACCGACCCCTCCAGCTGCCTTTCTCCTGCCTTTGTCTGCAGACTGATAAGATCTGACAGTTAATGAGAAGAGAGGCGAGGGGAGAAAGTGACCATGTCGTGTACAGTACAGCAGTCAGCACAATTTTTAATCAACACTGACACAAAAAGCGAGTCGGGGGACATCTGTGTCTGTCCCTGTGAGCCCACTTTTACAGAAGCTGGTGGGAGACAATGCGGCATGCAGGCAGCGCGTCTGCAGACACAGCATGCACTGCAGATTTATTAAAGGTCGATCAAGCACCAGCTCAGGCCCTGGAGAAACCTTCTCCACCTGCAGTCAGAGCACACTCTAGATGGATGGCGTCTTATGTGATGATGCAGACGTTCATGTGGGGTCTTGAACATGTTGTTCTGTGCAGGTGAATCCTTTATCTTATATCTCAGTGTTTGATTAAAAATGAAAGAATTACTGGAGTCAGGATTTACAAGGTTCAAAATGCATTATAAGCAGGATGTGGTTTTGGTGTTAAATCAAGTAAAAAAATCATTTTAGGTCGACACACTGCCAAAAAAGAAATCTAGGAAAGTTATTCATGTCTTATTTCTAGCAAAAAATGTCTTTTTAGACTTAACATGAGCCACTTTCACCTGAAACGTCTAGAAGTATGTCTTATATCAAGATATTCAAAGACAAAAATGAGATCTGAATTGCTTGTAGTGAGTGAAAAAAAACCCAAAGGTATTAGAGAAAAAAATTCTTGTATCAAGATATTATTCTAGTTTCAAGAAACTCAACAAGCACATGTTTCTTATTGCACTGACAATTTTTTTTTACTCATTCCAAGCAATTCAGACCTCATCTTGTCTTTTCATATCTATGAATAAGACATTTTCTGGACTTGTCAGTTGAATGCAGCTCATATTAAGTAAAATAAGACAATTTTTACTAAACATAAGACATAAAAAGATGCTTAGAATTTAGTTTTTGCTGTGTACAAACTTGGTTGTATTAAGTAAGAAAATCCAAAAAGGTGCATAGGACTAGTAGCATCTTTAAAAAAAAGGCTTATACATTAAGATTTGGGCAGCAACATTTTAGCATTGTTGAAGTTCACTTTTCTAAATGTCTCATTCTAAAAAATCTTTCAGTAACTTCTGTCATCTTTTTATGCCCAGAAACTGACAAAGTATATCAACCCTGAACAATTTTCTGATTTCCCACTTGAAGTGAGAAATCTGCAGCAAAGAAGTACTTATCTCGGGGTATATTAGCTCATTTCTACTTAAATTGTTCTGTATGCTTGGGATGCATCATGATGAGAACTAACAGAAAACAGCCCCAATCAGTGAAAACGCCGACATTAATGAAAATGAATGACCCTCAGCGTGTGGTGCAGAGAGAAATCCATTAAAAGAGAAAGAGCACTTTCACAGCCTGGTGATTGGCTTTGATCAAGAGCTACATCTTATACATTACAATGAGCTTATTGATCTGTCCTCATCATTGGGAGGCAGTGAGTGACCTGAAGATGAGCCAAAAAGTGTTCAAGACCTTTTTGGTTTGAAGTGACTCTGATTAAGACGTGGAATTAAAGGCCTTATATCATGTACTTCACTTGATTAGTGAAGAAAAGCAATGATCTAATAATGAAGTAAACAATGTTTGTTTTTCACTTGTCTGTATATTTACATTGAAAAAATCCCATTAAATAGTGTTGTCAAGGCTCTCATTTGATTTTGATATAACCTGCACTTTCACTAATTACTCAACCTTTAAACCACTCGATTCACTACTATGACTCTTTTGTATAAGTACAATTGATGAACTGGATACATCCACTAAAGCATTTTCTTGTATCCCACAAAATTCAACCTCAAGTTTCAAAATAAGAAATTAACAGTCACTACACTGCAAAAATCAAACCTTACAGACAAGAAAAGAAAATACAAAAATTAGGGGTATTCTGCTCAATCTATGCATAATTATCTATCAACCGAACAAGAAAATTTGGCTTGTCCAGACTTTCTAAAACAAGTAAACATATCTAACCTCAATCTAACCCAGAAATACCTTTAAATTAAAGTATTTTACTAACAAGTGCATTTTCCTTGATACAAATTTAAAAAATGAGACGCCTTAAAATAATCTCAAAGTAAGTAAAATGCTAGGGCCATTATCTTGACACTATGATACACTGGGGGGAAAAAGCCGATCTAAAAAAGAGTTAAAAGAAATAATACAAGATATTTTTGCTCTGCTATTGGAGCAAGTGAATATTCCCCTGGTAAGATATCATAAAATAAAACATGGGATTTAAACTTTTCTAGAAAAAGGAGAACTTGAAAATTAGAAAACTAATTTTAATCATTCTTTCTTGTATTGGGAAGTTTTGTGTCTCATAAAAAGCTTAAATTGAGCTGCAGATTTAAATAAAGCTTTGTTTTCTTAATTCAAGCTGAGTTTATTTCTTGAATTAAGATGATTTAGCAGCTTCAAAACCTCATGTCAAGTAATAAAAGCTTGTTTCAACTGAGAAATGATCTCATTCAAGTTGTTTTTAAGACTGTTTCACTTAACAAGATATTCAAGATGATCCATCTAGGACTAGGTTCCAGTATCTGAATGAAATGTTTCCCTTTAGATAACTATGTCTGATGAGATATAATGACAAGAAATAAGAAGAATATACTTGGTAAGATGAGTTTTAAGAGCCTTAACTGAGACACCAAGCCCATGCGCTCACACTGACTGATACTGTGAGACATGTAACCACTGCTGAGTCTCTGCCCTCAGGCTCAGCATCCAGGAGTGTCTGCAGCCTCCCTGTGACCCACAGTTAGACAGTCTGCAGAGCAAAACCATCCCAACGTCTCCATCAAACAAGGAACTTTCACATAGCTCTGCACAAAGATGAGTCATCTCCCAGGAAATAAAAAAGGTCAATCAATAAGGAACCACTGACCCATCTACTCACAGTCTGGGCCAGAGGTATAAAAATGATGCATTGGCTGCTGTTGCTGCAGTACAATGCAACACAGGCTTACAGAATGACATGGCAAACAACACGCTGATTCACATGTGGCTCGCATTGCCTCCCAGCTAAACAGCCATTACCAATTCAGATCAGAAAAGCGGTGAGAGATCACTAATCCTCTAAACAAAAGAGCATGTATGCTTGATTACAGAGCCCAGCCCTCAGACTGCAGCACACACAGATGCCCACCTGCCACAGAGCCGGCAGCCAGGCCCGCCTAGGAGCTAAAATGGAGAAGTGTGTGGGCTGGTGGAGGAAGAACCAAAGAATCACAGCTCAGTTTAGTGCAACAGTTGCTCTTAAAAGAAGCTGGGATCATTTGTGCCTTGTTTTCAGTGACTAATGAATCCACAAAGGAGAAAACACACATACAGAGAGGCATCAGTGTTAATAAGTACAGTACCTCTGAGATTCACTGATGCACAGATGCTGGATGAGATGGTGTGATCAATAATTCATCCCTTTCCCATTCTAGTCATTGTATTATTCAGGATTCCCTCAAAATGGCACAGACAGCATGAGAAGGCAGAAATACGACACCATAAAGAGAAGTGAAAGAGCAGATTGTACTCACATGAATTCCCAACAGGAGGGAAGAGGAGTGTCAGCATAGCAGGCCGAGAGAGAGAAAGCTTCCCATTGTCAGAGTCCCAGTCCTCCACAACACAGTCCACACAGAGCAGGCAGGCGACAGAAAGGAAAGGGCAGGGTCTGTCTGGAAAAGAAGGGACAGTAAGGAAGAGGAGAGAAGGGAAAGGAGGAGATTAGAGGAGTGGCTTGTGTGTAGCATTGGTCAGACGCGTGATGGGAGGAGTTTAAGAGCCCAATAGGTTCCTGAGGGGGGCAGGGAATATGCAAAGGAGGTGAAATCTCAGGAACTGACTGAGGGAAAACGGTCTGTCTGGTGCAAAGGGGTTTGACTAGATTTAATACCGCCCAGTTCCCTTAAAAGGACAAAAGATGCAGCTTATTTCCTTAAAGATTTGAAAAAGAGAGAGAGCAGAATACTGAATAAAGCCCTAATTATAGCCTTGGGTTGAGCATTTTAACAGAAAACATAACTTCTAATGATGAAATTCTGTTTTAAAGGCAGGAAAGTGAGTCCTTCCTGCTCTTCTGAAGTCATGTTGTGGGACAGGGGTTGGGTCAGGACTCCAGATGAGTCACTTGGGAGATCAGACATTAATTTGTTGAAGCTGTGAGAAGAAAAATAATTTACAGGAAGGGGGGCAGGTTAAAGAAATCATCAGATTTTTCCTATCAGTGGGTGTATATTTGTTGTAGGAGAGTGGGGGATGGGCTGATGGATGCTCAAGGTAAAATCTAATGAGAGAGAGAGAATAACAGAGACATGGATGATGGAAGACAAGGAGCTGCTGTAATATAACGAGGATGGATGCAACGTATGAGACTCCTGAGGTGCTGCAGGCGGTGGGGAGTTTGTTGGAAGGGGGGGTGGGGCTTGGGGTGAGAGGCAAACAGTCATCTCTGGGTTTTATTCTGCAATGTGGAGTTGCCATGGTAACTGCTTCCATCGTGGTTAAGTCAAGATGGCTGCTGCAGTCTGGCAGTGGAGGCAGCGAGCGGGTCACACAGTGCTGAGGTGGATGAACACTGAAGATGCAAGAAGACAGTTTTATTTACTGTTAAAACACAAAGGATTGATGAATTTTAAAGATTTCACATCACAGGCGATCCAAGTATGAGTTAGTCACTTCTTGATGCTGCATTTTCAGTTTAAAACACGTCCCAAACCAAAAACGCTAACTCTATGGATGGGAATAAAAACAGGGAGGACTACTTCTCTGATGCTGTTATGTGGTTCAAAATAATTCTTAAGACAAATGAGCATTTGATCCCATCAACAGGTGAAAATCAACAGTTTTCTAACTGACTAACACTTTGAAACCACATACTATGACAATTACAGAGCTAATCTTTACAATAAACTTCAGCGTTCTTTAAAACACTTAGAATTAGAGCTGAACATTTTGCAAAAATAATCTAATTGCAACTATTTTTCTTTATATTGAAATTGCTATAGTGCCATTTTTTTAGGTTCCCCATTTTTCGTGTTATTGATATTAATTGCTATATTGAAGGGAATGGTTTTTTTTTGTTGTTTTTTTTTTTTGCATTATTTTCATTTTGAAAAAGAAATACATACATGAGAGAGAAAATTAGAATTTGGGTTAAAAAAAAAAAAAAATCAACAAAAGAAGCTGTTTGCGTGTACAGGTGCATCTCAAAAATAAGAATATTATGAAAAAGTCTAATATTTTTGGTCACTAATTTCTGACAGTGGAACCTAGATATTATGTAGACATATTATACATAGAGTGAATTATTGATTTATTGTCTCTGAAAAGTTTTGCTACTTTTTGATCATTTTCCAAGGTTTCTCCTAATTAACCCCCCTTCCCACCAATTTTTACTGCTTTTTGACCATTTGCCACTTTTTAAAAAAAATTTTTACTGCTACTTTTTGCTGTTTTCTTCTGTTTTCACAACTCATATTGTTGCTCTAGTTTTCAACAATTTGGCTCTTTGATTATGCTGGGTTGAGTAAAACTAGTGTAGAGCATAAAATATCCATCGCAACATTTTTATCTGGTATTCTGACACATTTCAGGTTAAAGAAATATTTCCTTGTCTGTAATTAAATTAAAGCCACAGGCCATTTTGCAATTTAATCTATTTTGCAATTAACTGGTGTCGGTTTAAAATGTCTTTATTTTAATGGCAGGCATGTGTCAATACACATCTAGACTTTTTGACATTAACATGAAGGTGCATAGGGATATATTTTTTAGGGGGGGTGGGGTCAACATGGCTGCTATTAAAATAAAAGCATCTCAGACATTGTGCATCCCAGCACCTCAAATTTACCCCCTTTTGAGTCCCGGAATCAAAACATGCTCATGTAAATCTAAAAAAGAATACTTTGATATGGTACAAATTCAAGACAACACCATTTATTTCAATGCAATGTCATGAGCAGCCATTTCCATCAAACAGTCAATTTCTCACAAAGGGATTAAAAAAAGTTTCTGCAGATAAAATAAAAGAACTAAACACAAGGTCATTTTATTTCCTCACTTTTAAACTTCAGTCAGTCAGAATCACTCTAACGCTTCTTTACAGCCTGGAGGTGCCAGTAGGTCAGTTTACAGTCTGAACCCTGTCTCTTGGCACGAGCTGTGGCCTCAGTGACCCCTGTGGAGCCTGATAAACACTTGGGGTTTGCTGCCTGGCACTGCTTTGCGAAGGTATAAATTTAAGGAAGCTTTTTCTTTCCATCAAACGAGCCACAAGATGCTGGGCTTTCCAGCGCAGTAATCTCAAGTTAATACCCTTCACTTTGCCTTCACTTTGAGTCTGTGGCTCAGCTCTGCCCACTTACAGGCTGTCTTTGTAACACTGACCCATTTAAGCTGAAAACAAAGGCTGGATTGAGTAAGAGCCTGGAAGCATCCACGACATAATTGTGTTACATCAACAAAGGGGGGAAAAAAACCCCAAAGACTCAAATATAATACAAAACTGGAAAACAAAGGATCAATATTGAATTCAGGCTTTAAACACTCAAATATTCATTTACCCAAGTATCAAAAATAAAGATCAATCCATGACTTTACTTTACTTACATTTCTGTATGCTGGCTTACACTTACATCAACATTCACTTACTCCCTGGATACATTTTCTACAGCTGTATGTTTAATTTCAGACAAAGAACACACTGTCAGTAACAACCCGTTGATCCACGTGATGAGATCAGTGCATGTGTTAAGAGTATTCAAACACACTTAGATAAATAGTAATAAAAAACAAGTGTTACAGTGAGTTTTCCCATATTCTATTGTTTACTAGACAGTGTAAAGATTGTCTGGAAATAAACAACACCTCCCTCAAAGCAACAGTTACCTCATCACTGTCACGCTCTGCCATCTAGTGGTAACATGCAAACGAGACTTTCTTTAAAAACAACTTCCTCCTCACTTTCTTCACACTTTCCATCATCTCTTAACAACCGTAGCATTTATTTATAAAAGTAACATTAAATAAATTTGCATATTAAAGCTTTGAGATAAATAAAGTTAAAATTAAAGTTGCCTGTGCTTCCCTGAATTTTCTTTTTAAACTTATACACTTGTATCATTTCCTTTCTGGACAGTTTCCTTGTTGTTCTGCGGTTTGCTCAGATCTCCAAGGCGTTTCAGGAAGTTAAAAAAGAATCCAGAGTTGTCAGTCTTATTCCACGGACTCTTTGGGGGAATATTTTCACAATCTTTCTGCACGTTGTTGTCTTTAAGCTCCACCGATTTTTCATTTTGGGATTTTTCTCCCTGCCCCTCGTCTGGCGCAGAAACATTTGTCATGCTTTTCCTTCGTGGGGACTGAGGATTCTGTTTCTGATCCCCAGATTTTTCAAAGTCATGAGACAGATCAGTAAAGTCAAACACTTGTTTCGAGGATGTATTTCCAGCAACCTCTGCAACCGGTGGCCCTTTCTCTCTTTTTGCAGATTTGGGAGGCAGAGTTAATGCGTCGTCTTCATTTGCTTCAGTTTTAGGAACTTTGGAAGGCAGCGTGTGGCGACGTCCGAGGTTACGTTTTGAGGATGGTTGAGGCTCCAGTAAAAACTTCACTAGATCCTCATCTGTTGGGTCTCCGGGATATCTCTGTGTCTCCTCGTCGAAGGTGCGCTGACGGACAAGTTTGGTGTTTGAACCGGGAGATTTCTGGTTTTCTAATGAAAACTCCCCAGAAGAGACGCTGCCTCGGCTTTTCTGGAAGCACAGAACTTTTTTGGATGCTTCACGCAACTTTTGAGCCTCCTCCTCATTATTGTCCTGAACATCATCCTCATCATCAGCTGTGTCTGCTGAGAAAGTTCTAGGCGGGGATGAAATACTGGCGGTCCCATTCGCTAGGGGTGATAAGTCTTTAGATTCCTCTTTTCTGGTGGTTTCCATCTCCTCTGCAGGAGGGGAGACACTTTCTTCCGTGTTGTTCTCACTCACAGGCTGAACTTTCTTTGGTGAAGGACCCTGTGTGAGTTCAGTCGCTGAGTTCCACTCTTTCCTGCCCAGCTCCTTCACTCTTAAAAGTGCTCCTTTATTGTGACTTTCAGGGGGGAGATTTGCCTTCGAGGTGATTTCAGATAAGCTCCCGTTGCAGGGGCTGGCTCTTGAAGGGCTTCCATGTGTAGACGAGGGCCGGTCACTTCTCCTCCGGGAGACGCGTCTGGTTAGGAAAGTCTGCAGAACTGACTCCAAAGCAACGCCCTCCATTTCTTTGTCTCTGCTGGAGCAGGTAGCTGTGGACCTGCGCTTGGCAGCACACTGCAGTCTGTCCCTGTGCCTCCGCTGCACCTCCGCCACCTCCCTCGCTTTGTTTTCCTGCAAAAAATTCACTCAATTAGTGGATCAAAAATGGTTTTTGACCTCGCCTTAGAAGAGCATGCCGGTGCAAATTCTCACCTGCATGGCTCGCCTGAACCTCCCACAAAAGGAATCAAAAACCGAGCAGCAGTCCTCCAGTTTGAACTTGTTTGGATCTTCGCAGAAGTACTCAGCCACAGAGTCACTCACAGACTGCATTTCCTGAAGATCAGACTCCGTTTCTTCTAAGCAGACCTCAGCCTCCTAAATGAAGGTCAGATAAAAACATCAAAACATTAACGACTGCCAGTCACCGAAAATGAGCTGAATGTAACAGCGACAGACTTCTCACCTTGAGAAAGTCTTCCATCTGTGCCTTCAAATCCTCCTGCTTCAAAGTGTCCGCTTTAGCTTTTTTGACTCTTTGCACCTGCTTCCTAAACTCTGCTTCAATTTCACCTTTATTCAGTCTGACAGACAGAAAAAAAAGAAAGTCTGATGACACAGTAAATAGAAGAACAATCAGGAATCTCTGAATATCTTTAAATGAGATAGTTCACCTTGCTGCAGCTTCAACATGTTGGAGTTGTTCTGGAAATGAAAGCAGGGTCTTGTCTGCTCTCTGTGCTTGCTGTAGTGAAGATGAAAGGTTGATTAAAATTGGAGCTCACAAACAGAACTTAAGATTCAGAAAAACAGTCAGCAGCAACCAGGCCAAAGTAATCAAGGCTACTCACCATCACAACATAATGCATGAGATTCATTCCAGGCTTGTTTGCCTTGGTGTCTGCCAACTTCAACAGAGAGGCCATTCGAAATCCAACTGCACTCCCTGCGTAACCTCCCTGTGAAAAAAAACAAGCCAAATGAGCCTGATATGTTCAAAAACACAAAGGAGAGACTTTGCTATCATTAAATGTGTTGCAGACTCACAGCATTCATGTAATTTCCAGTTTTCAGGACGAGGCGGATAACAGAATGCAAATGATCAGACTCCAGCAGTTCTGATAAAAGGAAAAATATCAAAGTTTAATTGGTCTCAAACATGTTTAAACTTGGTAATAGTTTATGGACAGTGGTGTGCACAGGGAGGTGAGGGCGAGCCAAAACCCATTCTGAAGTGTCTTCCTGGGAGTCTAAAATCGCCCTCTTGGTAGCCAAACAAATGCTAATATGCCCCTTTGGCAGCTAAAACTTGCCCTAAAGTGCCATCTTGGCCAAACTCCCTGCATAAATGCCCTCTAAGGAGCAAAAATGCCCTAAAGTGCCCTTTTGGGGGCCAAAACATGATCTAAAATGCCCTCTGGGGAGTCAAAACACAAAACTCATGTGCCTTCCTGGGTACCAAAACACACTCTAATGTGCCTTCATGGGGGCAAAAACATGAGTGAAGCCCTCTCGGGAGTCAAAATGCAAATGCTAAGTTGCCCTCTTGGGAGCCAAAACATTTGCCAAATCCCCCTGGTTGGCAAAAAATGACGCTGAAAGGCAAAAGAGGGTTCTTTTTTTCCCGAAACACCCCTGCCCTGCACACCGCTGTTTATGGAGAGGAAAAAAAAAAAGAATACCTGTTCCAGCAGCTGCCAAAGTGCCGATGAACCCTTTCATTTCATCCATGAGAGGGAAAAACTCCTCTTTGAGCACCATGCTCCTTAGACGCTCCTCATAACTGATAGACACAAGATTTAAATCAGAAGTTACCCCCCGTTGAAATCAAACATTTGTAATGTACTGAATAAAGCTCAGGTAGCTCACCTGGGTACTTTGACCAGCATTAGCATAAACAGATCTGCATCAGGGAGAGCCGTGGTGTCGCCCTTAAAACCAACCAGCTGCTTCACCTGCAAGAGCATATTTTTTGTTAATTATTGTTTCTAAATAGAGGAGTATCCGTAAAAAGAGCAGATTGCGTTTATTGAAATAATACAGCAGCAGCAGTCAACGTACCTCCCCTTCATCTGGCATCAGCTTGCACAACTCCCTCAGTTTTCCAGTTCCAAAACTAAGACCATTCCCTGATTTGATGTCTTCAATCATGTCTGGCACAGGCCTGTGAAGGAAAAGAGTGAGAAGTATGTCTTTTAGATCTAAAGTCAACAATTGCAAATGTTTTCCTCCGGAATTGTCAACTTTCACAACACGCTTATACATCTTTGAAAAGTTACTCTGCTGACACAAACAAGCCTCTGCCTGCTCTCGCTGTGTTGCGAAATGTCAGCGATTCTGACGGCGGCTCGGAAAAAAAAACACTTTAGAAAGATATCTATTGACTGAGAGAATGTTTTTGAATTTCTCTCAGTCGGAGGCCATCTTTAACAGCTGTTTCCATTTTTTACATTTCCTGTTAGATCTGTCACATATGCCAAACAGCCCTGAGGCAACACATTTACAATAGCACTCCACAAATATTCTGCCGGTTGCCACAGCGAGATAACCTGTTGGAGCTGTAGAACAGTGTTCATCAGACCTGCTGGGACATGCTGGCTTGCAAAGGTTTGTACGCATGAGGCTGCTATGTTGCATATTAATCCGTCTGCCTCATCCTGTGCTGTTTGACACAGGGATGCAGACGGATTATGATGCAGAAAAAAAAACCACATCACACCACAGGATCGGACTCTGACTCACCGCTTGAATTGCTTCAGGAAAATTCCGATGTTCATGCTTCTCTTGGAGCTGAGGATGGAAACCTGGGAGATGGCAAAGACACAAACCAGGATACAATCAGCTTGTCAGTTGCTAAGATAACTTCACTATTAGGCTGAGCAGAGTGTCTTCTGTGTTCAAGCTCTCCAAACAGAACAAAGGTTGAGGATTCTTTGAGTTGATTGTATTGAATAATCAGGGAAAAGATACCTCATTTTGCATCAGTGAGACTTTTCTGTCTCTTTTCAAAGGAACATAGGTCAAAAAAAGTTTTGTAACTGGCTTTAACCCTCTTATGTCACAGAAATACAGTCAAAATGTTATTATATCAAAACAGACAGTGAAGATGTCTTTGTCTGCAGCTGTTTCCTGATGGGACCCTCTTCTAAATCTATTGCAGCATTTCAGGTTATATGTATCATAAGCTGACTATGGATTACAAGTAACAAAAGTAAGCTGCCATACAAAACAGAGCGGCATGAGAACACAATTACGCCTTCCTTGTGCAAACAGATCAGAGGGAAAGAGACTCCACCCTTGTATTGAAAGACCGATCAAAACAGAGTTTCTAAGAGACGTATTACGTTATCCTTTTAATTACTATTATTGTTGCATTATGAACAAATAAATCAATATTTCTTCTTCATGTGCAGACCAGAAAAGAATGCATCTTAAGTAAAAATGATCCAGTTTTCTTCAGAATAGTGTAAATTGTGCTGAATGTGATCCTGATCCAAACCCTTAATATAATTCTAACATACTTATTTATGTTTGTTTGGGTCAAAGTACACTTTGTTTGACCTTGAGGAGCATGCTTACACTGCAATATCAATATCTGACTGAGTATATTCTTCTCATTTCTTAATAAAATATCTCATCACACTTAATATCAGACACAGTTACAGTTATTTGTTAAAGATAAATCATCTTGTTTCAAGAAATAAACTCAGCCTGAGTTGAGAAAAAAAGCCATATTTAAATCTGCAGCTCATTTTAAGCTTATTATGAGACACAAAACTTCTCAATACAAGAGAATATAGCTAAATGAGTCTCCCTTGCTATTTTCAAGGTGTTTCTTTTCTAGTAAAGCTTAAATCTAATATGCTCCTTGTATATCTTGCCAAGAAAATATTCACTTGTCCCATTGACATCATTTTTTGCTTATGACAAGCAAACATATCTTGGATTGATTTTCTTTAACTTGATTTAAGAGTGGCTTTCTTCCAGCGTATTATTATGTCAAGAAAGTGGCACAGTTTTTAATTAAAAGAAGACTATTTTTCAACATACTGAGGAGTGATATCTTACTTTTTAATTTGTATCAAGAAATATGAACTTTTTATTAGTCAGAATACACTAATTTTAAGATATCTTTTCTTGTTTTGGAAAGTCTGGACAAGCCAAACTTTCTTGTTCTGTTTGTAGATAATTTTGCGTACTGTAGTTCAAAGAAAATACCTTCAAGATTTGTTTTTTTTTTTCTTGTTTTTGAAGGCTGGCTTTTTGCAGTGTAGAAAAGTAGGTCAGATACAGGTTGAAATGACTTCCTCACATGACGCAACTACAAACACTGAATATGACAGTAGATGATTGCGACAAAGCCCCAGGGTTGGTATGTATTGTATGACGGGGGGAGACCTGTGCCCTCAGGCTGGTTGTACTCACTATTTCCCCTCCTGTAGCAGCACCTGGCAGGCCTCTCAGACTCTGGCGGTTCAGGGCTTTGGCTTGTTGCTGGGCCTGCTTGTGGCTGAAAAGTTCCTCCATACGATCCGTGTCCAGCTCGTACTCCCCGTCCGTCTTGTCTGCCGTCCAGATGTTGTGCTTTCCAAGAACGCTTTGTTTTGGAAGGGTCTCCCAGTTGAAGTTACGCATCCTGGAGCTCCTACGTCCAAAGGGGCTTGAGCCATGGAGAAGTGGAGGGGCACCAGGAGGAGGAGGAGGAGGTGGAGGGACGCCAGGAGGAAGAGGAGGAGGTGGAGGGATACCAGGTGGAGGTGGAGGTGGCGGTGGTGGAGGAGGAGGTGGAGGTGGAGGAGGGGGTGCAGCAGGAGGTACTTCTGGTTGCATCTTTTAAGGAAAGGCTGTCAGCGGGTTTGGGATGTCGTCATGGTCTTAGTCACCCATACTGGCTGCTCCAAAGCCCACAAAGACCCTGATGGGCAGTTAACTGTCTCTGATACAGCTGTATATGGAGGGACTATCCACACTTCTGTCAGCTGGGAGGATTTATACGAACTGAAAAAACAACAACAGAGCAGGGTGGAGATGGTTTAAAAATTCACATGGACACTTTGACTGTAAACAAAAGTGTTTGGAAGAAGATGGAGCAGCTACTTATCCCACAGATTCTTACATAAATCCCTGCTGTAAAGTAAATTACTGTAAACTTTGGAGTCATAAAAGAAGGATAAAGCCTATCAAAGTCTTTAATTTCCTTCCCTGGCAGGTTTATTGCTCATTGGAGACATCAAACTTCTGAACATGTGAACCTTAGTCCAGATGAAAGTGAAATTAAGTCCAATACAAGAATAATGTGGTGAATTTTGGAAATAAAGTGTCTAAAATGACGCAAACAATACTGAAAAGCTTGTTAGGGTCTGGTATTTTATTCCCACTCTCAAAAAACTCTAAATTTCTTAAAATGTTTGTCAGACTCCCAGGTATTATCACATCAAGTGACTCTTAAAGGGGAAAAACAACCACATACCTTTGTTTACGCACGGACGCAAATAAATCCTTGGTGTTTTTACTTCTTCTTTCCGACTTTTTCCCTTCCCGTCGTCTCGTCAAACCTTCAACATCCAAAGAAAAGAGTGACTAACCTGGATAAGACAGGAAGAAGTGTCGACACTCCCTGCGTGAGCGCATCGACACGCCCAGGTAACTGATTTATGTCCATGAAGTCCACACCTTCAGACGCATGGATTGTGGGAAGTCTCTGGACCTGTTGGCTGGAGTTTGTGGTCTCGCTGTGTTGTCTGACCCGCTGTCATGATCTTATGAGAGCAGTCCAGTATTTATAGACTCCTCCAGCGTGACTTGACATGGAGGAGGAAGAAAATCGATTGGTTTTAAAGTTCTGTTTTTCCCTTTAGTTTGAGAAAACTACAAAATAAAAGCCCTGTATTTAATAACTTGATCATATTGACTCTCCAGTGCAGGGAAGCTTTATTCTCCTATTTGTTATGAAAAACAACTTGAAGGGAATAACTGAGGAAAACACTTGATCAACAGATTAGTTTAGTTAATCATTCACCAACTCACACAAAGAATCTGCAACTGAGCTGCTGGTCAGAAGTCTGATAGTCGATTAGAAGCAAGTCTTTCAACTCTGTCCTAAATATGATAAGGCTCTAAAATGATAGATTTATTATTCTTAATGCACTTGTATGCAAATCACGTGGTTCCATTTAAAAGCCAAGTTAGAAGTCTCACCCATTGAGACAAATACTTGAAGCTCAAGGACATCTTGTTTTCCTGTAAATTGTTCTGGATGTAAAAAAAACAGCTAATGAGTAAACAAAAGCTTTTGTTAGGCAGAAAAACTTCAAAATTCAACAAGACAAAAAGAAAAAAAAACTTCAAAAACCTGATGGAATTCACAGACTCCAGGATTATGTAAGAAACAAACAAATGAGTAAAATAAAACAACAAGACAAACATTTAAACTCTACAAAGCTCCCTTAGTATGGTGGCCTTTGAGGGCCAGGGCTAGAGTCTTTTTTTTTAGGAAGACAACTTTGTTGTTCCTTGCAATAGTTTTGCATCCCTTCACAAAGGTTTATGACTCAAAAGGACTGGAGGACAAAACCTATTGCAAGGGAATGAAAACCAATTGGGACAGAACACATAAGTGGTCTTGCAAAAAAAACAAAACAAAAAAAAAACCTCTTGTGGTGATCCTTAAGGAACTCCGTACCTTAGGATCACAGCAAACAATACTTTGTGTTCCTTTGCAATAGTTTTGTGTTCCTCACAAAACTGACCTAATGGCTCATGGCTCAGTTGGACTGGAAGAGAAAAAAAGTTTTGTGAGGGAACGCAAAAGTCTTCCTTAAAATAAATTCTTGCCACAACTCTTGGAGGCTCCTTACCTTAGGGTCACGGCAAGCAACACCTTTGCATTCCCTTACATTACTTCTTTTTCTTCTGGTCCCTTTGAGCTGTTCGATCAATTTAGCAACGGTATGCAAAACTTTTGCATTGGAACACAAAACAGCTCTGGAAAAAATTAAGAGACCACTGCAAATTTTTCAGTCTCTCTGATTTTTCTATTTCTATTTATTGTTTTGAGTAAAATGAACATTTTGATTTATTATATAAACTACTGACAACATTACTCCCAAATCCCAAATATTGTCATTTAGAGCATTTATTTGCAGAAAATGAAAAATGGTTAAAATACCCAAAAAAGCTCACTGTTTTCAGACTTCAAATAATGCAAAAAAAAAAAAAAAAAAAACAGGCTCATAATCAACAGCTGATTTTTACAGCTTCTCAAGGTCCGTTAAAGATTGGCTTTTAGAGCACCAGACTTGTGAGCACTAATGGGTCAGACAGGTATTTGGTGAAATGTTTTAATGTATTGATTGTCATATTTATTCTTGTCTTTTTTGTTGTTTGTGAAGGACTACAGATGGAATGAGGCATTTTGCTAAATCTGGTGCAGCCATCTTTTTAATGTAAGTGCACATTGTCCTTGAAATAAATAAACCAAACTAAACTAATTTTAAACAACACATTACTAATGTTTTAACTTGGGCAGTATTCAGAAATCAATATTTGGTAGAATAACCCTGATTTTTCCATAACAGCTCTCATTTGTCTTGGCTTGTTCTTCATCAGTTTCACAGAGGAGAGTGATGACCACAGCAATGTTTTTATACATTTCCTAGTTAAATAAGTTTTGTTTCAGATGATCACCTCATCAGTACCTTCTTAGGTAGAAACAATTGTACTTGTGTTGGAATTCAACAGACACTGCAATGGAACGACTGTCATATATGTAGAGATGCCCATTTCTGAAAATTTGCAGTGGTCTCTTAATTTCTTCCAGAGCTGTAGTTTTTTTCCCAAATGTCTTCCTAAAAAGGAGTCTCACTGTGACCTTAGAGGGGCTCCACATAACTCTTACTCAGGGAAAAGACAGTAAAGACTGAATTAACCTCCTTAAGATAGTTATCCAAAGTTCATCCCCTCTGTTCTGTGAGCACTTCAAAGATAACTCTCAGGTAGAAGACAACAATTGAAGAGAAACTGTCTGTGTTTGCAAGATCAATTAGTGTCTTTTAACCTTTTATTTTCCTTTTGATCTGACAAGACGAGTCCTGTTAAGATAACATCCGGTTTGTTGGGAGGTGTCATTTAAATCCATCAGGGAGTCATCATATGATTATGTTTTTGATGTTATTCTAATGTTGTTATACTGTCACGTTGCTAAGTTTACTTGCCGCACACACCTACTGCACACAAAGAGCACATCCAGCTTATTTAAGCTTCTGAAACTTGCTCTGTGAATATAGAGTCAGGCTCGACTAGTTTGGCTTTATTCAACATCCCTCAGGTCTGTTTATCCTGACACCAGCACTCTGAAAATAAGAAATGAACACAATATTTTCATTTTCAACCCAACAGAAGCTGCTGGGAGTATCACATCCCTGGCCAGCTTCTGCTTCTTACTGCAAGATGATTTTTCACTTCTTCTCCACTCCAGTCTGACGGTGTGAAGCTCTGTCTGACTCATCCATGTTTTGCTGTTGTCACTTCTTTACTACTCCCTGCCCTTCCACATAGACAGGGAGAAGTGAAATAGAGAAATTTGGAAAGGCTGGGAGGCCCTACAGCAGAGCTAAACCCTGAAATTTAACTCCTTACAAGGTGAATCAAGAATTATGCTGAAACCCTGAGAAAACCTTTGCATATTTTAACATATCAATGATGGATTATAACCTTTCAATTTTACATCATCATTGTTATTTATAAACAAGTCATGAAAAGCATTTTAGAGATATATCTTTGTATTTCCATATACATAATTACTTGTGGCATACATTTGACATATATTGTGAGTTTTCTGTACATTATCTGTGGGGACATTCAAACTAAGATCTGTGACTGCACAGTCAGGTCAAACAAACATCCAGCAGACTTTATTGGAAATGCAGAACAAGACAGAGACAAACCAGCTGACTGAACTCAAAGAAATGGACAAAAATATGGAAATACTTCAATTACTTATCATAAATTGATTGGTAAATAAATATAATAAAATAGGAAAAGAAACAACTCTTACATTCTACCCTCGAGGAGTTACTTTGACTTTCACTATGACAGTACGTGGTATAACACATGGTTCATTTCTACTTGGCTTTAGTGAAATAAGACTTCAAGGATCAGTCTCACAGGCTTCTCTCCATAGTGCCTCAAAGTCATGTAAACACTGCCTATGTGCTGCATTTTGATTTATGATTTCATCAAGATAACAGATATGATTGAATGCATCACTACGCATCCGTAGTATACGCATCAACGCTAACTGGAGGTTAGCTCGCCTAATCAAAATTTTAAGATGTCATTGAATAATAACAAGAATCAACATTTTGGACTGTTAGATCTTAAAAAGGTTCCAAGTAGAGTTTCAAAATGCAAAACGGAGAAATGGGAAAGAAATGCTTGACGTGAGCACAACGTTGAAAGCCATCAGGATCATCACAGTTGAATTTTTTCTCCTCAGGGACTAAAACTTTCTTCCCCCTTTAAATTCTCTCTTTCAAATTTCCAAATAGGCAAGTTTTTGGCATTGAAGGAGACAAGGCCTCTGCAGAGGTTTTTTTGTTATTAGAGTTCTTCTCTCAGATGCTGTCTGATAGTTATTGGGCTGCAGGCGCACCAGAAACAGCTGTAATTTGGGTCGAGGAACGTTCCGTCTTGACTGACAACCAACTGGATCTTCTGACTCAGCACTGGTGAAATGTTTCTGGGTCTACCACTTGACCTTTTGAGAGACCTTGATTGTGTAGCTCAACAATCTGACCACATTCATAGAGAGAAAGCCTTTTTGCCTTTGCCATCAGGAGGTCATGACAGTGTGAATACCTGATGAAAAATGATGCTGAATCCACATTTTTATGCAGATTTGGTCTTTTAAAAACTGTGGTCTTCAACTTTTGATCAGCTGAAGAACAAAATATTTCACTTTGTTTGTTTTCAATAGATCGCTTACTCAGATTTTTTGTCACTCCCATTTCTTCTTTTTACATTTTGAAACTCTACCCAGGACCTTCTTTAGATCAAATGGTGCAAAATGTAAATTCTTGCAATTTTCGACTGGTCTTAACATTTTAATCAGGTGTAATACGTCTTAAGAGGCTTATTTCCAAGTGTAAACTCTGGAGTTAATAAAACACACACTGTGCTGGATTATCAACTCATGTAAGGTACCCAAAGTTCAAGAATTGCGATTAAGTTAAGAGGAAACCCATAAATCTATGACGGGCATTCTCCCTTTGATGCATGTAAACTATAATCTGGCCATGCGGGAGTCCATACCACACAGCTGGATTTAAATCAGGATCACTTTGAAAATGATCATAAATCTTGGTGTCTTTGAATCAATCTGTTAAACTCGAGTCACAGATGATGGTTCAGCCATGCATGCTCAAAAACAAATCAAAGGTCAGACATGATTGACTCTATTCAAACTTGATAATCTGAGCTCAGTCCCATTTGATGTACTTGCCGCGGCAAATATTACAGACAACAATTTAGGCAACATTAAAAAAACAACAAAATGATGTATGTGCAAAACTGCCAAAGAGGTTCTACAGAAGTAGAAGAATGTACTTTACATAAATAAGAAGTGATGTCATATAAATGATTGCGCTACCTAAATAAGAAAATAACCCAAGGTAAATCTGTGACTTTACAATAAATCTTATAACAACTAAAAAATGTCGTTTCATCTACAGTATGTCATAAGTAATACGAAAAACATGTTTTTCTTCATTGCTGGCAGCTACTGTCATACAGTATTCTCCTTTACGCATTTAATTCATGTCCATCAAACCACAATGTCAAGTTTGTCACTGACCAGCATGTCTCTGTTTATCTCAAACAGCTGAAATCTGCACATCTTCACTGCTCCTCCAGCCAGGACGGCTTGTCTGATCCTGGCGGCTTTAACTTGACGTTAAACTGTATGAGAGTTTGTTCCAACTGCTGCTGGTTTCCAGCAAAGTAGGCTGAGATAGCGTTGTGGAAGAGAAGCAGCTGCTTGTGCATCACCTTGACCTGAGGGGAAAAAAGGAAATTAAATGTTTGAAATTGCATTTCCCTACTTTTGGGTATGCCTCAGGCAAATTAACCTTAAAGTGACTTTTGTTTCACACTGTAAGTGAGATGCTTCCCTTTGCGTCAAGCAGGCTTTTTAGGAAATTATAGGTATGAGAAGATTCATTCAATAAAAATAATGAGAATATTAGTCTTAGCGATCAGTTTGAAGCCACCAATGTTTGATGCATAGATAACATTTCTAACATGATCCTTAATCGCACACTATTTACACAAAACATTACACCAAACTAAATAAATACAAACCTTGTTTTCCTCCAGGAATTTAAGCTTAATGGTGACATCACTGCGCAGCCTTTCGTACTTGTCTCTGTGGATTTGATAGTCATGCTGGGCCATCTCAATGCGGACCATGGTAGCTGCATCCCTTGGACCCAAACTCAGCTCCTCCATGTCAGACCGGTAGGCGTCAAACTCGAGTCTGAAGGCAAACACAGTAAAGGCTGTTAGGCCCTGATCACCCAAACTGATCTATTTATCAACTTCAAAGGGGGTGTGAGGGTTTGTCACCTTGCATTTTCATAATGCCTTATGGTCATCAGAGTATCCTCCATTGTTTTGTTGACCAAGGTGTCAACACTGGACACGAAAAAGCTGATGGCACCCAGCAGAGCCTCGCCATTTTTACACAACAGCTTTTGTGTCTCTGCGTTGTACCCAAACTCATCCTGCAAAGACACAGATACAGTAAACTGTTAACTTCATGTGCATGTCATGCCTCAATGCCAAAAACTTTCAAAGCACTGTACCTGCAGCTCTGGGGACTTCTGGCTGAGGTCAGTAAAAGTGTCCCCCAAAGCCTGTTGAGTCTGCACCATACTCTGAAAATGACTGATGAGTGCAGTGGCCAGTCTCAGGATGTTTTCATACTTGCTCTTGGTGTCTCTTAACAAGTCAATCTGCGACTCCAGCTCCAGGTCTACTGTTCGAGATCCCCGCCCAAACTTTTCAGAGAACATCTGCTTTGTGCACTATAGAGCAGAAATGGACAGAGATTACATTACACCATAAATCAAATCACTTTAAAAATCTTTCCAGCTTTTGGAAACAAAGAAACTTGGTGCACATTACCTTGTATGTGTTAATGCCCCATTTCTTCACGCTGTCCAATTTCTCTGCTGCCACTCCACGAGAAACTTCCTCAGTGGAGTTACTTGAGTCATGGTTTGATGAGCCTACCAAAAAAAGAATGAAAACGTTGACTGATTAATTTTCCCCCCACAAAAATCAACAAGAAAGAGGATGACAGAAAAGAAATGGGTCATAATGAGAGGTTGTATGAACATGGTGACGAGCATAGTGATACCTGGACGTTGCTCTGTTTGTTGGTTAAGTCGTGAGGCTGCAGACTGGCTGCTAGGCAAGCTAGCACCCCTGGATTTCATGCGGATGTCTGAAATGAGTATGATGATGATGATGATAAGGAGTGAGGAAGGAATGGAGAAAACTACTGAACTATGTGGCAAAAATCTTTTGTCAACATGTCCAGTCGAACAGTGAATAATGTTAAGTTAGAGAAGGATGTTAGGGTCCAAGGTGATGGATGTGCTACAAGTTCAAGTTTGTTTTCAAAAACAATCCATCATGCAGGTTTTCCATGCAGGAAAGAAGATTTCTAAAACAAAAAGATGAAAATGGACTTCATGGGTTGGCATTTCCAAGCAGTAACAGAATAGTCATCCAAAGTGCATTTTCCAGTAGAAAAGAAGACATTTATATAAGACAACATATCCAGTGACAGCCCTGTGTTATCAGTTTAGTGCATACGAGTTTGAACAGCTGCCAAATTCTTTCTGGTTGTTACGTTGTGAGCGGCAGAGGTTACAAGCAAGGTTTTCTTCATCTCCCTAGGTCAAGCAACACCAAAAACCTCCAAAAGGGGCCAGAACAGACCAACATATAAGGGTTAACTCAGAAAACAAAGTAAGGCTCATCAGATTACACAGCCACCTGGTCCAGGTGCTGGGGGTCGTCTTCTGTCCAGATACTCAGGGTTGAAGCGAATTGCAGGCCCTATGGGATATGGATGTTTGTAACATGAAGCAGGAGCCTAAAGGTCAGAAGCTTGCTCGCGAAACATGAAAATACAAGGAGGAAAAGTGCTTTCATTGACCTTTAAAAGAGGTGTGTGTGTGTGTGTTTGTGTATGGATGGAGGAGGATGTAAAATGTCTAAAAAGCCTCAGTGATCTGTGTGAGTACAGAGATGTCAGCACTTGGTAAAGCGTACTCAGTTTGCCTTTTAATCTTTATCATAGAACAAAAGGTCTGAACTACAAAGATAAACATGAAAAATAAACTCTCAAAAGGTTGGTTTTATGCACTACCTTTGATGCTGCTGGTGGGAATGATGCCCCCTGCAGGTCCTCCGTAACCTCCTGACACAATACTGGTTTCGTTCAGGTTGGGTCCTGACACCATCACCTGCTGCAGATCCTAATGAGATAAAAAAACATTAGTTTATCTTTTCTTTTTTTCAATCAGTACAAAAACGAGAATCATAACAAAATGAGCTACTTTGATGTATGATACCATAGTATATATAAAACCCACAAACCATAACCACTTTAGCTCTATATAAGTTATTGAGATATGTTTACAATGTGTTACTTTAAGAAATAAGAGCATCAAACTGTGATGCTGTTAACACAATTTGAGGGACGAGGGACAAAGCCAACAGACCACTCCTTTATCTCCCAGTGCACAGCAAAAATCAAAAACTAAGCAAGCGTCTATGTCTCTTTATGGTAAAAAATTATCTAACTATGCTTAATATGAGCCACAGTTAACTAACAAGTCTGGACAAATGTCTTATTTACAGATATTAAAAGGTACACATGAGATCTGAATTGCTTGGAACTAGTAAAAAAACCCTGCCAATGGTAAAATAAAAATGTGTTATTCAGGTTTGTTGACATTAGAATGATGTCTTGATACAAGAAACTTTTTTTTGAATATCATTGGCAGTTTTATTTTACAAGTAACAAGTAATTCAGATCTTATATTTGTCTTTACATATCTTGAAATCAGACATATTTCTGGACATGTCAGGTGAAAGTGGCTGATATTAAGTCTAAAAAGACATTTGTTGCTAAAAATAAGATGGAAACATTAACTTAGATTTCAATTATTTTGTAGTGTGTGATGTCTATTGAGTAAACAGTTCAGGCCAAAAGTTTGGACATACTTTCTTTATTTACATGACTATTTACATTGTAGATTCTCACCGAAGGCATCAAAACCTTTGAATGAACGTATGTAGATTTATGTACTTAACAAAAAAAGGTGAAATAACTGAATACAAGTTTCATATCCTAGTTTCTTCAAAAGAGCTACCCTTTACTCTGATTACTGCTTTGTATACTTTTGGCATTCTTCAAGAGGTCGTCACCTGAAATGGTTTTCACTTCACAGCTGTGCCTTATCAGGGTTAATTAGCGGAATTTTCTGGCTTTATCAATGGGGTTGGGACTATTGGTTGTGTTGTGCTGAAGTCAGGTTGATACACAGCCAACAGCCCTATAGGACAAGTGTTAAAATTCATATTATGGCAAGAACCAATCAGCTAACTAAAGAAAAGTGAGTGGCCATCATTACTTTTAGAAATGAAGTCAGCCAGTCCAGTAAATAGTCAAAAAAATAAAGACAACACAAATTGAATGAGAAGGTGTGCCCAAACTTTTGGCCTGTGCTTTATCTTCCTAATGAATTGCAGTGTTGAAATGCCTATTCTGCACTTTTCTCAGCAGGGCTGGTTTTATAATGAGACCATGACAGGATATTTTTTTTAAGCATCCAATCCTGATTTAACCAGACCCTCTTTCTCTCCATGGTCTTTACACACTGAGCACATCTACTGTACATAGCTGCAGGCCTGTGCATGATTAGGTAACAATTGGCCTTACGACAGCCTCAGCTTTATACTGTACTACCCACTGAATGAGAAAGATAACCACAAACTGAGCACATGCAGCTTACATCACATTGAACAAAGGACACTGTCCAAGAGAGGAGATAAAATGTCATTTACCTGCTCCAGGCTGTCATCCTCTGGCAGAGTCCCTGTGTCTCCATTGCTGTTAATGGGAATCTCCATGGTAGCAGCTTTGCTCATGATATTGTCAGCCATAATGAAATCTCTGCAACACAGCACCAAACAGTGACACCTACAGATTACTTTACGGATGTATCTGATAAAACGATAAACAGAATGATGAAAAACAAAAGCTTTCTTACACTGATGCTAATGTAGCTGGCTAATGTCAGAGGTGCTGATGTGGCTGAGCTACTACTTGACAGCTAGCTTCTTCAACTTGATATTGGAGCCAAGTCCACTCGCCCGAGGGATAAAAAAACCTCTTTTTAAAACACAGAAACCGACTTGAGCGTCACTAAATGTTGTCTTCAATTATCATTCAATGCAGCATCCATGGTTATATACTCAATAAAGCTCACGTTATCTTTCTGCTGCCATTTAAGATCCAGAAAATCCCTGCATCCAAGCCTCGGATCCAAGCAAGCGAGCAGAATTAGTAGTATCACTTCGAAATAAAAGTTTATAGTACTCTAATTATTTTCAAAGTCACGTTACACTACTTAAAAATCAAACAGAGACACATAAAATAGTTAAGTTTTACTCACTTGGGTGTGCTGGCTATGAAATAAAAAGGCTAGAATTGTGAATTTTAAATCGATGCTCTTATTTTGAAGGATACTGCTTTTAGCGTAGCATCACCGTCAAACCTCCTCCCCCGCTCCATCTTCCACGTCGTGCTGTGCTGACGTAGCGTTTATCCCCTTTGCTGCAGTACTGCCCGCGTGCTGAAGATGTCGGTGATAGTTCGCTTATCAGTGAAAACACGAGCTGAAAAACAGTTTCAGAGCAACAGTAACTCTTTGGAAACTCCTCTGTTTTCACCCACATAGTTGAATAAGGTGACCATATTCTGAAAACCCCAAAAGAGGACATCTCTCTGCAAAAATATCTGATAATACTCACAGACGACGAAGTACCTACGCAACCAAGACAGAAAGTGAATAACAGTAAGGTAACAAAATGGTGAACTATCTTTGTTAGGATTTTTTGTTGTTGTAGCCCACATTAAGTCAAAATTTAGGGGTGAAAAGTCAAACAAATTATGAAAAAGATAAAATTTCAACTTTTTTTCTCAAAATTTTGACTTTATCTCATAATTTTGACTTTTCATATCAAAATTTCGTCTTTTATCTCAATTTTCCATTGTTTATTTGAAAAGGGGTTTTCTATCTCAAAATGTTGATACTTTATCACGTAGTTTTGACTTTATTTTAACAATTTGGACCTTTTTATCTTAAAATTTCAACTTCAACCTTAAAAAGTTTTGACTTTAACCAACATTTTCAACATTTTCATCTTTTTAAATCCAGCATTTTGACTTTTCATCTCAAAATTTGGCTTAATTCTTAAAAATTTAAATTATTTTATCAAAATTTCATCTTTTTATCATGAGTTCTTGACTCTTATTAAAAAATGTTGACCTTTATATGAATTTTCAATTTTTCAACTCAAAATTTTGACTTAATATGGGCCAGTAAAATTTCTCAACAAAGTGAAGTTTTTTTTAAATTATTTGTCCTATTTTAACTGATGAAAATTTGCTCCAATTATAATGCCTCACTATATGCCTTAACACAAAGAAAAATGTATGTCTGTCTTGTGCAAAAATGTAGATAACACCTCAAAATCTCAGCCGAAGCTTAATGAAGATTTTTAGGGCGTTTGAATTTACAGCTGACAAAAAAAGTTGTGCCTCCCACAGGTCACGACCATGACGAACAGATGGGTACCACAGCATATCTGCAGTTCACTTATAAAAGTGCATTTCAACTTCAGCATTTCTGTCTGGGAGCGTCGTGCAAGAAGTCAGACCATGTTTTCCTGCATGCTCAACATCTTGACAGGTTGGTGCATCAGAATTATGTCAGTAGCCCAGTGCTGCACTTTGATAGAAATATCAATGGGCTTTAGAACAAGCTGAGAAAAACACAGATATTTTAGACGTAATTTATGACCAAAACACAGGAAATGTCCTGGCAAAAGAGGACCAAAAGAGGTCACCTTAGAGTTGAGTATTACGCCATAAAAACAAGTCCTGACCATAACACTGATGGTAATAGAGTATAAGTTGAAAACAAACTGTATGGAATCGTTTGTTTTGTGATGTGATGCACCCAGCGATAGATTTCAACCTGGTAAAGTACTCACCACTCCTCCAATTATTTGCCTCATTTGTTTCAATCAAGGGATTGCACATGTTTCTGCAAAATGTAAAAAGTGTCTCTGCAATTACTCACGCTCTGAATAGGAGAAATTCTACACTCACCCGAGATGTGTACCTGCAAAACACCAATTCATTTCCCCATTGATTTGCTGACTGCCTGCAACTCCATGACTACAAATCCTCATTTTCTTCCACACTACCCTACCCTTTCCTTTTTTTCAGCCTGTGCACGTGACTGAAATTTGTTACTGCATCCAGAAGATCAAAGTCATCAACATTTTTAAGATGGGTTGCTCATGTTTCCTCCTTAATTCACAAATCAACATGTCAAAACTTATTGGACTGGAAAGATATCTGCTTGGTTTTGATCCTCCCGACAAAATTCTTGAACCTTACCTCAGATAAGGGTTGCAGTATGAGGAAACATACTAAAACATGTTCAGAAGTCAGCAAACATTGTTGGTCTTCTCAGTGGTGTGCACAAAACGTGTGCTGAAAGACAAAATGTGAACTAAAGTGACCTCTTTGTCGGCAAAACATACCCTGAAATACCTTCTTGGTTAGCAAATCACATTAATCTGCCTCTTTGGCTGGTTAAAACATGTAAACTGCCCTCCTTAAAAACCAAAGCACCAATCTCTTGGGAGCCAAAATGCTGGCTAGAGTGCCATGCTGGTTGCCAAAATGAGTCAAAGTGCCCTCTCTGGAGCCAAAGTCACACTAAGTGCTGTTTTGGGAGCTGAAACAAACATTAAAGTGCACTTCTGGTTGGCAAATCACACTTATCTGCCCCTTTGGCTGTTAAAAACATTATAAAGTGCCTTCCTGGGAACCAAAACACAAGTTCTCTCTTCTTGGGAGCCAAAATACGGAAAACTGCCCTCTTGTGAGCCAAAGTACAGACTGTGTGTGCCTTCTTTTAACTTTTACCCCTGCCTTTGCAAATGTCTGTGCATGCCACTGGGTTTTTTAATCCCCCATACATCCTGAATAATGATGAAAAAACATGAAGAAATAAAAAATGGAGTTTAATTAAGCGGCAACCCCTGGTCTAAAAATATGATGCAATGCGGAAATGCTATGCAGTTTGTCGAGTAACTGCTTGAGGCTGGCTATGGAGGTACCGGAAAACCAAAAAGGCTGTTTCTTACAGCTGAGATAAATATGTTTACACCCTGGTACAAAAAATGACTTCAATATGAAAAGCTAATTTAACTACCAGCATGTACTATGTAGTGGTGAATTTCTCTATAAAGAATGGGCTTTGTCCAGTTATTATACTATGAGTTTAGTAACTAAGCCACTGTGCAAACCTTGAAACTCAGTTCAATCAAAGTGAAAGTTTGACCTCACAATGGGCCAGTGGGGCTGGAAAGGAAATGCATGCATGAATTGCCCCATTGGGGAAGCTTCAGTTTAAAATAAACAGGGGACAGAGCATGCATTGGTAGGACGAAAGTGTAATTTGTCATGCACTTTAACCTCAATGGATTGTGTATACTGAGTTTACCTGAACAGTTATGTGTATTGTGATATCTATTTCAGTGTTCTGGGGGTTATTTGTGACGGTATACAGGTACTTATCTGTTATCTCACATTGCCCTGTGGTAAAATATATATCATTTTTAGAACCTAAGTCATCTTGGAAAAGCCTTTATGACTTGGCGAAAAAGTTTTTAAAACCCTATACACCAAAGTTTTCATCCCCTCATTGGCTATAAATATAACAAATGTCAGAAAAAGCATCATGGCAAACAGCCTTTCACTTTTAGGCTTCAGTTTTCCATTGACGTCCAGTCACTTTGGTTCCAGTTAAGTGTGTGAATAATTAAAAGGGAATGTTTTGACTGACCAATTACAGAGCGTCACTGACTCAACATCCTTTGGCTCCTGTACCTTTGACCTCTACATTATTCATGGACCACAAACTGCCTGCTCTGACTGAGCCTTCAATTTTGAATACAGTTGTTTTGTATCTTTAAGTAGGAGGCAGTGGTTACACTGTGCGCTGTGTGAGATTGTAAACTGCGTTTAGTGCTTGAGGCTTATTAAAGAAGAGTTTAATAACAAAGTCTCTCATCTTAATGTGTCAGACATCACAGATTTAGCTTCATAACCTTTTGTTTTAACAAGCACAGCTGTGAGAGGTTTTCTCCAGTTGTCAAGCCTCCCTGCTCCCGCCCTTGGATAAAAATCGAAAAAAAATTCTCACACAGGAGAATGTAAATTTAGTGTCGCCTATAAATTTAGAACAAGACCAAATTAAATTTTAAAGGTCTCAGGCGGGGTCTCCTCTGAGACTTTGCTGCATGTCACAAAGCCAGTATATGCATTTGAAAGGAGCGTGAGACCTAAACCACACAGTAACCCTCCCCCTGTCATTTCAGAGAATAGTTCATCGAGTTTTTAATGATCATTAAGCACGCTTCCAGATGTTGGGAGGGGAATTCATCCTCACACAGTCCCCTGTGCTCTGCATCAGCAAACATGAGAACAGGAGTGAGACAGGTCCGGAAAAACAAGAAGAAGTAGTGCTGTCTGCATCCTAACTGCATGGGAACCACAAACAGCACTTCATTTTTACATTAGAGAGCACATGGAAGTGATTGTTAGACTGTCTTTAATGTGCCGGCGCTCAAACAGTCAGTCAACCTTTTTTTCTCCCAGTTGGTGGTTCAATCAATGCTCTCTCAGTGAAACAGCAATTCATCATCATAATGGATCCTTAGAAGTTGTTCATGTCAGATGTAGAATGTTGGAGAAGACAACAAATAACCAAGAACAATAAATATTTATAGGAGTAATTGTATATTTATACTAGAAGGGACTAGATCACAGAGATAGAGTGTGTGAAAAAGCATGATCAAGAGGGAGAGATCTAACTACTAATGATACGAACAATTATTATGATTGACAGACATGTCTTTAAATAAATCTCCGCTGACAAAGAGTCGCTGTGTTTCATATTTGAAGACTTACGTTTGACAGTAAACACAGGGCTGTTGAGAAATTTCCTATTACTTAAGTCAGAAAATGTAGAAAATAGAATCCTAACACAACAACAAAGTTACCCATGTTGATTTCCATGGCAGATTTTCTCCTCCCCAAAGAGAACCACTGTGAGCACAACGCCTTGCTTATGTGGCGTGAGAACAGTGGCCTCAGAAAACACAGGCTTTACTATCGCTGTGATGTTTCCAATTAACTTCACCTGCATAATCAGAGGCACGACAAGTCAGAGGCCGCAAATAAACGGAGGGGGCAATTTAAGAATCGTAAATCCCACAAGGGCTTGTTGGCGTTTTCACTGATGTGTTAAAGTTGTTAATTTTGTTTTTCATGAATGCTACCTTTGGTAGGCACACAGAGGCTGCGGTCAGGGAACGCACGAAAGGGCAGCTGTTTAGTCTCTGTGCACTGTTTACTCACTTTGTCATGCAATTTTCTGTTTTGCTGGACTCCAATTTTGCAATCTCGTTCCTTTTAGTTTCTTGCAATTTCTCAAACCATAGATCAGGACTGCCGCAAAAAGAGGGCTAAATCATTCTGCAAACTGCAAACTGCAAACACAAGTTTGATATAAATCAAACTCACTCACATGAAACTTTTTAAAAAGTTGTTATCATAACGACTTGTTTTAATGGCTACAAGAACCAGCTGAAATCCAACAATGTGAATGAAATCTTGATTTTGAGACATGACAGAACTCAAACTTGATCTTCCAAAGCCAACAAATTCAAAACAGTGTCTGACAACTTTGGCCTGAACCGACAAACAGACCCATCCAGATTTCACCAGATCTGAAGTAACAGCCTGTGATGATTTCCAGGGACAAAGCCAACATTCAAAACTTTCTCAGCAGCTTGAAAGCCAAAACACTCAGTTTAAACCAAACTCTTCCTCTTCTTCATCTTCAGTGTCGTTCAAACTGCTGCATACCAGCGTTTCTCAGTCATCCAGCTGAGAGTGAGCAGAAATGTCTGCTTCCAGAAGAAAACCCTCAATCCCAGCATGTGGTAACTGAGGGTGTCATTAAAATTCATAGATAAACATAAATAAATCGTTGGGAATTTGTGCAAAGTATTGTTTGTGGACATATAACACTTTTTATGACTAAATGAAAGACTTACAGTGTACAGTACTTATCCTAAGAACTCATGCTAATCTGCTGCAAACACAAATCATAAAAAAAGGCATCTTAATGACTTTTTCTTTCTGTTGAACCATATTAGAGTTTGGGTCTCAGTAGATATAAAACAACACAACAATGTAGGCATTGAAAAATAAAGTCCACGGTATGTTTTCTTCACTCAGTCGAGTTTTTCCTCCAGGACAAAAGGTGAAGAAAGTAGATATGGAACCTTGTGTTTTGATCATAAAACTGAAGACAGAATGCAGGCATGGCTAGAGAGAAGTCTGACTGTGTAACACTATCTACTCTTTGTGCTTTAACACTCTGCCAGTGAGACTACAAGGTCTTACTGAGCCCATTATGCTTTCACACCAAACTAAACTTCGAGATGTGTGTACTTCTGTGTACTTATCACAGATGTCAAAGGCAGCGCTGAGCCTGGATGCAGCAACATTAGTGTCAGAGTGAGCTTGGACTGGAAGGGCATTTGAAAGCAGGGAAGAGACGTGAAAGCTGCATAAAACATAAAAACACAATAAAGAAAGACACAATTTGCATCATCCAGATCTTTTATTAATAAATCCCATTTTTAGCATTTTTGAAAGATGTTGTTTTTCATGGCAGTGGAGACTCTGACAGTGTTTATACACAGATGCTTCATCTGAAACAAGAGGCCACTAGCAGGCGTTAAGCCTGTGAGTCAGGCTAAATTACTGATGACTTTGCTTTGTAGAGCTGCCTTTCCTTTCTCCTCTCACAGCTCAAAATCAAACAGAATCTTTCATCGTCTTCACTTGGAAAACACTGAGGAGATAACTTGGATTTTTCTGCTCAGTCAACAGGGGATGTAACAGAGGGAACAGTATTGAAAAGAAAATTACAAACAATTTGTTTCAAGTTGTTAGAGCAACATAAATAGATTCCATGTTTTGAATAAGACTGATGTTTGGCACAGTAAGTAATCAGACATAAAATGTGAAAAATTCAGTTTCTGCTCTTCATTTCACTCCAGTAAGTGGCAAACGTGTATGTGTTAGAGAGAGCGCTTCGGTTGGCTGGGGGCAGCCTACCTTGAAAGCCTCTTGTGACTCTTGAAACCTCTTTAAATGCAAGACTTCCTCATTCCTCTCCTTCAGATTGAAGGAGCTCATAAAAATGCAGACAGAACTATCAGAGCTTTGATTGTAAATTTAAAGGAACCCAGAGTTAGTACTTGCAAAACATGTGGTTTTCATACGCGTATCATGTTTTTGTAAAAGCTATATCAGCTCAAGTTTCATTGAGGTTATTCTAAAAGATTTCTAAAGCACATATCACACAGGTTACAGAGCTGAATCTGCACAGTAGTTCTTTTGACCTCTGTTATTCTTTCACTTCCAGATCACATGGGACATAATTCCTCTGGCATGCACTAAGCGGAACAACACCTGCAGGCATTTTGCCCTCTAAATCACAGAAACAGGCCAGCTGCGATACAGTGGATGAGGAGGTGAGCGATGTGTGTTGATTAAGATCTGTTTTCACCCTCTGTCACCATTGGCTCCGACGTCTGAGCCACGAAAACCTGGTACCTTTTCCAAAGCTCTGCACACCATATCCTAGCTCTGTCGATCATTAAGGTACAAGCTGCTGCACAGATGTGCCTGGTTGGGTTAATGGCCCCACTGCAGGCCCTATCTGCTCTGCAGCAACAGCTTACGTCCAAGTTTTGCCAAGCCTCTGTGTGTTTTATGACTTACAGTAGATCCTGAGTGGTGTACTGAAGCGTTTCAAGTAAAAGTCTGTTTGAAATCAGGAATTTAAAGCCTGATACACTTAGAATGAGTCTACTATAGAGGAGACACTTGAAAAGTAGCTGACTGGCAAAGTGAGTGCGATAAGCTATGCAGGCAATGCTGTGTTTGTTTGACATGAATTCTTATGACCCTGTAACAAAATACATTCAATGACTGTGCGTTCATTTATACTAAAACTGCAGAATAAGTAGAAAAAAACATGTTGAATATTCATGAATTGGTGTTTTGTATTCCAAATTTGCAGCTTCTCAAGTAGACAAATGTTTGTTCAGCCATTTGAGTCATCTTGCACTTTTGAAATAATAAGAAACAATAGTGAAAAAACAAAAACTAGGATTTTGTCTTCTCATAAAACTGTATTCTTACATTTGTGTTATTAACACTTACAGTTGTGCCTAAAAGTTTACACTCCCTCCAGCAGAATTTTCTGATTTTTTTGGCCTTTTCTCAGAAAGTATGAATGATAACACAAAAACCTTTCTGTCACTCATGGTTAGAGGTTGGGTAAAGACATTTAACAAACAACTGTGTTTACACTTTTTAAAGCATAATGACAACAGAAACTTAAAATATGACCCTGTTCATTCTTCTATACAAACACTGATGACAAGCAAATACATCACAGGTGAGGATGGTTACCTTTAGTAGACATTCAAACACATTTGTGTCAACTTTTGTGCATTTATCAGGCCAAAAACATCAGAGTTGTGTAAACTTTTGAACAGGGTCATTTTTGAAGTTTCTGTTGTCATTATGATTTAAAAAGAGTAATCTATTTTTTTTTCAATAAATGTCTTCACCCAACCACTAACCATGAGTGATAGAAAGGATTTTGTGTTACCATTCATATTTACTGAGAAAAGGCCCAAAAATCAGAAATTCTGCTGGAGGGGGTGTAAACTTTTGGGCACAACTGTATTTAAACACTTGTCTCCAGATTCATAACATGAGTTGTTTTCGAAGAGGCATTGCATTCATGTGATGTTTATATGGCATAAAAATGTGTAGGCATGAAACAATAATCCTTGAAAACACTCATAAAAATACGTGACACATGATGTACAGAGAAGAAAAACCCAAACGAAGAGAAACATCTTTGTGAGGTTCAGCACTTAGTTTTTCCCTGGAACATCTGTTCAACTTGATTGACAATGTGTGTGAGAAAACTGCAGTTAGTTTCTAAGAAAGAGTCTCCAGGGTCCATTTTGATGCTCTTTAGAAGCATCAGGGCCCATGTGGTTTACTCAGATTCAATTAAAAGTTTCTGACCAAGCTTTAGATGGAATTGGTGTCCTAAAGAGGCGGCTACCCTTGGGAATGGTCAAAACCTTGGTGAGGGAAAAGTGAGCCTATTAATGCCCTTTTATTTTTTTTCTTCCATGGGCTTTAAGGGAATGACCATGATTCACCTCCCACTCAGTGAATATGAAAGGACACACTTTGAAGTTGAAACTAGACTTGCAAATCAGACCACTTTCTCTGCATCATAATTCAAGAGGTTCACCGAGGCTCATAACAAGTGTAGAAAGTGCAGCTCTAACTCAGCCATTTCAAAACCCTGAATGAACCGAATGTTTATGACCTTCACTTTCACCTGAATTTATTTACCACCTTGCAGTTAGTTGAGAGGACTTCAATGGTGTCAAAAGGGACTCGTCAACACAACTGTTAATTGACGCACAGTTCGTATGCAACAGTAGTTTTTCCCACAGCTGAAATCTCAGTATACTTATTGCAGTGGCTCTTTGAGGACTTGCAATTGAATCACCCACTGTATTAAAAAAGAGAGAAAACTGATAAAGAGCAAAACAAAACAGAGGGAGGCACAAGGACAATACAAGCAGGAGAGGGCCAAATAATCTGCAACACAGAGCTGATGTGATAATGTTACTCCTCAGTGTGCAAGCAGAAAAAAATAGCTCATTCTGAAAGAGATTGAGAAACAGTCAAAACAGAGCAAAGAAAAGATAATCAATAATAATAAAGAACGAGTTATTAAATATGACCCAGAAAGACGAGAACAAGCCCGGTCATCGAGTGTTTTATGATTAATGAACACAACATTTCATTCTATTATTGAGGTATATTTCTTACTGTATTTTACACATGCCTTTGATCTGTATCAGCATCTGGGTCTTGGGTGGAACAAGACTAATGTATTGAACTCCTTTCTAGTCCTGCCAAACAGACATGATGACAATCAAAGCTGACTCACTCAAAGATATGTAGGTAAAAGCCTTTCCACGTGGTATTTGGACACAAAATCAGACAGGCCACCTGTAAAGCTGAAGTTGTTTGAGTTTCTGGTGTAAAATGTAGCATGACAGTGACAGCCCAGGATTTTCTGTTCTCTGCAGGTTTTGCAGTTGCTTCTGATGTTCATGGCTTGTTCAGTTGTCAGTGCTCATCCTCATGTGGTGATAGAAAAATTGTGTGTGGCTGCAAGGCTGAAGGCTTAGACATGATTCTCCCCTCTATACGGGCAACGTGTCAGATTTTACAGAAATCTTTCAAGGCTTTTTTTCTTCTGTATTATAAACCTTTCACCCGCTAAGAGCCAGATCCACCACTCAGCTTGGCTGGGCCACCAAGTCATCAGAGCTCATTGTTATTATCCTACAGGTGCATGAATCGACTTCACTGCATGCATCTGTGACCCAGAGTTACTCATGACTTGTCTTTTCTTTTCGTTTTAGATATGTTCTCTTCACTCTCTTGGAAATAAAATACATCCAGAGTTTATGACACTGTCTTTCTCTCAGATGCGGCATCACCATAGTAATGTCTATATGTGATTTTTTCTCCACAAAAGTGTTGCTGTAACAAGTGTGTTAGATTCAGTTTGCATTGCTTTTCCCCCCCAGCACTGAAGTAACTGCACTAAAGTAAATCATATTTGACTGTTAGATACTAGAGAAACAGAATCATTGCTGTATCTTGATTTACAGTATCTATAGTACCTGCGTTTCCTGCTCTAACTGTATTCTAATGTATCGTGTCATTTCAATATTTTGATTCAAAGTATCATTAATGTAATTTTACTTCAGAATCAGAAATACTTTATTAATCCCAGGAGAAGTTAAGTGTTACTATTGCTCATATAAAAATGATAGGGTAATAAAATAGGTTATAAGATAGAATAAGGCAATAAAATAAGCATTAAAAGAGTTAAGTACCAATAAGCAATCAGAAATGAGTGACAAACAAGATTTAGAATACAATTAGAAGATCAAAATATCAAAATAAGCACTATCTTAATTATGTATTGGACAAGGTGAATTATGACAGACAAATATTGCACAATTTGCAGAGAGATTATTAGTTAAATGGATAAGTTTCTATAAGATTAGTATGTCAGGTTAAGAATACAGTGTTGGTTTTGTTATGGGAGGAGTTATGAAGTCTGATGGCTACAGGCAGGAATGACCTCCTGCATCATCAGTGATTGCACTGAAATGTGCCTCTGTGTCATCAGAAAGTCAAGCGCCACCTGATGAGTGTCACTGGCCTTACAAATAAGTGTTAACAGAATCAGTATAGTGTCGTTGTTTTTTTGAGCCACACTTCTTTGCTGTTTACAGTCATACCTCATAACTCGATAAATCACTTAAGGCTCACCTGATCTGTAACGTTACTACAACTGAAATATGGACTTTGAAAAGTTACATAGGAGTGGTGGTGCAACATCGAGCCCTGTGTCCTTTTCTCCTGGTGTGAAATCAAGAGAAAAATGAAACACAAATTTGAAGAAATCAGTGCCACAGTGTTTTTATATGATGACGGCAATACTTACCATCCTCACTCTGTCCTGACCTTTAAATACCCGCTCCTCTCATCACTTGGATATGAGAACGCTCTCTTGAGCCATCTGTTTACTGTAATGACACATCACTTAAGTGTTTCTCTCTGCTGTGTTTGCAACATCGTGACTCTGCACTGCATCCAGGACCTAAACAGGTCTGCGTAGTAGCATCCACTTGAATCTGCTGTTATCAATGCTTGGATTGGCATGGCCTGGATAAAGCTAACCACCCAGCTTTTTGTAAGACCTTATGTAAGACCTCTTTAACTGTTAGCTCTTTCTTTACAACTGAGCCTAAGCCAACATTTCCCAATAAGTAATTGCAACAGAGGGCTGGGGTAACATTTTCTGTCTCTATTACTTCACTCAGAATTTTCCATTAATAAGAAACAAGAGGATCATTGCTGTAAGGACACTATATCTAATGATTTAAGAGGTAATTGTGAATGAGCTGTTAAACATGTGGATGCAGAGAGCATGAATGATACCAGCCAACAAAGCAGACACAATAACATTAAAATTAAACTGTTCAATATGGTCCACATGTGGAGGCGTAATGTATGAGATCAAACTGCAGTCCTTGTGTGGGTTATTGTTCTGGTAACACTAAAGTCTATTTTGAAGTAGGAGGCTCAAAGGAACAAGCTGGCATATCTGGGAATATCAATGAAATTCTTGTCCGAGTGTAAGGTTTCAAACTTAACAGTTTCCTGTGAGCAGTAAAAACTTTTGCAATTATGAGCTATAACTTTTATGAGATGCTGAGTGTGTAACTCCAACATCCAGGCACGGCCCTGCGTAGTGAAAAGCTTATGATGATGAGAGAAAATCTCCATAACATCAATATTTTTGAAGTGAAATGCAGTGTAAAACGCATAATCGTGCACACGCTGTAGACACTATCTATTTAGGTGGGGATTCAAAGTGAAAGCAGATGAGTCTGTAGGCTAAAATACTTTCCACTTGAAGTAGGCCGCTCGTGTTCAGAGCTCTCTCAGTAGCTGGGCTTGTTCCAGATGCTTGGCTGGAGGAGTCAGTTCAAACTACTTGGCTCCACTGCTCTCACCACACTGTCGCTGGGTTGAGCCCTGATTTACAGCTAAAGTCCTCCTGCTGGACTGGCCAAACCAAGGGCAGATGAAGAATGGCATCCAGGAATCCTCACACAATAGAATAACTCCACTCCAAAAGAGTTGGGATGTGGTGTAAAGTCTTGATCAAAACAGATTTTGAAGGGTTGAAACTGTTCCAACCTTTTAGTTAATTAAAACAGTGTTAAGATAACATATCAAACGTTGAGAGTGAAACATTTTCTGTTTTATGAAAATGTACAGTCATTTTAGAATTTGATGCCAGCAACACTTTTTTTTAGCGATGAATAAGACTGCTGTTCTTTTGTGAGTTCAAATCCAGTGCAGAAAAATACAAGGTTAAGGAAGGAGGAATCCAAGATTAAGGCTGAGAGAGAGGAAAGAGGCAGCAGGGATAGAGGAAGGATGAGAGAGGGTTAGATTTCCTTCACTACCCAACTGAACATGTGACCTGAATATCTCAATGACAGCCTTCTAAGTGAATGTTATCTGATTACTGGTTACATATTACTTTAACCTTTTGGGCCCCACAGTTGGTTCAATAAAATATTCAGTTTTGAAATCACTAATCCAAAAGGTTGAAGCTTGAAAATACTTAGAGATAAAGGTAGACCGAATGAGAAAAATCATTAGTATTACCCAAAGTTTGAGACGGGAGTTAAAAGGCTTGATGCTTAAAGGGTTTAAAAGAATCTAAATAAACTAAGGCCCCTTTTACAAAACAATGTTTCACAGTGTTTCACCCTGAAACGGATGAAAAAAATCTGCATTTACAAGGAAATGCTGAGAGATTGAAAACGCTGTATTATGCATGTCAGGCCTATAGGTGGCGATACAACTGTAGAAGCCGTATTCACGACAACAGTACAGAGACCAAAGAGGTGAGCCGGTCATCTGGAGTTTATATTAAAAACTTCTTCTCTAATTGCAGAAATAGTGCAATAAATGTACATTTTGGTAGAAGGCGGTCAGTCAATTCAGCAGCTGAAAAGCGAAACGGTAGGTTGCTGTTGTTGTTTTTCGGTTCATGCATGGCACAGAGGAGGCTTATTGAGCAAGCGCAGAGCTGAACGTGACATCAGCTGTTCACAAGGAGACAGTGAAAACGGCATTTTCAAAAAATTCCACTCTGGAGAGCGTTTTCGAAAGTTAGCATTTCTGTGGAAACGGGGGGCTGGAACGCAACAAAACTTTTGCTAATACAGTTGTTGTGTAAACAGGGCCTAAGGGAAAAAAGATAAGGGTTCTCGTACCATGAATATCCAGATTCTTGCAATCTGTGTACAGAGTGGTGTGCATAGACTTTATGAAGGACAGGGGCAAAAAGAAAAGAAAAGAAAAGACAAGACAAGACAAGACAAGGCATATACTCATGCCTTTTGGCTCCCAAGATGGCAGTTTGGATTGCGTTTTGGCTCCAAAGAGGGCAATTCAGTGCACATTTTGGCTACCTAGAAGGTAGTTTAGCGCTTGTTTTGGCTCCCAAGGAGCCATTTTATCATGTTTTGCAAAGCAGGAGTGCACTTTAGCATGCACTTAAGCTGCCATGAGGGCATTTAAGCAAGTATTTGGGCTCCAAAGAGGGTAGATAAGTGCTCATTCTGGCTCCCAAGGTAGCGTTGTAGTTCATGTTTTGGCTCCCAAGAGAAGTTCAGCACGTGTCTTTGCTCCCATGATGACTCTGGTGCACATTTTGTCACTTAAAAGGTCTGTTCAGAACACCTTTTGTCCTGAGATGGCAGTTAAGCATGAGTTTTTCTTCCCAAGGTACTTTTTTAACAACTTGGCCTCAAGGGGAGGGGCACACCACCGTGTTTACTCTTGTAAACGTAATTAGATTACACATAATTTGTTTCACTGGGGAAACTGATTTTATTTTATGTTATTTGGGTACACACAGATGTAATCTGGTTACATGTGACCTGAAAACTCAGCAGAAAGTGTTTTAGAAGAAACTTACTGTTTTTTATTATTTCTCTCATGATATTTCTTATATCATGCAAGTTCTTTTTGACTCGAAAGCAGATTTTATGGACGTTTTGAAGTGTTAAGCTTTCTAGTGTAAATTCTTCTTGGTTTATTGTGAGATTAATGACTAAAGGATTGTGCGTGCATCCATAAATAACTCACAATACATGTACTATAGTCAATCATTTGAATTCCTCTTTGTTCAGAGAGGTAGGTTGATCAGAAACTCTCCACCAAACTCGTTGCAGTATACTTTTGGTTTTTAAAGTCAGCAGGCTTCTTACAGACAAATGGAGGGCATGAAGCCTGTGGTGCATGATTGTATAATGGAAACTGTAGAGGCTCTTTCACGCTGCTCTGAAACACCCACATGTAAACAGCTATCAGAAAAAGATCACAACTCCCGACCCTACCGCAACACAAATGTGCACAGGGAATGCAGTCCACGTCTGGTAAGATGTGACAGAAATAGTTCACTGCAGAAAATACAAGAATTTGTTCAGAGAAGTATCTGAAATGTTTATCAGAACAGTTTGAGTTTAAGCTTCACCCTGAGCATCTACCTTCTAAAGCCTTCTGTCTCATAAAAGTCAAAGTACTGATTTTAGAAGATGACCCAATTTCAAAGAGGATATTTTTCTCTTTAAAGTTGTTCTGTGTTAATTTATTCATCTAGTAAATTTAAATGACTTGTGGCTTTTAAAGGCATTTGTGAGACCACTGACAAATAAGCAGCAGCATGACGGTCATAAACTTCTCACGTCGTCCCCATATGGTAAGCTAACACTGAGCCATTTTCACAACATAAGGAAAAGCAGCAAAGTTGTCATTAACAGCTGTTTATAAGTCAGGCCAGTGAGTCGACATGGACATTACACTTCAGAAAAAAAGTTCACACGGACAAAAAAAAACATTTCTATTACAATATACAAGTTGCACCTAAGGCCGTTCTGTTGTCAAAGGCTAAATGTAAGTGGAAACTCAGTGAAAGGTTGGTAATTTTGATCAAAACGGAGGGGAAAAAAACTGTATATAAGCAGCCAAGAAGCACAACTGTGAGAAATCCAATTAATGGTGTGACACGGCTCGCCAGCTGCGAGTACAAACATAATTTGTTTGTTTTTGTACAGCTGGAGAGGTTTTAAAGAGAAAAGTTGTTTAATGTTATATTTTGGGGTTATTTTAAGGCATTGTTCTGATTGGACAGGACAGTGGGTGAGGAGGGAAAAGATTAAGCTGTATGCCACAACATGCTTTCTCAGGTTTAAAAAAAATTGTATATGGATATAAAAAGAATGTGTTTAATTTTTCATTTCAAAAACTTCCAATATGGGCATAAGATTTGAATAAAGTCATCCATCGCCAAATTAATTGCCTGAACTGACTGTTATATGCATTGTACATGTACTGCAACACCATTTTGACTAACTACATACAGACTTAAGCAAACACAGTCACTGTCCTTCAGCTCAGGTTCCCTCAAAGAAAAGACAACTCAGACAAAACATATTTGCTTTTTTAATGAAGTGGAGGCAAAAGTGAAACATTTTCTGGAATAGAAGTAATGTTTTAGGACAGTGCTTGGACAAATCGTCTGTTCTTTCTGATTTGTATCCACAACTATGAACCAGACCCTCAGTACATTTACATGCAAGCAGCGACTAAGCTGAGTAAGGTCTGAGTTTGATCACAAAGTCACAGCAGGGGATCAAGTCTTGTCTGTGTATAGATGCAAAATAGAGAATTGGACTTCTGGTCTTTTCTGCTTTGATAGGAGGCGCTGTGTGTTTTTTGATAAGGAAAGCGGAGCGCGTATCAAACTCGTTTCATATCACCTGAAAAGGAGATAATCAAACAGCGATGGCCAAGGTGGGTGCATCGGTAGCTTTTTATGTCTTTATCTGGTTTAGTCTCTTTGATATTCTAACAAACTTTGACTGTCTCTACGACCGCTAGAAGAGGATTAGATCCTGCTAGTCATTACATTAAAATTTCATTATGTGAAGCTTCTTAAAATGTCATGAGTGGAGTTATATCTTCTTTTTAATCAAAACATGTTTCATAAAAGAGAAAATGAATTAATTTCATCTTTGGATTCTGTTCAAAGGCCCCATTTAAGTCACGGCAGCTGACAAAGTGTAGCAACGAGAAGCACGATCTGTCCTTTTCCCAGAAGGAAACAATTTTTATGTATTAATTTTGTAGTAAAAACGGACACTGGTGCTGATACTGGGAGAAAGAACAGAGGAGCAGAGGAAAGCTAAACAGGAGAGTGATAGAGCACAACTAAAAATGGGGTTAGCTGTTTTTGATGATGATCAGTCCAACCCACATAAAGCAGTTATGGTTCAGGACTGTGCTCAGGCAAATCAACTTTTACTTTTTGACTTCTCTGCACAATTATGACTCACATACTCAGCATGTTACATCTACATAGCGGCCTGAATATGGTCTACCTGGATAGTAAAGTCGCAGCAGGGGATCAAGTCTTGTCTGTGTATACATGCAGAAAGGAGAATTGGACTACTGTCTCCTTCAGCTTTGATAGGTGGAGCTGTGTCCTTTTTTGATAAATTTGAGTTGCATATTGAACTTGTTTCGGCTCACCTGAAGAAGAAATAACAATCAAATGACTATGAACAAAGTCGGTGCATCTGTACTTCTTTGCGTCTTTTTGTGTCACAGTGTTTGTGTTTCAGTGCAGTGACCCTATTCATCATAGTCATGTGGTGAAATTTGCTTATTGAATGCCAAGGCACACTGAGACTTGCCAAGTCCTGCCAAATCAAACCACAGTTCAATGGTAATATTGTTGTCCAAATATGACAATTAGTACATTCTTGGTCTGACGAAGCTCATAGTCAAGTTTTTTAAGTGTCATATAATGTACTGAGCTACTTGGATGGTTATAGTGCACAGAAAGGTAGCTGTAGTGGGAAAGTTTGAGTGACGCAGAGTTCAAAGGTAAAATGTTTTAGTACTGATGCTCAGTCTAAATTTCTGTTCATTGTAACAAAAGGTTTCTAATTTCAGGTAGCTACACTCTTTTTTCCCAGGTTTACTTGAGTACTTGATCAGGAGAAAACCAACAAAGCTCCTGTTTCACAAGACCAGCAGGAAAAAGAAATGACTGCCAAAGAAATGAGTCGATTTCAGATGAAATAAAGGCTTCCAGGAGTCCACAGAAAGTTGAAATGTGGAAAGTTGAATGGATTCCTTTTTTTGCAGGATTTTTATGTGCACTGAATAAAAATGATAGTGACACTAAGGGCAATTTAAGAGCTTTAGCCGCGGAAAGCACTCTAATCACACCTTTGTGCTTCCATCCCCATTCAGTATTAGGTTCTCACCACTGCTCATGAGGAGCTGTGAGGATAGTGAACCTTGAAAAAAAAAGCACCTTGGCAGCTAAGTACTTCCATATGTTCTCGATTCATCGTGTGTGCTATAATAAATCCTCAAAGCGGCAGAGAGTACGTGTATTTGATATAAACATCACCGGGGATCATCATAAATTATTGTAGCTCTTTTGGCTGCAACTTTATTATTGCACCCCACTTTCTTCACAGCCAAGTATCCTATGCAAATGAGAGAAAGTGTGCTGTGACTGATGAGGTTAAGTGTGTCAGTCCACTGTTAAGACCTCACAATCACAGTCCTGCTCAAGTCTGCTGGGACTGTTTGAATCCCTGAGGCTCAAAGGAACAAAAACACAGCCGTGCCGTACCGTACTATGTGCCATCAATGCAGAGATGAAGTATAATTACTGAAAACTAAACCTTAAAAGGAAACGGGTCCAAACGAAGCGCCTGAAATCTGTTTATCAGTCCATAAGCAGGTTTCAATCTTAATTGCCTGGAAGTGCCTTAAAGGCCTTGGAGTACCGTGGAGTCGGGAGGTTAATTAGCATCAGGGATTAGATATTTCTCCTGTTCTTAATCAGGCGGTCCAAAGGAAAATGTTCATCATTGTGCTGGCCATTGGCGCCAGACATCTGTACCTTTTAAATAAATTTATATGAGTGACTAAGCCTATTGCCTGGCACCTGTCCAAATCTGTTTGTGTTTATTATCTTTATCATCAGGTTTGTTTGGAGGGCCATCACTCACACATGTAAGCCAACAACAGGCCATTTATTAATCTAAGAACACTTAACACAACAAGATTTAAAGGCTGATTATGAATGTAAGTAATTCCTGAGGTGGTGGAAAGTTTGCAGTCTCAGGGGAAATAAGTGTCGGAGCTGTCAAGTTACAGTAAATCAAAAATGTCTGACGTTAACAACTGGAAACTAAGTAAATCTGAGTGTCTGAAGGTTTTAGCCAGATAACAGTGGAAATCTGTGAGCCTGAAAATCTTTTCCAGGTAATGTGAGGGGATTCTGCAAAAGCATATCTGATAAGGACATCCAAGTGTTACAAGTTCAAAATGATCTTTACTTTTGCAACCTGAGCATACAAACAAAATTTGATATTCACGGCTGGTTGCCTACACGATCAGGACCCTGGTGGTATTTCCATTTGTTTTATGATTGCTTGCACAAAGATTTGAGCATTTGTTTTTGTTGTCAGTACAGAATAAATCTTAATGCAGAGGTATTGGCAGAGTAAATGTAATATTTTCCAAAGAGAAACTTGTACAGTGTAATATATGATTGTTTAATAAGAGGAGAGATGAAAATGACTCATGCCTTCTTTTGCTCTTTGTACTTATGCCTGTCAGTGTGTGTTTTCATAGTTCCAGATTTATACCTCTTCGATGGATAGAGCTGGAAGGAAGAGATATCTGTTAAAGCAGGTGTTGAGTGCTGAGACCCTCAGTTACAACATTTGGGCTTTACTGTTGGTTTATCAGACCAAACCTGTCTTTAAAGTATGTTTATGTGCCACTATGAGGCCAGTTTTGCTCTGGATAGTTCATCACGTTCCTCCCTCAGCACCTGTATACTCCACAGGAGGAACGAGCTGCATGATGGTTCTACAGAGAGATCTTTAAGATTGCAGCACTGATTTTCTCCAAACTGCCTGCGGCTATTATTACTGCAGAAGTAAACTAAACCCAGCTCTTCCATGTACTGATTCACTAACTCACAAACTTTGCTTGCATCCAGTCAATGGAACTGATCCCCCCTATGGTTCTGCCAAACACTGAGCAACATTCTTGCAAACACTGAGCAACATTCTTGCAGAGATACCAAATCAAAGAAAATAACTCACTAAAATCCACAAATTTCACATTTAAAATTCTTCTAAGTGCTTTTTGCAGCTGAGGCTCAACATTTCATTAAAACATGACTCATTCAGACTGATACGTTTGGCCTTGGGCTAAGAAAACAAGAACATGAAAGGCAGTAAAAATGCCTTATAGACTTCCTAAACTTTAACCAAATCTGGCTGTGTCTCTTAGATATTTTATCAAACTTTGACTGTCTCTATGACCACTAGAAGAGGATTACAGCCTACTAGTCATTACATTAACTTTTGAATATGTGAAGCTTTTTAAAATGTCATGAGTGGAGTTATATCTCCTTTTTAATCAAAGCATGTTTCATCAAAGAGAAAATGGATTAATTTCATCTTTGGATTCTGTTCAAAGGCCCCATTTAAGATGAACCAGCAGATAGAGTTTGGAAGCACAATCTGTCCCTTTTCAAGAATAAAACAATTTCATGGATTAATTTTATGGTGCCGGGACTTAGAAAAAGAACAGAAGAGTAGAAGAAAGCTAAACAGGAGAGTGATAGAGCACAGGCTGAAAACAGGGTAAGCCGTTTGTGATTATGTTCAGTCTGACCACACATACAGTCTGATCAAACTTCAGTCTATCAATAAAATGAAGAATAACATGATATTTTCTCTATTTGGTTAAGTTAGAGTTGATAGATGAGCACTGGTAGGCCATAACTAGGATTCACTAACATGTTTCAGACATGCCTCAGAGCACCAGGCTTTGAGTGGTGTTAAATGTAGCTGATTAACTGGGTGACCGTATTCTGAAATCCCCAAAACACCTCACCAGGTCTCTTGGAGATACTACAAAGATCCTCAAAGACAACACAGTGGCTTTACGAGCCTTATACTTATTTAAAACATTCCTTTTCTGCTTGAAGTGAAAATTTTACTGAGAGCACAGCATGGGCAATCAGAGCATGTTTTCTGTTTGGATCTAAGAAAAGAAGTGGCCTGGGTCTTTTGCGTCATGACACATACGGCATGCATGCTCAATATCTTAAGAGGTAGGTACAAGAATACAGGAATAATGCCAGAGACTCAGTGCAGTGATTTATTATAAATATCAATGGTCTGAAGAACAAGCTGAGCAAACTTCGCACATTTTAGGGAAACTTATTCTATGACCAAACAACAGTGCAAACTGGGTGTACAAAGTTGTTTTAAATCCTGTAAAAAGTTGTCTTGACCAAAGAAAAGTAGTGTTGAAAATAAGCTCTAAAAATGCACACCTTGGCTACAATCACATCCTTACAACAGTGGGGGTGATGAGGTTTATAGGAAACAGAGTCTTTACCCTGGAAAAACACTTCCAATTCTGACCAGACGTCACTGCTATCAATGCTAAACCAATAAGCACAGAGCCTGCAATATGAAGGAGTTGTTCACCCATATATGAAACCTTGAAACCATATAGCATGTTTATGTTCGACTGATACTTATAGTTACTCACATATCCAACTTACAGGAATCAGAAAGTGTGGGTAAGGTGAAGAAGTGAAGGGTTGTATCCAATAGTACTGCATGACTAACAATAACAGCATCCTATTCTCAGAATCACATTCTTACACAAGCGAAATCAATTCAGCACATGAGATATTTTTTAAAAGAATCGGTTTTGAGTCATCCTTCACCGCAATTGTCATGCATGTTTTCCCCGATGCACACTAAACTGAAACAGGAAAAGAGGCTCTTGTTTTGAAAGAATCAGCTGTGGGTATCGTGGTTCTCCTGACTCTCTACAAGAAATTTCCCATCTCAGAATCATTGATGGGAAACACTTCGTCATCAGTACGGCAGCGCACTCCTGTGAGTCATTATTCTCTATAACCACAAAGCTCTCCGCTTCATTCATGTCATAATACGTCGGCCCTTCAGACTGACAGACGGCTGAATCTCTGGCTTAAATTGGCATAATTACAACTTGCTGCCGTTATAAACTCTGATTAGTTGTCAGCCTTAATAACCCAACTTGAAAGCAGTTACATCATCTCCATTTCAGTTGAGTATTTATCAGACAAGAGCTTGTGTTGTTTTGTTGCTTCTTCTTCTCAGAACAAAAGAAATCTTAACTTGGCATAAACAGAGAATCTTGTCAGCAGTCAGAAGGATAACATATGTCTGCTGTAAAACTAGGCTCAACTTGTGTTAATTGTGTTTCTGTCAAACAAATTATGGACTGGATTATTTATTACAGGGCAATCACCGTACACCTGGGAGTTTAGTTGCTATCCAGCGTCATCATGTTTTGGTTTCGTAACAGTTGCTTCAAAAAAATGGGTCGGATGTTTCATGTTATTGCAAAGCAGTTGCTCAACTTGAACGAAATCAGAGCAATTTGGACCCTAAATTGTAAGTGAATTGCTCGACAAAGAGTGAAGAATACATTCGTGATGTAAAAGAAGAAACAGCTCATACATAATTTATGGAGTTCCTGTGTCATTGCCTGTCTCCTCCACAATCGGCTGCACACAATAACTGCAACAAATCATCAAGGCAGAGTGGAATTAAGCCATGGGCTGCAATACACAGATGCTTCTGCAGCAAGCCTCCCAAACAATGCCTGTTGAAAATGAATTAACAGTGAAGGGTGAATTAAATACAGTAATTTAATCACGGTGAATTTAAGATAAAAGCAGAAAAAGGGCCAAAACAAATCAAATCAGAGTAAAGCCTGAAACACGAGCAGATGGCCTCGTAATGGGAAGCAGGTCGAGCTGGTTGCTAAGTGACAAGGGCTAAGAAGAGGGTCCACAGTTTTGGCCGCGGTTTCGAAGGAAAAACACTTCTCCTCCCTAGTCTGAGCCACCCTCTCTCCCCGTAGAGCTGTGGTTGTGACGCTGGCGGGGCAGGACAGGAGGCAGGCCTGACCAAATGAGAAACAGACCCCCTTCACCCTCGTATTGCCTATTTCTCCCTGTGGCTTTTTTGTTTTCAAAGAAAAAAAGAACGCTCTCCAAAAATAGATTTGGGGCTCGCGTGCCAATGGGTTTTGAAACCTTTTTTTTTTCCACTCCCTCTAGTCACGCAAGTAGCCTGGCGAGACCTTGAAGTGAGGGCCGGGGAAAAAACAGAACTCGTAAGAGACAGGACGATCAGAGGGGGAAAAAGTCTCTGTGGAGTGTTTGGAGAAAGGATTGTGGTAAGCTGAGGATGGAGCATCCCTGAAGCCAGGCCTCTGCTTAGGGAACACGGTGCAGAGACTGCCGTGCAAGCTCCAGGTATGAGGGGTTTATGGGTAATCCAAGCAGGAGCAGAAAGACCTCTCTCTCTCTTTCTCTGGGCTGGCCTCATTTTGACTGGACGGTAGTTTGGACTTCACTATAGAGGAGTGTGATTCTCACTATCAGCTCACACCTGGACGCACACATTCTCATTTCTCATGTCCATAATCTGATATCCCTCACTGTGATTCATTTCACATTCGACTGATCCCTGCGGCTGCTGTTCATCTTTTTTATCTGCCACATCGTATATTCTATGTCGTCAAGATGAGATCACTGCCAGATTATAAAAAGAGACATTATCTTTCTCTGGTTAACTGCCTCAGAAAGTGAGCCTTGCTTGGGAAGTTTCATTATAGAAAGAGCTTTTGAACTTAAGACAGTGAGAAAGAACCATGGCACAAGCTCTTCAGCAGAAGTCATGTTAAAGCCATTATATCCTGCAGTCGTTATAGTCATTAAGCCGTCAGAGCTGCTCAAGCCCTCTGCTGCAAAAGAGCATCAAAGTACCCTGGAACATCTGAGTAAAAGTTAATATTTTCTCTGTCTTTAATGCTAGGTAGGCGTGTTGTACCAAACAGATAAGTTCTCAGTATGATTGAATGTGTGCACAATAGACTGTGAATGGATGCAATGAGTTCTCACTGACCTTGAAGCCAAAAGATAAAGAGCCCCTCCTGCTGACAGGCTGCAGTAAAGGTGGTAAACTCTGTCTTCTTGATGTAAAAAGATGGAACAGAGGCCAAACTTTCACATCTATAAACAAATCACAAACTTTTTCTTGAATAGAGATCCCGTCTTCATAGTTATCATGCAGCCATGTCCTCCCATAGGAAAGAAGTTAAGTTTTTATTGGATATATGATTTTAGAAAGATGGGATGTGATGTCAGTGATGATCAGTGTTGAGAATAATGATGGTAAAAATAACAGCGTTACCATCGCTGTTTTAGTTTTGGAGGGGGAAATTTGCTGTTGCTGTTACATTGCAATATTGCATAATCTTGCGCTTGCCAAGATTTAAAATCTTACTTTAAGACATGCTCAATAAAATATCTTGTTTTAATGTTTTTTAACTTATTGTTAGCATTTAAAACTATGTTAGATCTCAAAAAAAGCATGAATGTTTCAATTTTGTCTTAATTAGTCTGAGAATCCTAAAATGAGTGGATAACTGTTGAAACAAGTTACTTTGGTTATCTCACGTTGTTACATAACATTAAAACTTGTTTCAAGATTTAGCTCTACCTCAAGTTGCTTGATTTGAGAATAACACAAAACCATCTTTTTAAGACAGTTTATTTAGCAAACAGCTAAGAATTTTACAAACCCATGCTCAAAATTCAAGAATTATCTTGATCATACTTCTCTAATTCTAAGTAGTCTTGACTTAAAAAAAGTGATATTTTTCATTCCATCTGCAAAAATTAAGAATATAAGAAGCATGAAATTAGATTCTATCACTCATGTTCAGTATATTGCACTTAAAATTCTTCTTCAGGAAGTTTGTTTTCAAGCATTTTCATCTAAAAATGAGCATTTTCTTTTTGGTTTGAGATCTGAGAATACTTACCGAGGCCATAATGTTTTTAGATTTATCAGTCTTATTTCAAGATTTCTAGTCAAGTGAAATTATTTTGCTGCATGGACAGATAATTTCACTAGTTTTAGGATATTTTTCTATCAAATTTAGTATTTTTATGTTATATTCAGACTCCCTTTTTTGCAGTGTACTGTTTCTGTTTCCAACACTGATATACGGAGCGAGTGGGTGTAGCCTATTTTTCTGTAATTTTCAATTATGGGAGAATGGGGAGACAGAGTTTTTGACCTGTACTGTAGTCAGCCACCAGGGGGAGCAGTTTTATGGCAACCTCATTTTGAGCCAAGCAAGATGACATCCATTTCTTTCTTTTTTTTTTTTTTTTTACACTTTATGGTTGAAACTTTTGTCAGGATGCAAGTACAAGCACTACTTCAGTATCTTTGATGTAAAAGCAAGAACACACATGTGAAGTGAACATTATGTCCCAGAGGAAAACCTGCTCGTAAATCTGAATTTTTGTGCACTTTGTACAGTTTTTCTAGAAAGTACCACAACAATGACTTTCCCTGGTAACTAATTACATTTATAAAGAAGTACATCTATTACTTATTAGATTATTTTGTCGGGAAAGTAACGCATAACTTAAACTATAACTTTATAAAAGTAATTAGCCCAACTCTCGTGACGATACCTGCGAGGTCATTTCTTCTTTCACTACACCAGCTCAATATGTCTGCACCCCTGGAGGCTGTCTGATGGCTTCAAAGCTCACAGTGTGAATAAATGAGGTGACATTATCCATCCACCATACAGTCAATGGGGTGCACAGTTTTTAATGCAAGTTAAAGACCTCTAGCTGTGTGAATTAAACTTAGTTTGCCAAGGTCAAACGCAGTTAGGAAGAGAGAAGAAAACACATCCTCTGATGATTCATTCACTCTGAACTGCTGTGGATAAAATCATGAATTGTTACAGTGACGTAAAAGCCCTCTACAATTTTCTTCAAAAATTCATGTGATCCTCTTGAGAACACTTTCTTTGAACTTGAATGAGTCAGATAAAACAATGTGAGATTGTCAGGAGATCTCTGAGTGGTTCGTTCACAAAGGGGGTAATTATGTGAATATGTAAGTTACACATTGTTCTGTTAATGTACCAAAACCTTGAATGGCTTTCAAATTTGTCTGCCAGTAAAATGCTTTGTGATACTACAGTAGCAATAACTCAATCTTGTTATTGTGTTGTTGAAAAGGAGAGTATTGCATTCATTGAGAAGAGTGCCGTCAAGGTAACAAATGGAAATCATTCAACAATGCATGAAATTAGATTATTAGCATACTCTTTGATCAAAGTGTGGAACTGATCGATATGGAGAACGAGGCTTTTGTTCTGCAGGTTTGAGGATTTCAAAGGATGGATATTCTTCTGAGAAACAGGAGCTTCAAGCATACACAGCATGAGCTCAGGTAGCTCAGTGACCAACCTGAAATGGAATACCAAAGAGCGAGCATCAGGTTTGTCGAGGAAAATGAAGCTATCAGTCAGCCAGAGCGTCATATTCTTGTCCTCCATTAATTACAACAGCCTCAGAGACCATGGCAGTCCAACTAATCTGCACATTGTATGATTTGATTGGCTGGTTTGAAACAGTGCAAGTCTAATTGCATGAGTTGGACTTTATTAACATACAATTTAGACCCTGGGAGCTGCTGCACTTATCAGCTGATTATGCTTTAAGTGCTACAGCTACAGCTGAGCTACAGCTTTTAGAATTAAAATGAAACAAGGGTGAGAAGATGAAGTCCAATGTGATGACAAAGGTTCCAAACACAAAAAGGAGTGTGCCAACAAGGTGGAGACTGACTGTCATAGACGTTAAATAAGGAGGAAATAGAGACTAAAGGACCATAGACCTGTTTAATGAATGGACGTGATCTCCATGACACTGAAGCAAATTGTTGGCTGGAGCCAGTTTGGAAATGTGTAAATTTGAGCCTCCACAACAACAGAGACAGGGTGCTGGCCTGTCAGTCAGCTGAGGTGTGCCTCTGATTGGGTAAACTCAACTGAGCTCAATATCTGCCAACTCAATATTAGTATCCACCAATACTCAAGGCTGCAATATCGGAAGTGAAAATGCTGTATCAGCCGACTAATGATCAGCCTCTCCTCGTTAATTTTTGGCTGTGAAACCTTGAACATGTTGAATTCTGGTTTGGCTGTGCTCATTAGGCCAGTTTGTTGTCATAGTCAAGCTAAGGATGATGTGGTTTTGACATGGTTGTTTTATTTTGAAAGTCACTGGCACATTTTAGGTGGTGTCTATGTATGACTCCAGCAGATCCAGAGTCAGTGTACACACTGACTTTAACAGAAACCTTTCAGATCAGGTACCATGAGTTGGACCTGAGATGCATTGGTGTTCCAAAATCTTTTTTCCCCCCCTGTCTTCCTGTGTGCACAGTTTCCAACACAACACATACAACAAACTACACTTTTCAGAAATTACATATTGCCTCATATCTTTAGATAGGAGGTTGCCACTTGCTTGAAACTAAGCTGCTTCTGTCATTGGCTGTGCTTTTGTTAGCTGACAAACAGCTTCTGGCTAGCATGAGCTTAATGTTGCTCTTTTCATATTTTGTTGTGTGAAAAGCAGTTTAAGTCACCAGTAGTGCAATTATTTATGATCAAAGCTTAGATTCATTTTGTTGTTGTTTTTGTTTGTTCATGGCTTCTGTTACTTTGATATGCGTTAAATATTTTTCATGGTGTACACTTTAGTTCTTAACTGGATCTAGTGAATCTTAGGAAATAGGAAAAGCACTAAAAAAAACCTCCCATAACTCCTGCAAAAACAACCTCCTGGCAATGCCTCTGAGCTGTTGAACCTTGTCAGCTGTCAGACGGCTGATATAATTGAGTATTCATACACACATGCTGATTTTTTTTTTCAACCTCAATGTGAAGCTGGGCCTCACTTCTGACTTAATTTGTTTGCATGCTTTAGGAGTACTAGCAAATTCATGAGATACATTTGCTTGTTTCCTCTCTTAAAAAATCATCACGCTGACAGCTTACTCTGCCAAACTCAAGGTTTTTAAACAGGGTTTGCAAACCAATGAGCGCCTACATGGTGTCCTTCCGTTTCTCCAGTATGTTCTGCATTACGTCTGAAATGTGAATCTTGTTAAGCCCATCTTTCAGAAAAAAAGTCTTCAAGTAAGTTGGAAGCTATGACACTGATCAAGTTGCAGTATCAGCTGTGCAGGAAAACACTGACGACTCAATTTGAGACAGAGGTTGAAGCAGGACGTCAGAGAAGGAGATTGCATGTTAACAGAGCTGCCTCCTCTTTGTGTTGAAGGGAAAATGATAGATTTCATCTGGTTTAGGCAGAGCCTTTAATTTGGGCTTTGAGTAATGACTTGGCATATGCCCTCTCACTCCTATCATCTAAATTTTGTTGTGTATATACTGGCCACTGATCTTAGGTGCTTGGTTTGGGTCACACCATCCATCTCATAACCTGTGTCTGCTATGACAATCTATCTGGGTGGATCATCCCAGGCTGACCAATTCAGGGAGCCCCGCCCAAATGTGTGTGCGTGTGTGCATGTGTGTGTGATTGCCCAGAATACCACAGGGTTTGAGTTTCAGCTCCATAACCAATACGCCGGCCTTGGAGCGGACGAACAGGGCGTCCAGTTTCAGTCCAGTTTCATCAGGCAGTAGGAGTCTAGCCTCAGGAAATATAAGAGTGATGCAATGAGTTCCCATGACAGGTGGAGCTGGATACTTCGAAATATCGCTACTTAGAAAGTTTGTTGACATGCATTAATTCTAATATATGAAGAAGTTCAAAGGAGCTCTGACAATTGCATTTCAAGATAAGAAAGTCTGGATTTGACTATTTGAACTTTTAGCTGTTTGATCAAAAGTTCACTGGGGTAAAACAAGTAAGTTTGCAGTCTTTTTGATGTTTTTGTTACATCATGGTTTCATTTGAGAAACCACTATTAACTTTTAAACCTAAATGACAAAATGAAAACATTCGAGTAACTCCAAACTCTGGCCGTAGACAGAAATTTCTCAACCTCCTTTCCCCTAATCAAGCTGTTCTTTCGTGTATTATATAATCTGGGGAATAAACATTCAGAGTAATTAGTAGAAATGGCGAAACAGACTGAAATTTCCAAAGTAGCAAAACAAAGATAACTAAAGCCAGGGACAACAATGGAGATGTTACAGAGAACATGTCATGCGTACAGCACATGATAAATATCTGATATTTAATCCAAAGTTTGGCGTGGTCAGTGTTACATGATGAACGACTTCTGAGCTGCAAGAGATGATGTGAATGAGATCTTTTGGCAGAGTGGATGAATGGATGTTAAACACAAAAGCAGGAGTGACGGAAAGCTGGCGAATGTGCTGCTTTATTAGAAAAAACAAACATGGTGTATAATTCTACGAGGGATAGTGAATTCATGTGAATTTGCTTCCTTATGGATTCCACTCGTAGTTTCCCACTCTTGTCTTTTAACAGAATCTTAACTCATCTTTATCTTCTGATCTATTATTTATCTAAAGCCAGAATTTTGATCATGGATGCTTTCAGAGCTACGAAGCTATTACTTCTCATAAGCGTTATTATGATCGTGTTACATCATTTGACTATCAGCTTTTAAATAGCACTTAATGGCTATTATTAAATCATATCTTGCCAATTTAAGGAGTGTTTACCTAAGAACACGACATTTCTCGGCATAGACAGGGCAATTCAAGGTGATAGAAAGGGAGTAAATAAAGGGTGGGGCTGGAAAAAGATCAGAAAACTCTCCAGATAAAACTACTCATTTGCTCGTGTGTTTTTTTTTTACTCTTCTTGACTTTTGTTGTGTCTTGACTTTTATTTTGATTGCACATTACTGCTTTCATTAAACAATACTGTGTCTCCAGATGAGACTTTTGAATAGGAGATTTTTAAAATACCAAAAGCAAGGTTATACATTTGGCCATTGTTCATACATTTTGAATGTAGTGTACACATGTATCTATGCAAAAATTCCAGTTAAGAGGTTTAATTGTTTTTAAAGTTGGACTAAAAGTACAGTCTTGAAAAAAGTAATTCAGGACGACCGTAATTTGTCTCAAAATTAATACGTTTCTTTAACATAACTTATAAATCAACAAGTATAAGTACTTAAATTAACAGTTTGAGAAGGACAAGCGTATAGATTTGCAGATAAAACTCATTATTCATAGTTTCAGGGCAGTCTGATCAATCATGTAGGGCACATGATACCCAAAAGGGGTGAGTACATTACAGTAGTTAAAAAGTAGTTTTACGTGCAAATATGAGAAAGACTTAACAACCTTTCAGGTGTTGTATTAAGTTCCTCATATGTGTCTGGTTGATAAAATACCCTTTTTTTTTAGATGGTTTCAAAATTACAGTCCCAAAATTCTGTTTTCTTGACGGTCGCCCCAGATAATACTTCATATGATGAACATATTCATACATTTGTTTGTATATCATGATGGAAATATAAGTGCAAATGCTTCATAATTTTGTCAGTGAATGCAAAACATGTTAGAAATTATGCCAAATAGGGCAATAAATATATCTGAATTGATTTAAAGTGATATTGAACATATTGTCCAAACAGAAGTTGAGGCTGGTTGTGGCTCCACATGATGTGACACTTTAGATTGCAGAAAAATGACCAACAACCCAAATGTTTGGAGAAGTTAGCGTAGTTCGGTGTATGGGGAAGGTATAAGACATTCATATTATCTTTTAATGTAGTTTTAGTTTTTTTTCAACAGAAAAATCAAGTTGGACAGGAAAAGTTGGCATCACGTCATTGACCTTGACACAGAGTACTGAAGCCAATCATAAGTGGGGGCCATATTTGAAACACTGACTTAAGAGGCGGGCTATGAATCTCCTCACTTACGGCTGCAGGATGCCAGAGCTGTGCCTCCATTTGGCAAACCCATGATCTTAATATCTTATCTGCTGAGTTAGAAACAAATTCACACCTTGTACTGTGTGTGCCGGTGGTGAAATGAGCTTTTTTGGAACCAGGCTGGAAGAGATGTGACAGAGGCCACAGTGTGTTTTCTTAAGTACTTTAATCAGGCACTTTTTGCTCAAAACATTTCTCTGGAGTCTAGAATATGTGTGAACAATTGGAGACGTGTCTCTTCTATGGCACGGTTGTCCACGTTTGAACATGAACCCAAAGTGGCAAATAACACTGCTCAATACAAAACAATCAAACAACAAAGTACCTTCATTTTATCAAATAGGTAGCGTTTGTGTTCATTTGGCCATGGTCAAAATAACATCTTGTAAATAATTTACTGAGCCCCTCAGCTTCTACATATAATAAGTTAAAATACTGTTACTGTTACTGGCAATAAGGATTACTTAAACACTGATTAAAAGAAGAAACAATCCACATTTAGGCCATGGCAGGGCACTGTTGATGCAAATGTACACACTTCATTTTTTAAAGGCAACAAAAACACATTCATGAATATTTTCAAAATGTAGGCATCTGGGTAAGAGCATTTAGTGAATTATGGCTGAACATGTACAATACATGACATGAGTTTCCTGTTTCTTCCTTGGAAACATTCTGTGGTGATGTTGGAACATTCATAAAAACACATTTTCATTCTCTATTTGAAGCTTTTAAAAGTGTTACTTTTAATCCATTAAGGTTTTTTTTAATATAGTGCTATTAAAAAGAGAGGAGAAATGCAGCCTGAAAAACATTCACTGTTTTTTTTTTGTTCTTTTATGCCATAACTCTGGACAAAAACTGGAAAAAGCTGCAGCAAATTTGAGCGCCAGGGTCACACTGATTTAAAGCTGTAGTAATGGTTCTCTTATATTTTACTAAGGAGCTTTAGATGAGCAGAGAAATGGCAAACACCTGCACACATTCTCTGGAATGATTAGACTGCTGATAGAGCTAACAGTTCTACATCTATCACGTAGCTGCTCCACTTTCTACCTCATAGTTTTTTTTTCTCTTCACGATGCAAAATGAAAGCAGTAAGGCTCGCTGTGAGAGGTTAAAGCCGGGGCACCTGAAGGACACAGCCATTGGATGTCAAACTCTTTCTGCCTGTGCAGAAAATGCAAGGACGAACTCTGTGTTGAGGAATTTACAACATCTCCGCGTTTCACATTCATGATTACCTTTTGATGTGAGGTCAAACACAGGACTATAGAAGATCTGATCACACTCTATTCTGACTGATGTTTCACCTGTTCAAGCAAGGACGTATCTCCCTCTATAAATATTTACAGTAATCCCAATTCATAAAGCATTGATGAAGAGCTTCATTGCAAACCACAAGGTTAAGCATTACAAGGGATTACAACAACATACAGTACAACAAGTATACAGTACAACTGACAAATATACAAAATATAGAAATATATTCTAAGGTTTTAGCAACCTTTGACACTTTAATGCCATTTCTTGTCAGGAAACACTAAAAGTATAAAAATATAGACAATGCTTTTATACAAAATATTGACATCATGTATGAATCTCCGTTTGAATGTGCAAATTAACACTGATAAACAGAAGAAGGAGTTCTCAATCTTACCCTTTCTCACTCTAATTTTCACACACACAAACACACACAAACACACACATACACAAAAGGCTTAGTCCATTTTGGCCAGTCACGTAGCTTGTTTTTCTTCAGTAAGCACCAGAGCCTCAGATATTTGCACTTCTAAGAGTAACCGTATATACTTGCTCTCCTCAGACACAGAGAGTTGACTCATCTTAGTCTGCAGCTTCTGCGGTCGTACAGTAGAAGAAGTCTGGGAGAGCAATGACTCACTTTTAGGTCACCCTCAAGAATTATCAATGGAGTTTAAATCCTCAGCTCGGCCTCCTCGCTGTGTTCCAGATGGTGCTCAGTCGTGCTGATCATAGACGCGGAGGGTCCCTGTGAGACACTGAAGGGTGTAACGGCAGGAGAGCGTGCTGCCAGAGGGGAGAGTGAAGGGGAGAAACTTGGAGACATAGCGACTGAGGAGATGGATCCCTCAGCGCTAAGTGGAGACCTCCTAAAAGAAGACAAGCTTGGGTAAGTCCTCCCTACGGCGGGCTTTGGAGGAACAGTTTTGGCCCCCGGGTGGGCGACGGAGGTTATGAGAGGTGGAGGGTCAATTCGTGACTCTGCTTTTGCTTTGTGATGAAACGATCTACGGGGATTAGGAGGAGCGGTTTCATCCTTTAAACGTGCTATTTCAGTGAAGACATTAGCTAAAGGTTGGAACTGGGGACACCAGTTCAGCAGGTAGTCCCAGTTATAGCTGCCCCTCAGCTCCTCGTCGCTGGCCACAATGGCTGTCAGGGAGCCGTCCACAGCAGGCTTTCCGTCCTCTGGGAAAGTATAATCTTTCGGGTGAGAGATGCTGAGTCCTCGTCCCACTCCCACATACCCGCCCCCCTCATCCCTGTAGACTGGCACCTGGCCAGCTAATATCGAACTGTTCAGACTGCCCACTTTTTTCCCTCTGAACCAGTCTATGGAGGGCTCACAGGACACATCTGACAGCTGATCTGCATCCTGCTGGATCCCAGAGTCTGGACCTCGAGCAGAGATACGCTCCTGCATTGAAGAAGAGATACTCGACACGCGAGGGTATTCATTAATCATTCTGATCTCATCATCCTCTGCTGCTTCTGCCTCTGCAGAGCCACGGCCACTGGAGTGAGAAGGATCCAAAGACCCTCCACGAGTGTACTGACCCCCACTGGTGCCACTCTGATCAGCCACATATCCAGGAAGGGCCTGATGGTAAATCATTTCACTCGCTGCTATCTTTGTTTCCTCAAACTTGTGCAGCATGGTGCCGGATGCTTGTGCCCGGCCACACGCTTTCTGATCCTTTCTCCGACGTCTTAGTTTAACAAAAAATAGCACAATAGCAATAATTATCAGGATGATTATGGTCCCAAGAGAAACTGCGATAACACTGATGAGCAGCATATTCATGTCTGAGGAGAGGCCGAAAGATGTATGAGTCACATCCACGATAACTTTGGCTACTGCAGAGCGAGACGTCTCTAAAGGACTTTGAGCTGTCACTTCCAGTGTCATCAGACGCAGCTCTCTTTTCGAGCGACTCACATGTCTGCTATAGCTGTCCATTTTTAAGGAAATAGATCCTGTTGATTTATTGACTTCAAAATAAGGGCTGTCAGCAAGAGAGTAGAGGACAATGCCATCCACGCCTTCGTCCTCGTCTCTGGCTTGCACTTTACCGATGACAAGACCTTTCTTTGCTCCCTCAGGCACTTCAAATGAGAACTCTGAGGAGGTGAAAACAGGGTCATATTCATCCTCCCCTGTGACATAAATCTGGACAGTTACAGATGCAGAATAGTTTCCAGCATCCATAGCAACAGCCACGAAACTGAAGGAGTTCACTTTCTCAAAGTCAAACGTCGAGCGAGTCCGTACTTCTCCTGATGTTTGGTTGATGATGAAGGCCTCTTTTCCATCTAGAGAGTTGTCTAACATGTGATACTTCAACTGTCCAAAAACACCTCTGTCATAATCGATTGCGTGCAGCATGGTGACTAAGGCATTCCTGGGTTGGTTTTCCCTGATGCTCGCAGTTAAGAGTTTGAGAGGAAAGAAGGGACGGTTGTCGTTAATGTCCTTCACTTCAATAGTGACTGGGACCAAAGCGTAATGCCCTTGACCATCAGTCGCTTGGACAACAATCATATGGGACGACTGTCTCTCGATATTCAGAGGTCTCTGCAGCCTCAAGGCTCCTGTCCACTGATCCACCTGGAAAAGATCTGTCGTATCCCCTGAACTTATGGAGTACTGCACCTCTCCATTAGGAGCAGAGTCTGGATCAGGGGCAGACAGATGCAGGATCTCCGTTCCAGCTGCTGCGCCCTCATTCAGCACCACGCTGTACTCTGTTCGGCTGAAAGCTGGAGGGTTGTCATTGGCATCCGTAACACTGATTAGGATAGGCACGCTGGAGCTTCGCTGAGGGATCCCACGATCTGATACCACAACAGTCAGGTTATAGCTTGGCACTGCTTCAAAGTCCAGATGCTCCACCAGGATCAGGCTGCCGACTGTCTGGAAACCCTGCCCCTCCAAGAAGCGCACGCTGCTTTCAATCTGGAACGCATTACCAGAGTTGCCACTGGCGATGGCAAAATCAAAGCCACAGTTGTCCCGGGACAAGTCTCCATCCACAGCCTCCAAGGTCAGAACAGTTGATCCAGGAAGCTCATCCTCACACACTGTGGCTCTGTATTCTGATTGGTGGAAGATGGGGGCGTTGTCGTTGACATCAGACACTTGAACTTGCACGGTGGTTACGGATGAAAGGGGTGGCGTGCCATGGTCCCGCGCTTCAATTACGACCAAGATGGAAGGATTCTCAAAGTCAAACTCTGTTTTTTGGTTGACAAACAGAGTGCCTGTGTAGAAACACAACAATATCATCATAAAGAGCGTCTCTATTTCAATCTTCAGAGATAATCATATCAATTATTAACACCATTACCCGCTTGGTCATCAAAGAGAAAACAATAAGTTGAACAAAATACAAAGCCAAAGCATTTAGTAGAGAAAAAGACAAATTACCTCGAGGCCTGAGGAGCCCTCTTTTATAACATGCTTTAATAGAGATGCTATCTCAACCAAAACATCTGAGCCAAACAACAGAGAATCTGGCTTTTAATGAACAAAATGAAAAAATATTTTGCAATGCCTGTTAGAGATACGTCTTAACCCCTAATGTCTGTCCAAGTAGAGGCTTGGGGATAGCATTTTTTGAAGAGTATTAAAACCAAGCCTGGTCAGAAAACAAGCTTAAGGAGACATAAATATGCAGTAACCTCACCGTTGCTTGGGTCAATGTAGAAGAGTCCCTTAGTTGATGACATTACTCTGTAGGTTATCCTCCCATTTTCTCCAAAGTCAGAGTCAGTGGCTGTTACTGTAATGACAGGGCTGCCTGCTGGGAGGTGCTCCGATACAGCCACCTGGTGAAGACAAAACAGTGGATTTTTTTGTGTCAAAAACAGAGACAAATTAAAGCCGCAAGTGGAGTGCCCTTGCCTCCATGCCGCAGTCACCACATGTGCAAAAGTTAAAAGTCTAAGTGAAGTCTAAAAACTATCAGCAAAGGGCCATGACTTCCTCTTGGCAGTAGGCAGACACCTTATTTTCTCATATACATGCACCCAGGCTGTGACACTGAACATGTGTGTGTATTGTGGTCCAAATCCAACAATGTAGATGTAGTGATAACAGTGTCATTTTCCTGAAAAAAAAAGTCAGTTTTGGTCTTCATTGGTGGCCACACCTCTTGAGTTATGAAAAATCCTTTGATAACTTTTCATCCTCAGTGTGTCTAGTATACACATATTTAGTTTGGAGATGATCAGGAAAAAAGTGTTGGACTGGTTCCTTGAACTTTATTTGTTGTGAGTGGGAAAATTCTAACTTTGACGTTACATTTCCAAACCATCGATTCAAATTTTCCCATAGCATTATATATTTTGGTGAAGGTCCTAGCATGATTGATGAGCATAAAAACTGTCATGCCAATCAGGGTTTTTGAACAAAAAGTCATTTTTGACTGGCCATGCCCCTCAAGTTACATAAAATCCTTTCATAGTTTTCTTCGTCAATGTGTTTCGTATACACATATCCTATTTGAAAGTTATCTGTTAAAAACTGTGGGACTAGTTCTTTCAAATACATACCCTATAAATTTAACTCAATGCACAAATAGATTGAGGCTCTACCTGGTACAAGTCTTGGGTAAAAATAGGTGCGTTGTCGTTCACATCATCCACCAGGATTGTGAGGTTGGCCTCGCTTTGATGCTTGGAGTCAGATGATCGGACTGTCAGAGTGTACCACGTCCTCTCTTCATAGTCCAGAGGGCCAGTCAGTGATACACCTCCTCCAAATCGATGAATCCCAAACATTCCCTGACTGTTTGTTTCCAGGTGGAGTGTGTAAGAGAGAGCAGGGCCCGAGTCCACATCATTTCCTGTCACTTGAGTAATTACTGTGCCAACCAGGGTATCTGAGGGGAGGCGGGAAGAGAAGGGGAAACATTTAAATTGGAGCTGAAAAGAAGAGCAAAGCAAGAAAAGTATACTCTGATACGGAAAGCCTTTATCAAACAGAGAGGAAATGAACAGAGAAGCCTAGCAACCATTTCTTTATATATACAGACAGTATATATAACTTTCAGTAAGCCATGCTGAGCGAGCTGCCCAGCAGAGTGATTTCAGGCTTTCAGATAAGATCACTGGACTAACTTTCACTGTGAGGCGGGCTTACCCTCAGGCACTCGGATCTCTCGGGGCAGAGGAATCATGGGACTGTTGTCGTTGAGGTCAATGATGATGACGGTGAGGGTTGCAGAGCCGGCAAGCCGAGGGGTTCCCCGGTCTGTTGCTGTAACAACAAGCCTGGAGCCAGAAAATAAATGACAGTGACTGAACTTTTCACTTGTGTGGATTTAATTGCTGAATGTTACCAACTGCAAAGCTCTCAAAGATATGTACAAAAAAGGTCTCTTCATCTGTTTGCTCTACTTAATGAATACCCCGCAGACTTTTCACAGCATTTAAAAACACCAAAACAAAAAGATATCCATGAAGGCTCAAACTCACTTTGTTTGAGTCCAGATCTCTCTGTCCATAATGGCTGCAGTGGTGATGCTGCCCGTCAGTGGGTCGATCTTGAACAAACCGCTCATGGATGACGACCTGATGGAGTAGGTCACCTGACCATTTTGACCCTGGTCCAGGTCATCTGCAGCGACCTAAAATCACAACCGCACATTGGAATATAAAACACTGAAGTATTTGCAACAGCTGCTTCAATAAAAGTGGAACTTCAGAGACATATTGGCCTTGAAGTCAAGAGCTCAAAAATAGACTTCTGTAATAGAAAATCTGCTGAGATAAGAATTTCTTTACAGCGCTGAAGCCATCCAGATTTCTTTTGTACCAAATAACTCTATGCACAAACATCAGCCAAGCATAATAAACGTGCAGGATTGGCTACCGGACCTGGATAATGGGGAAATCGTAGCCCTGTGCCTCTCTAATGTAGGCCACATAGTTCTGGAGTTGGAAGCGTGGCAAGTTGTCATTGATGTCCTGCAGAATTAAGTTGACAGCCATGTACGAGCTGGAGGATGCTGTCTCGGCTTTCACCACAAGGCGGAGTTTTGGGGTCTCCTCGTAGTCTAGTCCCTCGGATTTCTGGACCCAAATTTCACCTAATTGACAAAAATAACTATGAGTCACATTGTGGGTTTGGAAAACAGAACATTGGAGGTTACGCTGCCATCTCTGCACTTACCAGTAATGGAGTTTATTCCAAAAGACTGGAGTCTGTTTCCACTGAAAATTCTGTAGCTGATACCACTTTGAGAGCCATCCAGGTACTGAGCCTGAGTCTGCGTTACTACCGTTCCTATAAGGAGAAAAAACATACATTTAAAGGTGAAACACTAAGTTTGTAATATTCTCATTTAAGATTCATGAGTAAAAGTTTATCAGACTCAAACCTTGAGCAGCATTCTCCTGCAGACTGACATCTCGGGCCATTCGAGAGAAGCGAATCCCGCTGTAGCTTTGCTCCCTGATATAGATGATAACCACTCCCAGTGAGGACTGAGCAGGGTTTCCCTGGTCCATTGCCTGAACTATCAAAGTCCTCTGGCTTTGGGTCAGAGTCTGCAGCTTTTCTGTGGCCTGGATGTCTCCAGTCAGAGAGTTGATGGTGAAACCCTTCACAGGGCTGGCGAAACGGTAAAACACGGAGCCGTTAGCTCCAAAGTCTTTATCCTCTGCCCGCATGGTGGCCAGCACTCTGCGGCTGGACACACTGCTGGCAGAGATGTTCACAATAAGGGGGTCCTGAATGAAGAAGGGGGCGTTGTCGTTCACATCCTGGATGTAGACTGTCACTTGAGCAGTGGAGTTCAGTGGGTTTACAGCGGAGGAGTCTGTGGCGTACACCTCAAAGGTGAAAGAGGCCGTTCTTTCTCTGTCCAGGGGTGCAGCGGTGATGATGCGCCCTGTGCTCTGTTCTATGATGAACATACTCTTGGAACCACTACTCAGAAAGTACAGCACCTGGCTGTTGGGACCCTGATCCAGATCAACAGCTTTCACTTCCAGGACCAATGAACCAATAGGAACATCTTCTGAAATGTCTGCTGTGTAGGTGGTGCTCTGAAAGTGGGGGGTGTTATCATTAATGTCCAGAACAGTGACCTCTACTGTAGCAGTGCTGCTGAGGGAGGGTTGACCCTGGTCCTGAGCTGTGACTGTGAGTCTGTACCCTGCTTTCTTCTCCCGATCCAGAGGCCTAGACGTGGACAACACGCCTGACTTTCTGTCCAAACTGAAGTCTCCTGATGGATCTCCAGCTGCAAGAGCGCAGTTAGCACATTATGAGAATCTTGGCTCAACAATTTGAAACAGAGCAGTCAAATGAATCAAATCTTACCTATAATTTTGTAGCTTATCTCCCCACTAACACCTGCGTCCTTGTCAGTGACTCTCAGGGTAAACAAAGGTGAAGCCTCCAGGTTTTCAGGCACCTCTATGCTGTAGAAGAGGCGCCCAAAGTGAGGAGCGTTGTCATTTTCATCAAGCACCATGATCCTCACTGTGGCTTTAGCATAGTTCGGGGGGAGGCCGCCATCTTTTGCATAAACTGTGAAAAAGTAACAAAATAAACATTAGTTATGATTTTCCTTTTGATATGAAGGTGGAGGAGTCAGAGGACAGCAGTGTTGTACTACACGTTGTTCAAAGGTCTTAGTCTTGTCTCGGACTTGAGGGCATTTTTACACGGTCTTGTCTTGTCAAGACTGGTCGAGACAAGCACTGATCTGCTATTCTTGGATCTAGAAAACCCATTAATATGATGATAATTTATAATGAATTTTCAGTTGAACTGTTCTTGAGTAATTAGTGTTGTAATTTGACTTGAAACATGTACTGTAAGATCAATAATCATGTACTGTAAGATCAATAATTGTTCTGCCTCCTTGGAAATTCTTCAAAGTCCCTCATGAGTCACAAGCCTGCAAATACTCAGACAAATACCTCTGAACACTTACTTTGGGCTTCATTCAGCTGATGAATAAATGCCTTATCTTCAGATATATATATGAAAAAACTTCTGGACTTCTCAGGGGCTTTTTAAAAAAAAGCTTTTTTGGAAGAATTTAGTTCAAACGATTTTTCAGGATTTGAGAATTTTTCATGTTGTGCTTTGAAAGATTTGAAGAAACCTTGTTTTTATCTATCAAATGTATTAAAAAACTAGATAAAAGAGAGAATGCTTTTTAACTGTTTAACCTTGTCATGGTTTTTTAAATTGATTTTCATGGTCTTGGTCTTGGCTCAACTCTAAAAAGTCTTAGTCTCAGATAGTGTGGTCTTTAGTACAACACTCGAGGACGGTACCTGTCACTGTGTAGTACTCCTGGAGCTCTCTGTCGAGTGACTTCGTGGTTGTTATCACACCTGTAACTGGATCTATTGTGAACCCCTCCTGTGAGATACCACCATACGTCACCTGTCCATTGGTTCCTGTGGAGACACAGTCATCATGCTTTGATTTTAAAAACACACTGAAAAAATGACAATCTGAATTCAAAAAAGCGTTCATCTGTGACCTGTGATGTGAGGAGAATGAAAGGAGAATGAAACTGAGCCAGTCTTGTACACTTCTTTGTTTGCCTGTTTGTTTGTTGTCAGCTTTGCTGTCTAAGCATTTAGCACCGACGCCCCCCACCCCCCTCAACCCCTCACGTGTCTGGATGCCAGATTGCGTGCTAACACGAAGCAGCCTGGCAACATCACCTGTTTACTCCTCTGATTGCTTTTGGAGAGAGAGTTTATAATCCTTCTGTTTTATGTGATTCTGACTAAGTCCAGGAGAATGTGCCGTTTCTTTACCCACCCCCACCCTGCTGAGTGGTTTTCAATTAAAAACAACTGTTAATGTTGTTAATCTGAGAGACAAACTCAGCACATAAAGGCTGAGAAAAATTACAGGCATTTTTCTTTGACTTAATTGCTGAAGCGGCACAATTTGGAACCCATTACCAAAAACACATGTTGGTTAAACCAGGCTTTACTTGGCTGAGAAGTTTTTCTGAGAAGTCTGGGTTAATTGAACCCACATAAAACATTTTGACTATCATTATTTTTAATGTATCCACACCCTCTTGGTAAAAAACATTGTCAGATTTTGGTGAAAACTCCTAATTTACTTGTATGACTTAATCCAAAACAATGTCACAGACAAATGACCAACTCAGTGCTCGGTGGGAGAGTCCTGTTGATAAACAATTAACATTTTTTTGTAAATGCTGCAGGAACTAAGTCACTTAGTGTGCATTGTTTTTCTCACCTTGGTCCAGATCAGAGGCAAACACAGTCAATACACTCGTCCCTGGAGGGCGGTTCTCTGAAATCTGGGCTTCATACTGACTCTCCTCAAACCAGGGCACTTCATCGTTAACATCAATCACATGGACACACAACAGCTGGCTGGACGAGTGTGCTGGTATCCCATGATCCTCGGCAAGTATTGTGAGGTTAAAGACGTCCTGCTCCTCACGATCCAGAGGTTTGAAAATAGACAGAGAGCCTGTAGAAAGATGAATCAGAGTGAAACATGAGCAGAGATTTCCTGAATGCATGTGTGTGTGTGTAAGTTTGTGTGTGTGGGTGTGTGTTTTACTGCAGCCTCACGGAGGCACTCGACAAAAACACTGAGGACTGAAAACATGCTATCAAAGGCTATAAAGCGTGCAACTTTCCCCTGATGTGTGGTCATGTGATTTCAAAAGCAAGTGTGAAAAGTTGCCGTGTGAGGGCCAAATCAGAGCTAATCTCCTACACACAACCACACACACACACATATACACACATAGCACTGCCTACCTGAGTGCTACCACCACCACAGCTCTAACAGCCCCACAGTCTGGCCACAGTTTACGAGATTTTCCATCGGGAGAGTGCCGCAGCCATCGAGAGAGAAGCAGTAAACACACACTCTAGACACGCAACAGCCAGGCCTGCCGTGCTGCACAGAAATTAGGGGCACTCTTGCCTTTTCATTATCCTGCCCTAAGAGGGTTGAGCTTGCATTGATTCAATTTCAATTTCATGCCTTAAAATGAGCTACAACTGTTAAAGAAGCAGGACCATCACTGTTTTGGTTTCAACTTCATTGCAAATGTTTTTACTTTGTGTCTCACTCAAACTGAGATAACTTGCCCCTAAGACTTTAATCTGGGAGGAATTACAGGCAGGAATATTTGCACCAAGTTTGACTCCTCTGTGATCCAGCAGTATTCCCGGTCACCGATAACACATGGGCAGAAAAGAGACAGTGGGAACCAAGCGAGAGTTTTTACTTTGGATGTTTCCAATTCCAACATCTTAAGCCTTTGTGGCGCCAACACTTCGGACTGCTGTGTGAGGGTTAGCTGAGGTTGCTCACACCACAAACACATCTTTCCTTTCTCATATGCTGAAGCCATTTATCACCATTTGATGTGTAAATCCCTGAATGTGTTGTCTTTTGGGAAGAAGTAATTTACCTTATCACCAATGTACTCTCCCTTTGCTCCCAAAGTGAAATTAATGACCTTCCCTCTGACAATGACTGATGGGACTGTGTCTCTCACTCTGAGGCTTTTTGTATTTCTAATAATAACTTCACAGTTCCCTCTTCTGTGGTTAGCTTTGATGCCAAAGTAATGAAAACAGAGTGAGCAGAGATGGTCCAAGGTCTATGGGCACTGACCCTAAAACAGGAGCACACCAGGTGCAGGGAGCACTCACTCTGTCATTATTCTAACATCTAACCTGTGTGCACCAACACTCTGAGGTACGCACACACACACAAACACACACACCGTGCTGAAGGAAAAGTGGCACGCATGATAGCTCCTGAGTGTTGCCATCATTCAGCTGCCCCAGGGAGCAAACTGGTTGGAGACTTAAACGAGAGGGCGGAGCTGATTTGGACACGTGTCTAAAAACCACAACAAAGCCCACAGGACCAAATAGCCCAAGGTTAGCATTGACTAAGTGACAGAGTCTCATGCAAGCGCACAAACACACATGTGCATGCCGAAACACACACAGACACACACGCGTGCACACATAAACAGGCGTAACTGATCCTTTCTCTAATGGTTCCCAGAAGCCTGAGCAGGAGGTTCTTTGGTCTTTCTTGGGAATAGATCCACAATAACAGATGATGGGTTGTGTGCTTGTGTGTGTGTGTGTATGTGTGCTTGTGCATGCTTGTGTAAGTGTTTCTGAGTGTGTGCGTGTGAGAGAGATGGTGTGTGAGAGTGTGTTATATATATATTTGGCAGGCTGCTTTGTCTGTCTGGCATCCAACTAAGAGAAATAAGTCTTGAAAGGTGAAGCAAGAGTTGTGCTGAAGTCAGACGTAAGCAGACGTAATACATGAGTTTGTGTGTTTACGGGGGAGGACGTTTGATGACTTTTTGCAGAAGAACAAAGACAGAGGAGTAAACAAGTGATCCAGAAGAAGATTTAGAGGTGGCACAAAAGCAGAAGACGCCCTCGAAAGCCTCAAACAGAGGTGTACGGGTGAACAATCGCTCCCCTCTTGGATCGAAAATAATCCAGCTCAGAGAGAGGGATTTTCAAGACTCATTAAAACTTAAGTGCTTGAAATTGAAACAGGTGTTTGAGATATGATTTTGGTATTATCAATATAAAGAAACAGGTGGTGCTAAGGGAAGTGGAGAAATGTAAACAAACAGCTGATGGTCTGAGAAATGAAAACCTTTTTGGAATAAGATAGAGAAGACTGAAGCCATCTGCTGTTAGCAGAGATAATAATTTTAATATCTGATGTAAATATGTTTTTTTCCTCAGATTGCAGGAGTGTGTCTCACTTCTACCCTGAGACACATATGCACTCAGTGTTTGTGGCAAAAACAGTGGATGAGAAAAGATGATTATCCAGATGATACTGACTTTCTTTCAAAAAGTTCTCAGTTAATTGATTTGCAAAACTATGAACAGGAAAAAAATAGACTAAACTGCAAAACTTATGACCCAATCTAGTTTTCATCCTTGGAGAGACTGTGAGAAGAATCTTTATAAAGTGGATTGCAGTGACCACCTTTGGCCAGAGGACTTGGGCAAACTGTTGTGATGTATTTGTTTGAAAATGAAAGTGAAAGTAGATCGGTTCTTCTTTTTAACATTACTTTTCTTTGTTCATGATAACTTTTTGCTGGTCACAACGCAACGAGGTAATGTACTTATCTACAGTTGCGTAGTGCTTTTGTTTGAAACGTGACAGCAAATGTTGTGAGTTTGTACCATAGTTTAGTAGCCAGGTACATTTAGCACTTCTCACAGCCCAGTGCTCTGAGAAATATTTGTACTGTGCAAAATTAGTGAATCCTGCCAGCTCTAAGCAGAGCTAACGTTACATCACTCTTCATTTTATTGATAGATAGTCTGTTAAAACAGACTTGCAGTAGCAGTATAACTGCTGCATATGGGTGGAAGTGAACATTATCATAAACAGCTTAAACTACGTTTTTGCCTTAAACTTGTGTTTTAGCCTTTAGCCTGGCTCTGTCACTCTCCTGTTTAGCTTTCTTCTGCTCTTCTGTCCCTTTTCTGCCATACAGTCCAGCGCAAGCATCTGCTATGACTACAAAATTAATCCAAGAAATCCAAGAAATCATGCCCAGCAGAGAAAAAACACAGATCTTTTTTCTCACTGCTAAACTTCATCAGCATGCCGTTATCGTAGAGCCTTCAAATTGCTGTGAATCAATCCAGTGTAGTTCGACCTGATCGTGAAGCTAGAAATTAGCGTTCAGGAATAAACTATTTCAGCCCTAATAATCCCATTTTAAATCAGGGATTTTGATCAGGCATATATTTGGATAGCAAACTTTTTCAAGTTCACTTGAAAAGTTCTCACAGTCCCTTTATATGATGTTTTTGTACAGTAGAGGGGGGGGCCTTACCGGTGTTAGGGTTAAGGTTAAATGTTCCTTCGGAGTTCCCAGACTGGATGCTGTAGGTCACTCTGCCATTCTCTCCTTCATCAGCATCCCGGGCCATGACGTACAGCACCACAAAGCCCACCGGCTGGTCCTCCATCACACTGACGGCTGTGGGCGAGCTGAACACTGGTGGGTTGTCATTCTCATCGGTTATATACACCCTCGCAGTGACAGAACCCCAGCGCCTCTGACTGATATCGAGAGCTGAGTCTGTTGCCTTGACAACAAGTATCAGATTGGAGGTGACCTCGTGGTCCAGCTCCTGGCCCAATGAGAGAACCCCAGTTGAGGGGTCAAGGGTCAAAAGGCCAGGGGTGTCTGGCCACTGGAGGAGGATGGAGTACTTCAACTCGCTGTTCGGCCCGCTGCCATCTTTATCTGAAGCCTGGAATGTGTAAACAGAGGAGCCAGCCGCCATGCTCTCTGAGACCACGATGGTGATAGGGTCTTCTGGGAACTGAGGGGAGTGGTCGTTGCTGTCCTCAACATCGATGTCCAGGTGGACCAGGGTGCTGCTGGGAGGAGCCTGAGAGAAGTCGTCCACCTCGATCTGAAGGGTGTATCGCTCATCTCGCTCATAGTCGAGAGGACGAGCCAGATAAACGTCACCGGTGAGGCGGTCCACGACGAAGGTGCCATCTCTGTCTGTGCCTCCAACTACCACGTAGGTCACCTCGCCTTCTTCTGAGGTCTCCCTGTCACGGAGCCGGACTGAACCAATCACAGAGCCGGGTTTAGCCTCCTCCACTGAATTAAAGGTGATCGAGAGGGAGTTGGTCTTAGAGGTGGGCTTGTTGCTGCTGAGAACCTGTGATGAAGACGAAAATAATATAGACATAAAATGAAATGTTGGCTTCTGCTTGATGCAAACTGAAGTCCACAATTTTTTAGAGAAAGTTTGACATTGTTTCACAGAATCAGGGAAAAGCAAAAAGGTTTTATCCACTCCACTCGGTTGTACTGCATGTGCTCACTGGGAATAAATGAAACCAGTTACAGGAAGTTTTCATAGACTTGAATAACACGCCTGCTAACCCTAATCACACTTAATGTGGTAGCTTTGTCGCTGCCAGGAAAATAATAAAATAATTTATGATGGAAGTCACACAATCAGAGGAGGAAACGGGAAGGACTGGAATTTAGCACTTTGGATGTGTCCTGCACCGTGTCCTGCTTTGCCCTCACTTCAACGAACAGCTTTCTTTTTAATATGAAAGAGCAACACACGTAGCACATGACATACTGCTTTAATGAAACCTCCTTCCTTTGATAATAATTTAAGACTCAGGCGCTTTAGAAAGCAGTAAAGGCAGGAGAGAGAGGACGATGACATTTGTTGATGACATTTTCAGCAGCTTAGGGATTCATAAGCTTAATGGATAAAACTGATACTCGACATCGCAGTCTGTAATTCTCTCAGTAGAGAGGCATAAAAAATGTGCTTTTGTTGTGAAATCTTATATCACAAGCAGTAAATTGGTTCCACATTAAATGGAAAAAGCACTGCTCCATAAATAAATTGGTAAAGTCCAATGCTATCATAGATGGATTTAGAAAATTAGCCTGAAAAGATAATTAAAGAAAATTACAGAAATGCGTCAGCGGGCAAGAACAACACTGCTCTTTTCAATCCAATCAGCTTGTTATTATGATTTTAATTTTTTGTTTTTGGAAAGGGGGAAACGGACTGGCACTTAATGGAGCTGTTTATATGGCAACTCTATTTTCCTGGAACATACAGTAGAAATCTGAGTGAGATCCTTCCAGCGCTCTTCCATTGTGTCCTTTTTCTGTTCTTTATTAAATATTAACTGAGTTACTTTCAATGCAGTATTTTACACGAGTGTAAAGCTCTGCCTCTTTCCAAAGGGCTACTGTATTAAAAAAGTGTTGAAGTCATTGAGTATGACCTTGATCAGAGCGGTCTACAGCTGGCCCTCATCACCAGCCAGCTGGGAGTATTTCATTCAAACCCGCTTTTCCATTTCAGACAGAAATTTCCCTTTTGAAAAGTCACAGGGGAAGAAAAAGGAGGGGATGGGAGGGAAGCTTGTCAAAAGTGAGGCTGAAACGTCTGCCGCAGCTCTAAGGGGCCCAGAGACGTGGATCCTCTCAGCCCCGGGTCCATTCTTTGATATTAAATAGGTGAGTGGTGAGGGTGTTTGTGCTGGGCGAGCTCCAGGGAGAGTCTGACCTGAATGGTGAGAGAGCAGGAGGCGCTGCGAGGAGGCAGGCCTCTGTCAGTGGCCGTCACTGTCAGGGTGTAGTCGGCTCGCTCCGAGTGGATGAGAGGGGATGATGAACGCAGCTCCCCAGTGTTTGGGTTCAAAGAGAATCGCTCAGCCCGGGGACCTGACGAAGACAGAGCCCAAACTTTTACGATGATGTATGGAGGAGTAAAAAGTGGACAAACCCAGTGAGTCACTTCTTGATTTTATCTGCCAACAAACTGGGCCCTTGACACAAAAGTGAGAGGTTTTTGAGCGGCTAAACCACTGTGTCCCGTCTTACTCCCCATTTCTAGCCAGTCACATAAACAAGGACCCTGACCCTCACTGACCCATCCCCCAGAGACACGATCATTTACATAATGTACAACTGCTTATTTGCAGTGTTGTGTAGAACTCCCACTTAAACAAACAGTTTTTCCAAACAAGTTGATTTTATCTTCTCATACTGTATATATTCCCATTTTATTTTAATTTTCAACTTCTGCAAGCACACACTGTATTTTCTTGTGCTCTTGTTTTTTTCTTAAATATTTGCAGATAAAGACAAATTGCGTATACTGTAAAAACTACTTGCTAATAAATCTGGATTAAGTTCTGATTGTAGCTTCACTCCAATAGTTAATTTTGCAGTTCAATTTTTCTAGTATGTAAAAAACAACAGCATGGGCTAGAGATGTTGATTTTTTAACATTTACACAAGAAAAACAAAATTAGTTTGCAAAAATCTGCACGAAACCTCTGAAGTTGTTTGAAGTAATCTAATTTTTGCCATTGCTTTTCTTTATTGACAACTTGTAGCGCAGTTAAACAAATCTTACGTTATCAATTTTTCACAAAGCATCATCTCTGTCTCCCTCCATGTAGCTTCTTTACCTGACAGAGAGTAGAAAACGGTGCCGTTCTCTCCTTCGTCTGGGTCTTTGGCCTGCAGGTTGCCCAGTAAAACACCAGAGGACTGACCCTCTGTAACCTACAGATTTAAAATTCAAATAAATGTCAAGAAAGACATGAAAGGCCTTTCACTTCCTGCCTGTGAGTGCTTTTGATCCTATGGTGTTACCTGTATGATGAGGTTTTTGCCTGACTGGCTGTGGGTGAAAGTGGGATCATTATCGTTGTCATCCAGCACGGTGATGAAGGCTGTGCCTGTGGCACTACGTGGGGGCGAACCTCCGTCTTGAACCACAACCACCAGCTGGTAACTTGACTGCAGCTCTCGGTCAAGAGTAGTCATTGTACTGATCTCACCTGGGAAGAAGAGGGGGAGGATGAGAAGGATTTTATGCCAAGGCACCAGTCCAGACGAGTGGAATAATGATGAGAGACTTAGAGGCCAGCAGGCTTTGATCAATGACACACAAGTAATAGACATGCTCGGTGTTCAGATGTTCATGTACATGCACTCACTCACACACGCACTCATACGCACTCACGCAAACTCACACACAAATAGAGATTTTGAAAGGTTGGCAGATGCTGTGGAGACTCATAATTCAGACAGAAAGTGATCACAAATCAGAGACTGTGTCTCCACCCACAGACTAACAGGCACAGCAGGCCAATTAGAGCTTTGCGAGACACTTAGTGCTGCTGTCACCATCATCTGACTAATTCATGACTGTGTGGGAGAGGCATCTGAAGACGCTATAGAGGGGTTATCATGAGTGTACACAACACTGATTGAGTTTTCTGACACAAAAATATCTGGTTGTTGACCCAATTAAACACGTTTATGTGAAATCACGGCAGCTTGTCTGTCACACTGATGGACACTTGCATAAATGTACGACTAACTTATGAGGTCATTCAAGTTTATGTCAAACTTTAGCCCAGGAATCAGGAAAATATAATAGTTGTTACAAAACAGAGCAGCCTGTAGCTCAAGTTTGATTCTTGTACCTATTGAAGGCAGAGACTCCAGTAACATCAAAAATTCAACAAATAATATCAGCAGTGCAGTCTTTGTGTCAACAGCTGCATTATTAAATCATGATGCTGCAGTCATATAACAGTTTTTTCTACTCATGCCCACTCTGCTATGCTCTGTTTTCAATTTCCCCAAAGACATCCTTATGTTTTGCACATTTATTCTGATTTTCTTTGGTCGTATAATACAGCTATCCTCATTTGAACGTTCCAAACCAGCTCTCTTGGAGAGTTTTATTTTGGTACATCATGTGTTTTTAAATTCACCTGTGTGGGAGTTGATTTGGAAGTGTCTGTCTGGGTGAAGCATGCGGTAGCCGAGGCGTCCGTTGGCTCCACTGTCCCGGTCAGAAGCCAACACGTGACCGAAGCCGGTTCCTGCTGGCAGGTTTTCTCTCACAGCCATAAAGACTCGCTCCTGTGTGAGCCGAGGAGCGTTGTCATTCTCGTCAGTCACCGATATCCGCACTGTGGCGCTGCCTGTCTTCTTCAACTGTCCGTGACCCTGGCTGGCCATTACAGTGAGGAGATACATGTCTTTGACTTCTCTGTCCAGGGCACTCTTCACAAACAGCCAGCCACTTTCTGCAGCAATGCCAAACCCTGCTGCGTCGCCATCTGGACGCAGGTGATACGCCAGGGGACTTGAGGAACTCGAGCCAGGAGTTTCTCTGTTCAGAGCTCTAACCTGCAGGAAGCGTGTGTTTATCGGGGTCCCTTCTTTCAGCTCTACTCGGTAGGTGAGGGTGTCAAACACTGGCCCCTGGTCGTTCTCTGCTTGGACGTGAACCACAAGCATGAAGGTAGCGCTAAGCTGGGGTACGCCACTGTCTTTGGCGACCACCTGGAGATCATAACGTGGTGTATTCTCATAGTTTAGACTCCCCACCAGTCTGATCTCTCCACTGCTGCGCTCGATGCTGAAGGTCCTCTGGACTCCACTAGTAGAGGAAAGATCGAAAGTGAGTTGCCCATTGACTCCAGAGTCTCTGTCCTCGGCTTGGACCCGATACACCACCGTTCCCATTTCTGTGTACTCTGGCAGCAGCAAAGACTCAGAGGACGAGGGGTAAAAAACAGGCGGGTTATCGTTAATGTCTGCGATGGTTATGTGGACACGAGTCTGACCAAAAGCAGGAGGGTTTCCACTGCGGGCCTGCACCTCCAGATCAAGAGCTGACTGAGCTTCATGATCCAGGGGCAGACTGGTCCTGAGGGCTCCGGTGTCAGGATCCACTGTGAAGTAGCCCGCAGGGTCCCCAGAGCTGATTGTGTAGGATATATCTCTGGAGGTGCCTGGACGGAGAGAGAGAAGACAAAAACCAGAGATGTCAGAACAACCCGGGAGGTTGCGCTAAAAGCACTCCAGTAACAGTATACTCTGAAGATGTCATTTTTCAATTTTCATGGCTGTAATAGAGCTCTAGAAATGTAGAAAAGGAATATATAAACAAAGCTGCGGGATGGAATTTTTGATTGATGTTATTTCAGAGTTAGGTGTGTACAGTAGTCCAACGCCTGTTTGTACAAGTGGTGCAGGGAGCAGGAGAGAAACTCTTTCCAGCGTGATCCAGTGTGACTGATAAATGTATATTACACTTCTTAATATGGGCTGTGGGGCTGATGACTATGAGTGAGTGAGTGAGGGATTGAAAGAGTGAGTGAAGGGAAGACAGAGGGTGTGTTTCGTAAGCTCCACCTGTCTTACTGCTGGCCTGCACGATGCCTACAGTCGTCCCCCGCATGGCGTCCTCCAGCACGGTAAAGTAGTACTGGGCCTGCTCGAACACAGGCGGCGCCACAAGTCCAGCTACCACACTTATGTTGACTCTGGCATTGACGAGGGCAGTCAGACCTCCTCCATCTTGAGCAGAGATTATCATGGGGATGATGGAGTTTGCTTTCCCGTAGACGGACCGAGACAACGAGATCACACCTACAGAGAGAGAGAGTGCCATGAGATTGCTTGTTTACATCACTCAACATCATTTGGTGGAAAATCAATGTCTAACTCATGCCAACCTGTGTCTTTGTTGAGGGTGAAGTACGGAGAGGCCCCTCCTGGTACTGTTTTGTATGTAACTCTTCCATTTTCGCCTGAGTCGGGGTCATAAGCCATCACTCTGACAACAGAAGTCCCCGGAGCACTCTGCGTGCTCAAACTGACAGCGTAGCTGACGGGGTAGAAAGCGGGTCTGTTATCATTTATGTCGACCAGATCTACCCTCACGTATGCCACAGAGCTGAGTCCACCCTGCAGAGGAAACAAAAAGCTCTTTAGTTATACCTTCACATACAATAAATCATAGCCTGAAAAAACACACCTGAGAGCAGGATTAAGGACACACTCACGGCGCGGTGGAAAAGCAGCAGAAAACCCTGTTAAAGGCGAATGTAAAGCATAGCCTTTAAAATTCAGCCCCAGCAGGTTCTTGCGGGGATACAGATTGATAGTTTCCCTTGGGAAGAGTAATATGTCATGACCCGTAGAAGGTGAGAGGGCTCGCTGCAACAAAACAATCTGTTTCATAGGCATTTGCAGAAAATACACTGCAGGCTTTTCATTTGGACCAGGTGGCAAAAAAGGAGGGAGGCTGGAGTCCAACTTGTTAAAATATTACAGCCTGACAGTCGAGGCATTTCTCCATCTGATTGCTTTAACATGGCTGCAGTAATTTACTTTCATTTTAAACCCTTCATTTTTTTTAGCATGATTTGGCGAAAAAGGGAACAGGATATACTAAGTTTTGAGTAAGCCTGTTATGGAGAACCATTCAGGCTTTGACTTTTTTTCTTGGCTGCTCCAGTCAAACTTTTTCTGCACAGTTGGCCATGTCTTTGCTCTCCCGCCTGTACGAAATGTACGGCTGCTGTTTATTGGATTACTCTCTGGCTCAATGGATTCATATTAAGCATGATTTTAAAACTCGGTGGCTCACCCCGTCCACGGCAGTTACAGTAAAGTCGAAGCTGGCTGGCCCTTCATCTCGGTCGAGGGTGGCGCTGGTGCAAATCTGCCCGGTTTCTTTGCTGATGGTGAACTGAGCAGGAACGGCGCTGTTGATGCCAGATCCGAGGGAGTAGGTGATGGAGCCAAAGGAGCCTCCGTCTGAATCAGTCGCAGTCACCTACAGAGACGAAAACAGAAATTTATGACATTGGATGAAATATATCTCCTGGTGTAATTTAAGTATTTTCCATACCCATTATTAACATTAGTCTAAATCCACTCAAGTTCAGCTCTTAAATCTATTACAGGGATGTAAATGATGGTGATCCGTGAATCGAAACAAGAGCAACACACCAGGTGCTTTTGGAAAACATTTTTGGACCCGTTCTTTCTTGTTTATCTGCGCAGAAGCTGAAGCCAAACAGGCCCTCTGGCAGAAAGAGGCTCTGAGGGAATGAAAGAGGGTGGCAGGAAGGAGAATGACTTCAGCAGACTTTGGGACGACGGCCAATAGGGAAAACTGCCGGCTACAGGAGCGGCGTCTGTCTGCAGAGGACAGTGACAGGGACGGCTGGGGAGCGGTGGGATACCACACAGCATGCTTCAGTGCGGCGCATTATACCCTAATGTAATGTCCCGCTCGTGGTCTGGATTTAATAACGCCGCGCATCGACAGAGGGCTGGAACTGCTGGAGCTATAAAAGCAGCACACACGGCATCAGCCAGGGAGTCGACTCAATTACTACACCATCTCCAGAGACAGCAAAAGGCAAATACACCAATCAGAAAAGGCCCCTTGGTACCAGCATGGTAATTGTTTGCAAGTGTTGGCTCTGGATCGTAGTTTGAGAGAGATTAGAGTAAGGTTAAACCTCACAAGTTGATTAGAATTCTCCTTCCATCTTTTATAAATTGATCTTTTAAGGGAAACACTAATTGGAAGCCCGATTCATGCTCTGGTGCTCTTCCACTCAGCAGCAGGGAGCCTCCTCTGAGTGAGGCCGAGTAGTCATCAGGAACGTTGCCAAGAAAAATAAGGCGAGCCAGGCTTATCATCAAAAGCCGACTTTATAAAAGATGGCACTGGTGTGAGTGCGAGTGGATGGAAATCATTCGTTGGAGGTGTTGAAGGTTTGGCTGTAGTAATTCAGTCTCCGTGTCTTTTCCTGAGCAGATGGTAGACGGGGACTCAGCCGAGAGCACGGCCCAAACTATTGACTGTAACTCCTAACAGAGGGGGAGCGCTGTGGAGGAGTGCAGGAGTTGTTAAGCTTGCAGGGCTACAAGCCAAAGAGAAGAATAATAAACCACACAAGGAAAGAAGAAACCAAAGGCAAAGCAAGAGAGCTACTCCATCTTTTAACGCGTGGAGGCTGCAGCTAGCTGCGGAGTTTTATCATTTTTCAAAGGGACAAGTTATTCATAACAATCCAGCAGCTTTACAAGTTGTTTTATTCGCAGTTGTGTGATGAATATCAGCTGCAGGGAGAGTGGAGGGAGAATTTTAGTGATACCTTGGTCTTGTTAAACAAAAGAAATTTTTCTCTAAAACGAACATTTCCCAGGGGGATGTGCAGAAAAACATTTCAACTGACCAACTCATGGCAGCGAGTCGACACTAACTGTGGGGAGACTTCTTGTTACTTTCCTTTCTAACCACGACCAGCTGTAATTAGTTTCTTTTTTACAAAGTTAACTCACAAAAGTTCATGAAAAAACAAAATACTAAAAATGAAGAAGTGAGAGCAGATGTAAGTGGAGAAAAAAATTAAAATGAAAGCTGTGCAGCTCTGAGTGAACTGGGAGCTCTTTACACAAAATGAATCCATAATGATTTTCAAACTTAACTTTTCAAAGTTGAATCCATAACTCCTATTGAAATAAAGGTTTCCTCTGAGTCTGTGAAACCTGAATGGTGGGTGCTCTAAAGAGATACAGAGCTTTTTGTAAAGGACACATTTAACAGAGAGGACACTGATTGATGTGTATGCTATTAAATAACTTTACACATGGAGGATCTAATGCTTTAATAATAACTACATGTCTAAATGTGCTGCATTAAGTAGTGCAGATATCTGGAGCCATTTTTTGTCAGGAACAATATGTTCCGTGAGTTAATTGTATGACATTTAGGGAGAATATACCGTAAGCTCTTAAACCGCACAATCACATTTGCATAAAAGCTAACCGCTGTAAGAATAATGCCTGAGGCAATCAGACTGTTTTGGAAACCGTAGCGACTGAGATTTCAATTCTACTCTCATTTCTGAGTTAATAGCAGCATATCAGTGTCATCTTACTGGAACACAGACTTGTCTGTCCAGGAGATTATTACTTGCTGCCCACCCATAAAAAAATGACAAATGAGGCCATATGCAAATGAAAAATGAGCCGCACAATTAGTCAAACTCCAAACCGTGAACCCTGAGAGAGGATAAGCTTACATAATGTGGCCTCTGGCATCAAAGATTGGGATAAATCCATTACACAGTGAGTGTAAATCTGAACAGATGAAACAAGATTCCTTCTAAATCTTGGATTAAGATTGAAGTTTAATGCTGCAGTTCAGCTACAAAGTCCCAGTCATCCATCTATTTCAAAATATTTCCCTTTCTAATGTTCCTTCAACAATTCAGAGTCTTTTATGAAACAGAATCAAAATATGTACCCATCCGAGAGAAGGGAAATATTTTATAACCAGTCAGTAGAAATTTTCTAACTCTGCAGGAGGGAGGAAAAATACCTCTAAGCACTTTGAAGTATTCCTTCTTGTCATGGATACGAGGCCCACTCGTTGTGTTTCACACCAACTTCTCCTCATTCCACCTCAATGTACAGGTATTAAACAAACTTCTGTTGCTTTAAAAGTTCAAAAGAAGGGGTAAACTTAGCTGGAGTATCTTAGATCATCAGCAGCAGCAGCCAGAAGTATTCTCCTTACACTTTGTGTGTGTGAGTGAAGCATGATGGGAGCTGTCTTATCAGCGGGAGAAAGGCAACATTTGGCCAACTCCTTACTAAAACAAGCTTGGGCAATCCAAAGACAACTCAGGCACTTTGTGGTTCTCCCATTAGATTCATGAAGTCTTTTAGAGGAGACTTTCTGACTGGCTGAGAGTCCAATCAAGAGAATGGGATTCACAGGGGAGAACATGCCTTTGTATATTTATGTATATTATGTTCAAATAGAATAATGATCCTGAGGTTTTGGATGCTCCGAAATGTTCTGGCCCATCGAACGTCCTCTCTCTGTGGTCTGAGAGAGAGCCAGGTCTGGAAAAGAACAAGTTTAGGATTGCATTGCTGTCTATTTTTAGAGTTGAGTTTCCCAAAAGTTAAAGTCTCATTTACTGAGTTTGCAGTTCCTGTTCTTGCATTTCTGCGGGAAACACAAAAAAATGTATAACTGTGTCCTTATTCGCCCAAGTTCCTGCTCCTCTGTCCATTATCACTGTGCAGCCACGTGAAAAAGCTCTGCTGTGAGAAGAAGTTGAGTAACAACCTGTGAGTAAATGAATGATGTAGGGTTGAAACCATTGAGGCCAACAAAGGGTGAAATGGAGGCCATGTAGTTTTTAATCATGCTCCTCGTATTTTGGAGTGCCCAGTCAAACAAATCTGTCTCACGTAGTCGTCAGTGAAACCAGCCAATCAGGGCCGCGCCTCTGCCAATCCAAATAGGCCACAAATGACGGAGTGTGCATGGAAATGTTTGCCAACTGGGAAATTATCACACACATCAATCAAACGTTGCATGCAAGCGTCCATTCAGTGTACCTTCAATACGTAAGCAGAGACACAAATGTACAAACACCAGGGGTAGAGTCATTGCTCATCACAGTCCTGAGATGCCTGTGGAGCCAAACAGCCAGACCGGGTTCTGTCTGCTTCCTGATTACATCAAACTGGTCTTTGTACTCACCAGGAGCCAGCCAGCCAGCCAGTAGCCGGCAGTGGCTTCTGTGACTCTTGCATGAATTAAACTCTGGAGGACAGAAATCATCAGACAATAGTTGATGACATTACAAAGTCTGTGAAGCACAATTTTATGCCTAAGCCCTTGAGCGTTTATTTCTACCGAAGTTCAAAACCAGTGACGCTTTGAAGAAGCACTGGCTCCCCCTCGACAATGAAAGATTTAAATCATCATCATTACTTTGTCAGTTAAAAAAATCTGCACTTTTAATGCTCTCAATGTACAGCAGGGTTGGCTGGAAACTTACAAAAAATGAGTGAAAGAGCTCTCTAAAGTTCAAGCAAATGAAAGCTATTTTCACCTCAAGGATTGTGTCATCTCCAGATGAGATATGTTAAGCCTTTAAAAAGCAAATAAAACCCCTAACAAGGGATTTCCCAAGTAAAAATTGACATTTTTTGCCACTTAAGAAAAGAATGTCGCACAAGGCTGCAAGCTGAGTTACAGTCAGCACTTCTTTAGCGGACACCTTGGCTGCTAGTTGTTCAAATTGCTTTGACAGAAGAGCCTTCTTTCTTCTCTTCAATAAATGATTCAGGGACTGAAACAGGTAGAAATACCAAGTAGAGCATTTTTGTGTAGAAAATGTTTGTTTTCAGCTTGATATGAGGCCTGAAAGCAGAGCCGCTGCTAACTAAAGTTAGCTCATACTACCAGCCTCCATTTGTTTAAAGCAACAGGACTCTTACTGAGGCGTGTTTGTTTTGAAGCAAATTAAGGAGAGCAGATCTTTTTAACTTGACATTTCTTAAGGTTAATGTATGAATTAATCAAACTTTGGAAACTCAGTTTGTGGCGTTGTTTCATAACCAGCTACATCTAGCATAACTCACAGCCCGGTGCTCTGAGACATGTCTGTACCATGTAAGGTTAGTAAATCCTGATTATGTCCCACCAGGGCTCATCTACCAACTACAACCTCACCATACAGTGCAAACAAAACCTGGCTCTGCATTTTATTAATAGACTCTCAATTTTTAACAGATCACTGCAGTATAAATGCTGCATGTGGGTTGGAATGAACATTATCACAAACTGCTTGTTCCGTGTTTTAGCCTGACCTGTATCACTCTCCTATTTAGCTTTCCTCAGCTCCAGTGTTCACTTTTACTTACAAATCCTTTCCAGCAGAGAAAAACACAGATCTCTCTTCTCACTGCTGAACTTTGTCAGCTAGCGTGGCGTTGTTAAAGAGACTTCGACTTGCCGTAAATCAATCGGGTCCTGGACGACCTGGACGTGAAAACTGAAAAATTGCACTTAGAAACAGCCTATTTGGCGCCAATAATCTCATTTTAAATCATGGATTTACTCAGGCATAAATCTAGAAGTGAGACTTTTTTGAGATCAATTGGAAATTCCTCACTGGAACTTCAAAGCAGTTAAGGATGACAGTGATGTCACTTGAAAAAGGGAAATGGAAATGGAGAGAAGATGTCCCTCTCTCAGGTAGTCAGGATTGAATATTCATAAAGAAATACAAAGTCAAACTGGCAACTCAATAAAAGGTAGATTATAGCCAGAAGTACTCAGCAAGTTACAAAATTATGTCCACATGTGTAAACATCTAGATACATAAATAAATATATTAATGACAGGTTCACACACATGACCAATCAGGCCTGTGATAGCAGTAGTTTTATAGATTGATGGAGTGACGAGGAGATCATTAAAAGACAATAAAGCCAAAAGGAAAGCGTAGGCTCAAAGAAATCAAACAAGAGAGCGAGTTGCAGAAATCTGGACAGAGAGTTGCTTTGAGCTTTCACAGCTGGTGCGAGGCCGTGCACACTCCTCTCCCTCTATTGTCCTGGCATCACTTCAGAGGAGCTCAGAGACGAGGAGAGAGGCGGAGACCTCCTAAAGGCCTCTTTTACTATACGCTTAAGTAGCAAAAGGCAGGTCAGAGACTTTGTGACTTGTCCACCACCACAGTAAAGACTCAGACAGCGACCACACCGGACCGGTGGAAGGAAGAAGCCCACACACTGTTGACGAATATATCAAATCTCAACAAACAGTCACCGCACAGACAGTATCGTCTGGATCCCCACCAACCATATGTGAAAGATTGTGGTTTCTCAGGAGACAAAAAGCTGAAATCTTCACTGCATAGTTTAAGATATGTGTAAGGTCCACAAAAAAGTGACATTACATAGTGCCAAACTGTGGCCTGGGATGTCTGGCTGCTTTTTAGAGTGTGATAAAAGCAATGAAATTTCAAAAGGGCTCCCAGATGAAACAGAATGAGCGATGTGGAAGAATCACCCCAGCTGCCTGTTTGTGTTCCTCAGCCTGTCTACTTATGTATACAGAGCAGGTCGACATAGTATGAAGCAGCCAGCGCAGATAGTGTTTTCCCTCAGGCGTAATTACTTTTCTGAAAGACTCCACTGCGCTACTTTTTACATTCTACAGTCAGGGAAACATCACGGACTGTGAGGTCAACTTATGAAAGGTCCTGATTCTGCCTCGCTTTCTGAAAGGATAAGGGATTTCTTGCATTGAAAAGCCAGAGTCTGACTGCAAGCTACTGGCTGGTTTAACTTTTAAATGACAATTCAATGTTAGGTTAAGAAAAAGTAGACATCAGGGTTAAAATGAGGAAGGAGAAGAGGTCATGCGGGATTCACCCTTTAAGGTAATTTATACCGCAAGACATTTATATGCAAATCCTGGCAACAGAGTATGAGACAGCTCTCAAAGCACCAGAGTAGGAAAAACTGTTATGTGCTCCAAGTGTTTGAGAAAACAGCAGTATGTTCCAACTTCACTGCTTTTTTGCAATGTATCCTAATGTTTTGGGAGCAATTCTTGGCAGAAAATTGAATTTTGTGAACACAAAATGCTAAAAAAATTAAAATTCATTGAATCCTCTTTGAGACATATTAGCTCTGAATTATTTTTGCATGTATTCTTCTGTGCAGTAAAAGCCTCAGGAACATCTCTCTGGCACAGGCACAGCAACATTATTCTACAATAACAGAAAAAGGCTGTGTGGAGTGGTGTTGAACGGTATTCATTCAAATTGACAAAACCTCTTTCACTCTCCCAGCATGACTCCTCATGAACAATCTCTTCCAGACTTGTTAGATCATTTCTCCATCCAGATGTCCATTAAAACACCGCTGATGTGTCGGGGTATCCCTATGAAACACAGTATAACTGTCAGGGTCACTAACCATCTTAATCACACCGATTCCTCCAAAAATATACATGCATGCACCGGTTGCCAAATCATATCACCCAGAGCCGTCTATTGAGTGTGGAAATGAGTTCCAACTGTCCAAGCTCGGCTAATGATGTGGAGCTGTGGATGAACACTAACAAAATCTAGCGGAAATGTGCTGAAGGATAAACATGATCACTGATAAAACTTTACAGCAAATTTTTCAGAATTTATGGTCTGACAGGATTAAATTTCCCAGACTTTGGCTGCCTCTGGGAAAACAGAGCAACTTTTTTGACTTGTTTTTTCCCAGGAATTTCAAATTATGCCAAGCTTTTGGGCCCCAGCAGGTCTTACTGTCCTAGTTTCCTACCATAGGATTGTCTCAGCTTTTTCACTTATTTCTGACATAAGAGGACAAAGACGTAGTGATTTCTATATCAACACCGGCTCCTTCAACTGCAGCTTTTCATCTTCCTCTGACATAAATGTGGAGGGCCCTGGTTGAGGGCAGCAGGTTAGTATGTTGTAAGGTCCACATGCCTGGCAGAGGAACAGAGAGGAGGTAATAAAGCAGACAGGGGTATAGTTTCACTCAGTGTTCGAGCGCAGACATGGGAGGGGATAAGGTTTCTGTCTCGTTCCTTTCCTCTCACACATCGCTCAGCAGAGCTACTACACTGATGGAAAATGTGAGCCAAAACAGTGTGACAGTGTCTGCGAGTGAAGCATGTAGAAGGTCAGGGTGTTGATGAATTAACCTAGATACAAGAGGACATCAAAGAACATCCAGAAACTTTTCAGGAAGAGTTCACCTTCTTCCAAGAAACGAGGCTCACAAAGTAATTCTGTGCTTTTAGTTCTCACTGTGCTGATTTGATTAATTTGTTTACTCTTGCTAGAAATGTTTTCACAGACTGATCAGACTGAGAATTTGGTTAGACATCCTTAAAGTAAACACCTATTTCTGTATAAGAACAAGACTTTGTTTGGGACTATTTTCATTACCTGCAAAAATAACTTAAGAGTGCAAGCTTGAAACAACAACAACAACAATAACAAAAACAGTTTGTCTCGAGTAGTTTGGTGAAAGTAAAGTCCTTCAAATGAACAGCTTATGTTGCTTTTTCTGAGGAATAACGATTCTGGTGACTAATAATGTCAAGAATTTCCACTCATTAATTGGTATTATAGTTAAATTTCCAATAAAAGTCTGAGCAGTGTTTCCAAAATAAATCTCTAATCAGGTCACAGCCTTGCTTTCATTATCATATATTCACCCTAATGAACCTCCAGTGAACAAGCAACATGTCAGGGTGTGATATAATCTAAAAACACGTCCTCAAAACAAAATATATTAAAGATATATCTTTTTTGTCAGTGACTCATTATGTTGCCTTCAGGTGTACCAGAACTGCTGGGATTTTAAAAAGCATGCACACTACACACAGGCTCTTTGTAGTTTGCACTGAAAGAGTTGACAAACTTCAGTTGCTGAAAGTTAGGTGGCCTGCATTATTTTTAAACTTCAACGTGAGTTTCTTCTGAAACTGGAGCGCCTGTCTTTCATCCAGAGCACGCATCTGGAAGTGATTAAGCTGTGAACCTTTTAGGGAGAGGTGGTCTCCAGAAAAGACAAAATGAGCAGGGAGAGGAGTTTCTGAGCAGCTACAGAGAAAAAGTAGAGGTAGACTTAAATAAGGTTCCAATCCAGGATCAATTAACTAGTGAATGATCTTCACTTGTTGTCAAGTAACGTGGTGTCTGATGTAAGCCAGATGAAGACTCAGAAAAATGGGTTAATGGTTAATTGGGTTAATGTATTTCAATATTTCCAAAAGACTGAACCCCCACTGCTAATTCAGCCTCTGAACTCTGAATGGTAAATACTGATATGTCATTGCTCTATGAAATGATGAAGTGTATAGGTTAGCAGGGGGTCCTGGGAAAGACCTGAATGTCAGACGTGTTGCTGACCTTGGCTTTCAATCACAGTTTGGGATGACAAGTTCAATGATGAAAAGCTCTGCATGAAATAAAGAGGATCATTCTCCTCAACCAAGTTTTTGAAGGAACTGTGAAGACTTTCTGAGCGACCTTGAAAAAGCCTCATATCTAGATATCTGCCTGATCATAATCCACAACTTAAAATGAGATTATCAATGCCAAAATGTTGTTTCTCGGGTCAGACTGGGCCAGATTGATTTATGGCAAGACAAAGTTTCTATGACAACGGCACACTGGCTGATGAAGTTTAGCAGTGAGAAGAGAGAGCTGTGTTTTTCTCTGCTGAAAACAATTTCTGTGATTTATTTAGTAGTAGTGGACACTGCTGTTGGACTCTCTGACAGAAAAGGAACAGAAGAGCAGAAGGAAGCTAAATGGGAGAGTGATAGAGCGCAAAGCGAAAGGCTAAAACACAGACTAAGTTGCTCAAATGGATTCTTCTTACAGTCTCTTTAAGTTCAAAAAAGAAATCTTTACTGGTATTGTTGGTGTTTTTTGTTTTATGTGTGGCATTAACTCTTGACCCCCTGGAATGACAGAGTAAGCTCAATAAACCCTCAGAGTGGCTTCCCTTTAAACACTAGCCTGTTTATTTCTAAAGGTCAAACAGGAAAAACAAACTAGTCTTTATTTTCCTCTTGAGACTGACCATTTATCAGCCAATGATGTATTTCGACCATCAATCTAGAACAGTGGTAGGTTGGAAAGTCTATTTTAAACATCATTTCAAAATGTAAAGGTGTAAAAAGTTAAGATTAAGCTGCTTTGATAAACTTTTAAGAAATGATCTACATGAAAGCAACATGCTGAATGGACTTAGGTAACCTCCAGTGAACCAAAGTCACCAGAAAAGCCACTCGAAGTCTTTTAAGATCCGCCCAGGCTCCGGTGTGGGAGGTGAAGTGACGCTGGAAACTTGCTGAGTGGATCCAAGGAGGCGACCTCATATCAGATACCCACAGAGTCCGACCTAGCAGGCTCTAGCTTGGCTCTCATTCAGCTCATCGTCTCTTTTTCAATCATCCAATCGCTGTCCCGAGCTCCGGTCTGCTGAGGCCGGCCGGGCGGTGGATCCCAGGGTCTGGGTAGGTGGGAGGGGAGCTAATACGAACCATGCACAGTGTGTGGGGGTGCAGGCACTGATGTGGGCTAGGCTAATGCTACAGCTGCCTGCAGTGGGTGGGAGAATGCCCACTGAGCGTGGCATGCACAAACACAGCCCAGATGAGATTGCAGAGGGAGATTGGACTCCGGTTCCCAGAGATCCACGAGACTATTGGATCAGACGAGCCAAAGCCGAAGTCTGTCTTCTCCTCTCAGTGTGATGAGTTGACAGAAGTGGGATCAGACTGTCTTTTTGTAAATTTGAGATCACAACTGGCAAGTTATAAGTCATTCTTACAGAACCAGGGGAGTCAAATTTACTAAAATCCTTTGAGAAAATATTGATTCAGATTTAAATCTTCCAAAAGGCACATTCAAAGCAAAAACTGCACATGCAACTTTTATCAGTCAAGTTCATTTTTCTAACTTAAACTCTCCTGACTGTTGATAGTTTGGCTGATCATACAGCAGATATTTTTTCCTGATTTAAAATTCACACACAGCGTCCAGCTATATGACGTAAAAGAACATTGATGCAGACAGGAAGAGATCTGGTGTTGCCTCACAGACGTTAAAGTAAGACTGAGATGAAATGGTTGCGTTTCCCAGCGCAGCAGGGGGAGCCAGATCTGTGGTGAGGCATGGAGAAGCGTCTTCCAAAGCCCTTCAGCTTCGACTGTACAGCACCAGAAGGAAACTGATGAAACACAGCAAAGCTCCATCTTTCAAACACCCTCGTATTACACAGGGTCGGAAATAGGAAGAGGATTGCACAAGAGTCCGCTTCCAGAAAACATAGGACATTTTTAGCTGCTTTATGGTACAGTAGGGATTTAAACGCACCCAGGATGAAGGACATGTTTGTTGACAGCTGGCCCGAAACGGTAATTTAATTTCAGCGTGATTGTAAACAGTAATTAAAACTGACAGTTCAGAACGCAGAGGCGGAGTGTAGTGACACTTTGCGTAGATGTTTATGTTGAGCTCTGGACCTTCCCATTGGAGGATCAAATGGATCAACATTCAACGGGAAGATGTTTTGCATTTGCAGCAAACCAAGGAAGGAATTTCGAACACACACGTTTGTAACATGCCATTTTTGTCTTGATTTGGATTCAGTAGAGTACGCCTGGTTACAGTGAGTGCGACAAGGAGGAGCTGGTGTCTCTAAGGTTGGTACTTGAAGCGGTTTGACAGAGGCACTTCCTCCAGTGATGGAAAACATAAATAGACCAGTAGATCATCAGAACAGAGCCTACATGTTCACTTAATCCATTAGGCTGTGGCTCCACTAAGTGACAGCTCATGTCATAACTCAGTGTTCTCACCCAGGCCGTGGCTGCTCCTTGTAATGATGAAGATGACAGACTCTTGTTGGGATGAGGCCTGCAGACAGTTTAATGTGACCATAACTCTGCTGCTATGTGGCACCAGCATTTGCTTTAATATTTACATGGAGAAGAAGTAAGAAAGTCTATCAGTCATTCTACTTGGGGACTCTAAGCTGCTTTGCAACACTCCTGCAGACTTGATCTCATTTTTCAGGAAGGAAGAATCCTTTTTTTAGACTTTTAAGTAGTGTTCACTTACTTGAACCCTCTGGATCCCAAACCCACCGGCGGGAGCAAAATACCACCTGGTTTTAAATGACTGCCATTTACAAACATTTGTCTAATCGTAAAAGTTAAAAAAAACAACAACTAAAAAAAGAAACAGAGAGGAAAGTGTAATTGTCAGATTCTCAAGTTCCCAGGTAAATTTGCAGAAAATATTCTAGGTAGATTTTGCCCATTACTTCTTTGACACTGACGACAGACGACCTCTCTGTTTTCTGTTCATAGTTCCATGTACTCCTATATTTAATTAAGTTGTAACAGAGTTCTCTTTAAGTGAGAACGTGAGCTTTATCTGGCAGAGTTTATCCCAAACAAGTTTTCAGTATTATCTGTAAGAAGTTGACGTAGATCCACTATTATTTTCATTCATACAACTGCTGGGAAATTTTAGTTATGTCAGAAGAGTTGACACTGTAATAGTCAAACAAAGTATGATCCATGGTCTATGACCTTTCTTGCTTTGGACTCATATTCCAGGATGGCTGATGATAATTTTTTTTTCTGTTTCTGGACTTATAACAAACAAAACTGGAAGGATATTTGTTTTTAATTTTGCTAATGTTGTAATGTTGTATTTCATTATACCTTCCAAGAGAAGATTCAAAATTTTAAATGTTAATTTTCAGAAAATAAATTGCTTCCTTTAGCTGAATAATAGACTTACACCCTGTAATCGTGCTTCAAAAATCATTTAAATTGTGTTTGCCATTGTATTGTCTTGTACAATTTCAGCTCAGAGCTGCTCAGCACTCTGTCTTAGTATTGACAGAAACTGCTTTGTTTATTGACACAATGCCTCTGCAATGTGGAAAATAAATGGTGTAAATATTTTTAACAGTAGTGACTGTAAATAGTTTATAAAGGGTTAATACCTTGTAATAATGTTGTAATAATTGACATCTGATAATGTTGTACTGCTCAGGAGACACTGGACTCATAGGAGTAAGAACCTCATATAGCAGTGATAAGTGAGACTACAGAGAGGGAAAAAAATTAATTCAATACATCAAAATTTGAAGATTCTTTGAATGAAGGGCAACCACTGATAGTTTTCCTATGTTCATTAGGCTTTAAGGAACCTGAAAATGTCTTGAAAATAGGATTCCTTGAAGAAAATCAATTTCTCTCTTTTTTAAAATTTCTTACGATTTATACTTTTAAATTTTGCGACACTGCATGAAAAAATAATTGAGTTACATCGACCTAAGACCATGGTTTTCCAGAGTCTACAGAGGAGCAGGACTTCATTTTGCAGAGAAAAATGAGACCATAGTTAATAGAAATATGACAGAAGCAAGAAACAACCAGATACTGCTTGGGATTCAGAGGGTTGAAGTTCATAAAAATGCCTTCAACATGCAAACAGGTCAAAAAGTTGATAACAAAAGTTAACCATAACATTATATCATCAGCTGACAGTTCTCACACACCCTGCAGGAAACATATTAACAGCATTTTCAGCCGTCTGTCTCACATCTGCCCGACAGATTACATTCGATATGATTCTAATCAGAGCAGCTGTCGACATCAGCCCAGAAACGCCCCACGCTTCATTTACATGTGTAACTAACAGCATACATATTTTTTAAGTTTCAAGATGTTGCATGTTGCCCGTGGAGTTTTCCAACACAGCGATGGACTCTCTGGGTTTCATCATCTGCGTAAACCTTCAGTCGTATTAATGTAAGGCTGCTTATTAGAGAGAGATGATTACAGTCGGTCTCCAGCAGCCACAGCTTTACTGCACTCCTCCCGCAGCGATGGAGTCAATCCTGAGGAAATACGACTGAATCCCTCTCTAACGTCGAGCCCAGGCGCAGGACGAGGAGGGAGTAGTGGGGGGGGGTGAGTGAGGGCAACAGGGTCACAAAGGCCTACTGGAAGCACACGCATAAACACACACTGTCACTGACTAATAAACACTGCAAACAAATGAAGACTGCCCAGGCAGCGTTCTGGCCTGCACGCGTCCCTGCAGAAAAGTCTGTTTAACTGTAACAGTTGTGGAGGAAGTCATCCGCGGGTTCAGCGTAAGTTGGACACATAAAGACGATGTGCTTTGGCAAAGGAAACGGCGCGGAGAGATGAGTGTCTGTTGGATCTCTCTCTTCTGTTTCGTCGAGTCGCGTAATTACGAGTCGACAGAGATTCATGGTGAGCAGACAGAGAAACTTGCAGATAGACAGATAACTTCACACAGACACATGCACACACACACACACATACACACTCGCACTCTGGACTGTGACTTTCCAAACAGTTCCCTGCCAACAACAAACAACAGCTGTTCTTCACATTTAACTCCAGCTCCGTCACGTGGAGATGGATGGAGATTCATCGTTACACCTTTTATCCTGTTTTCAAACTTTGTGGAAAATGTGATAATGACATTTTCCATCTCTCCACATGAAAACCTACGTCACCTCCTGAACTGGAATCCTGCTGTTTGCTCAGAGCCGTTTTCTATTTGCCACATTTAATACGGTTACTATGTGATATTTGTGTTTATCATCTAAGATGTTTGCTCTGATTCATGAGCCGATCTTTTTTCACACAAATTCCTTTGAGCCTCCGAAGCAATAGGTGGGTTTCATTTCCTCGCCGGGTTATTTATTTAGTTCTCTGCAAAATATTTAGGTGATAGGGTAATTATATTTTATCTTGTATACATGTCCAGTCCCCTCCTTCATGTGATTCATTTCAAACAATCCTTCCTGAGTATACATAAGGTAGTCAGCGAGCTCTTCAGTTGTTTCTCAGAGTAAAAGGGACTTCCACAGTAAACATGTCCTCAGCAAGATTACACTCACGCAAGCTCCTAAAAAGGAACACACAAGAGTCTGCATCGTCTGCAATTCATCCATCTGTAAGACAAAAACCTGTTTTGGTTGAGCTAAAGTTAGGATTTGGCAAGGTCATCAGAAGTTTGCTTTTTGCTGAGCAACAGCACAACATGCAACGGGGTTGTTATCAACAAGTGTCTAAATACATAAGCTCAGGTTTCAATTCTTGACCAGCTGTGGAGAACAAAGGGACTGTCTCTGTAAGCATCGGCAGAAAAATATCCAAAAAAGGGCCAGTTTGCAAAAAAAATACTGGTTTTTTTTCTGTTATTGGCATAATTGATGAAAGTTTATGTCCACCTCGCTTTCAAACAAATTTTCAAAATCGTCATATCCATCACAATCAGGGTTACAAAACTCCAAGATTATTTTTATTTGGATACTTTCCATGGAATTTTACAAAATAAGGAGGAATTTTTTGGACAGAAACTCTGATCATTTCAGAGCTATTGGTGTTTTGGATCGAAAATTGACTGTGCCAATTGGTATTTGAAAACCAATGAGCTCTAGAACTGGATAGAACTTGACTTCATATTGTTTCTGTCAATTGACTGGAGGACAACCCAACATTTTTGTGCTGCTTACAGTTTTAATTTAGTGTTTAAAGAATACTTACTGGTTTGGATGAATTAAACTAAATGCTCCTTCTATTATGCATGTTAATAATGACATAACATCAGAAAACATTTGAGAGTATTTTTGTCATCCATGTCTCAGGGCTCAGTATGTATGTAAATGTGCTCAATGCAGTAGTCATCAGTAACACTGATCACTTTTTCAAACAGTAAAACTTTGATGGTTTCTCCAAAAACAACAAAACCATGAATGGTGAAAAATAAAAGTGTCTCTCCAGGATGTCTTTCTACTCATCAAAGACCCATCATCTTCATTTTCTGTTGTCTCATAAAATGGTTTCTTTCACAGAACAACAACAACAAGAAATGGTAGAAGAATTTTTTTAGTAACCAAATCTACAACAACAGAGCTCTGACAATCTCCAGTATCCTCGAGTCAAAATTCCCATGGGAATTTTCAGGCAACTTTCCCAACATTTACCTGGAGTTTTTCAACCCTTTGCAACCCCAGTCATCACAAAGATTTTTCTGTCTTTGGCCATGTCAAAACTGTGTTTGCCATTTGGTATTTTTTTAATGTAGATACTAAAAACTGTTAAGAAGAAAGGAGAAGTCTTGATGCCAGATATAGCAAGCTATCTCTTTTTTCAGAATTATGCAAACTAACCATTTTTGCAAGATCATTGCAATAATTTAAAGAGCACTGCCGGATCTGATGTCAAAAACTGTAAATCCAAAAACCTGCAGCCTCATGCAGTGTCTCAGTTCAGAGACCAGATTGATAAAGACGTAAAGACAATACAGTTCAAGTTGCTTTAACCCCAAAGTGTCACCCAGAAAAGAAAAGCTGGCCTCATTTTCTGAATTCCTACTACCAGCCTGGTCTGATCCGCTTGAGACCAGTAAGGCTCGCCCAAAAGAACAACATCCATCTGCAGAAAGGGTTCAGGAAGTTGGTTGGCAGGTGCACGACAAGGAGCCCAAGTACACTGACCCTGGAACACTTGAAAAATAATTTCCTGAATCATCTCCTGAAAGAACGGGTAAGTTTTCAGTATATTTGAAAGGTAGATGGAGTACGATAGGAGCTGCAGATAGTGCTGGTAAAGGCATGCAGAGACCACACCTCACAGAATCTCTCTGCTTTCTCTATACTGGATTACACCGACGTATACTCTGATAAGAGATTTCTACAGAACAGAAAATAAGGGAAGGGTTTCCTTCCAAACAGAGATATCTTCTACAAAAACCAAACAACTGGAAATGAAAATATATGCAAATATAATGGCATTCTTCTGTTGACAAAAGACTAATATACATGCAAAAGAGATCCCTTTGCTTTAAGGCAAATGAATAATGAATAATAAGACTCTGTTATTTCTCTGCTTGTTGCAGCCAAGAGTCTAATCAGCTCAGAGTGACATGTCTTGAGATGAATAGGAAACCTGTCCTGGGTGTTTTCTTCCCTGTTCACACACACACACACTGTGCTCAGGCCTTTGGGATCCTGCAACCGTTAAAGTGCTGGAATGAAATTATAATAAATCAATATGGAAAACAAATACAGAAACTTTTTGGACTTAAATTGAGTCGTGTCAAGTCTCATTTTGTCTCAAACTTTTCAGAGATCTAAGCTGACACGTTAGTCTGAGACCTAAGTAAAAGCCCATCAACCTCAAGAGCAAAGAGGGACAGCCTGATTAAAATCTGGATGTGAGAGTTTTTACATCTGTGTTTATGTGATTTACACAGAAAGTCACTCTAAGCCCACCTAATCTAATCCAATCAAGCAGAAAGTTCTGGCAAACATGTGAGCCCTGAGGTCGCAGGTCGGCCAAACGTCCAGCTGCCCTCTGTGACCTCCGGCCTGGTAACCATCTATTCCTTCTTTCATCTGGTAGCCAGCCACCCACCACCCATGTCAGGGAGTCATATAAGGTTCTCCTGCCTTCATCAATAATGAGGAGGAAGACAAGTGAATTATGACACAGGAAAAAGGAAGAGCGGTATAAATCAAAGATAAATTGGCACCTAACTTTCCCCCAGAGTCTTTTGTGTTTTTCCAAGATCCAAGTGAATGTTGTTCTGTGTGTAATTAGAGAGTGCTCTGATGTTCTGAGGTAGGGTATTACAGGGCATCCCAGCGCAGAAAATGATCTTCAAATAAGCCACCAGCAGTAACCCAGTTATTAAACAAGCAAGCCAAGCCAAAAGACAACATTTTCTGTAATGCTTTAATAGGTTTCACTGCAATGCTGCGCCATTCACACTCTGTCATTGAGACGCTGGACTCAATGCTCCATTGATAATGATGAAAACCCGTTTCCAGCCGTAGCCTGCTTTTCGTTTCATCTCAGTCTGTGGCTACTTGTTACCCTGAGTGATGAAAACGTCGGAACTAACCAAACATACTGCAGTGAGCTCAGCTGACCTCAGGAACACTGCAGAGAGACATCATCATTATAGCTTAATGCATACATCTTACGGAGAGGAGAGGTGAAAAGGTCGTCATCTGTCATCTCCTTATCTGCACATTCATTCAATCTGAACTTTTACTGTTTGGTTCTGCGAGGACAGAGTTTCAGCAAACATATGTCATGTTGCTGCGCTTAATCTCAAAAACATATAAAGCGTTGCCAGCGCAGCTCCATCATTATCAGTTTCGCACTAACACTGTTGAGAATCCTTCATCATCAGACATACGTTCAACTCAAAGCCATTTCAGTCTGCTGATGTCAGTATCTCCCTTACTCCTTTTTTTATTTCATCTACCCCCAGAAAACCAGATTACTCTTTTTGCTGAAGTAATGCTGATCCTCTTAAATTTCAGAGCTATAGATCTTTTTATTACGAAGCGAGAAACATGTGCTACAGTACAAGAAGACTGCAGCACGACTTTAAATATAGGTATGGAAATCATCCTATAAAGAGTGAGCATTGTATTATTCATTTGCACATCATTTAAACCCTATATATAATCCTACAGTGCAAAGGCAACTTATTGAATGTTGATACTGATTGGTTGATTGGTTCACCACTTTGTCAGAGACTGTGTGAGCAACAACTTTGGAAAAAGGAGCAAGGTCTCAAACTAGTGTTGAATGGACTTCTTTGGGCCCTTTGGTGGGACTGCATTAGAGATCAAATTTGCCCAAAAAAAAGCACTGTCATGGCTTATTACATAATTCACAAATGCAGGCAAAATCTGCATCATTGGAAAGAAAGCATCCATACCCTGTATTTTACCAGCACAGGATCCAAAAGCCAGCATCAGTGATGATATTGCACAATCAGCACAGGAGAACGTGAGCTCTTTACACTTTACACTCTTTCCACACGGCATGTGTTGGTGTCCATTACCAAACTGCAGGGGGCGCTGTATCGAAAACACTTATGTACCAGAGCGCTAACCTAGAGTAGAAGAAGTTTGGGTTTGTTTACATCTTTTACAACCTTATTTTTTCGCCCATTCCTGTTCTCTGCTGAGTATGGCCGTAAGGAATTGTTCATCACTCAGTTATCACAGTCATCTCTGTGTGACAAATCACATAAATGCCTGTGTTTCTGCACTTTAGACACAATTTTTGAAGGTACGTGGAAAATGTATGTATTACAGCGACCGTGTGAGGGAATGAGGCTTCTAAAATGACGCCATTCATCCCCACATTCATGCATTCGTCCTCACAAGTGTGTGGCCCTCGCCAGTGCATCAAGTATGAACCAACATTAAGTGCTAATGGAATGTGTAGCTTACACATCTAAGTAGGCACTATTAGGGCTCTACAACATACAGGTTTTGGAGCTACACATGCTGGGAGACAACATTTCTACCAAAGACTCCCCAAATTCCAGCAAGACAATGTAAATCACATTTCCAAGGAATTACAACCCTATGGCTCTGTAGTAGAAGAGTCCTGGTGCTAAATGAGCCAGCCTGTAGTCCCAACGTGTCACTCATTTAGCTTGTCACAACACCAAAATGATAACAAAGAAGACTCTGAAGCATTAAGCAGCTGAAATGTCTTATCTGGCAGGATTATGACAACATTTCACTTCCAAAACTGGCCCTTTTTAGTACCTAACTGTTAATGGAGTGTTGTTAAAGAAAAACAAGAAAACAGATGATGCAACAGGATTGTAAACATATTCAAATTTTTCTTGAATGTGTTGCTGTCTGGGGCGCAGATGGTCAAGCGGTCTGGGTCCCATCCCATGGGGTTCATGTTCAGGCGGCCTAGGTTCGAGTCTGGCTTGTGGCCTGTTTCCTACTTTATCTACTGTTCTCTTCTCTCTGATTGAAGGTATGAAAAGCCCTAAAAAATGTCTTTGAAAAATAAAAATGTTACTGGCTTCAAATTTAAAATGATAGTTTTCATGATTTTACAGAACACATTTTTCACTTTCAACACCAAATTTATTATCTTTTTCAGTGTTTTCAAATGGCTTTTCACAGTTTGAAAATCATCAAACTCTGATTTTCTCTGACTCACCTCAACTTTCTGGGAATTTAGTTGGTTGTCGTAGTGCAATAAGACAGACGGACAACCGATAGGTCAATTATGCCTTGCAAATCACACATGAGGGGGCCATCAAATAGTACTTAACATGTTTAATTCAATGGAGGAGAAAATGTGAAATCAATTGAAACAATATCTTCAAGAGTATCTTCAGTTGGAACAGCAAACCAAACACATGGATCAATATGATCTCTCTTCTTCTGCAAATCTGTCTTAATTATGTGTATTACTGGGAGAAGTGTATTTTCAGTGATTTACCTGACCATCTGTAAAATAACCTAATTACATGCAGCCTGCACTGGTAAACTAACACGCAGTAGTCCTACGTGTGGTTGAGAATCTCATTACTCAATATTACTGCTTGTGTCTTGCAAATGCTGTTGTTTGGTTGAACAAATTGTTCAAAGTCATGCATATTAGCCCTTCCAAATGCCCATAATGGTGAAACAAATTAGCCCATTAAGGCCGTTTTGGGTGACATTAGAGCGGATGTGAATGGGTTAATGTATCATATCCTGCTGGGAGACCTGGAGCACTAACCTCCCTGACTCTCTGTTGAGTGCTTTGACTTTAGACCTCGGAGACAAAGGCGGAAATAAATCACAGAGCGAATTCTGAGGAGAGATTTATCGAGAGGAGTGGAATGTGTCACTGAGTGTGAGGATTGTGTGACCTAACAGACACAAGAACAGTCAGAGGTCACCGTTTCTCTTCCTCGTCTATCTGGCTGAGGACAGATAGTGGGTTTGTTGTGGTGCATTCGCTGTCTCTTAAAGAGGAGGAGACACCAAAGACGCGTCATGAACCACAGGGGGGGTATTCTTAATACCAAAACTTTTCCTTAATATTCGTAAATCATTCAAAGCTGTTATGTTTAATACTTTCTGCCAGCTTACTTAAAGTGACAGGATATCGAGGAAAGAGGCGAAAACTCCAGCTTTCTTTGATGAGAACCATTTGCTTCTGCTTAATGAGGCAGTTTGCTATTCCATTCAGTTTAATATGTCACTTTTAATAAGATCAGCCCTGTCCATATGTAAAGCAGAAGTTGATTGGGCAAAATGTGGGCTTTTAAGTACAGGAGATGTGAAATTTCTCCTTCACATTCTTTGATAAGTTTTTTTTTTTTGGCTTGAAAACACTCTCTGAAACCTTCTCCATCATCTTCTTTCATTCTTTCTGGTATGATGAAATGGATTTCTCTTTATGTGTGCCTGTTTTAACTCCAAAAGTGACCGCAAATCAATCCTCATATTTTCTTATATCGAGGCAGAAGTTTGAACAGGTTTCCTCTGCACCTGTTAAATGGATGTTAGCCAGGGTGCATTTGAGGCTGTTTGTACTTTGGAGGAACTTTTTGCTCCCATAAAACTGTCGAGAGAAGGCGTATTCTCATTTCTGGATAACAGAAGTCGCAGTGACATTACACCGCGGGCGCACAGAGGAGGTCAGAAAGCAGCGGAGTGGATAAAGACGGACACAGATCCTGATCACATCAAAGAGAGGTGTTAGCTGTTCAGTGAAAGGAGCTACGAGGTAACTCAAGTCCTGCTGGGAGGACATGCTGTCCCAAAGACATATACACCCTTGTCTTACGTTTCTGGAGTCTTTTTGAAATGGGAGAAGAGCCAAGATGAAGCTGCACTCGGGTCATTGGTTTTGTCGGGGAGTGTGTGAGCTGGTACGAGCTGGTGCGAGCGGCTCAGAGTCTGCCAGGCAGAGGAAGAAGTGGCGAAAGACATAGTAAATAAACAAGCCAGTGAAAATAAACACCAGAGAGAGATTTAACTTTAAAGGAAGAGAATTAAGTGAGGTGTTTTCCCCTTTGTGACACGAAGCAGACGGTCATTTAACTCCTTCACAAGTCATTAAAAAAGGCAGAAACTCCTTTCCTGTGATTTAGTGATGCATTTAGAGTGGAAATTGAGCAAGGCCAACCGCTGTTGCAGAGCAGGGTTGATTTTAAGGAGGAGATAAAGACGGCTCAGTTGAGCTGAAAAGTAGTGGAGCGACTGCGAAGGAGAAACAGAAGGCTCACATGACACCCCCACAGTGCTGATTAACCCCGCCGTACGGCACAACAGTCCCCGTGAAAACACCAGAGCGACCAAAATGGGTCGAATCATCCACGTTTCATGTGACATTTTAAAGCTTCCATCCATTATTGTAGTTTCTGGTTTTGGTTTTCACTAGGAAATAATCAAATTTGGGATGTGGCATGGAAACCGCCACTATTCCCTCTCACATTTTGGAACTTCTCACATGGCAGTGAAGGAAAACTATGGTTTGGTCGCTATTAGGGTTCAGAAAAAGTGCTGACACTGACTCTTTATTGTAGGCACTGGGGTTGGAAAATGAAGCCACATTAAAGAAGATGATAATACTAAACCATTACGTGACCGCATGCTTATGGTTTCAGTTTGAGGCTCTCCTCTGAAAATGAAAGTGGATTTATATTAATATCTTCTTCTCTCTTGTTTTGATTTGTGTCGTAGAGGAGCTTTTTTAGGGACTGAGCTGAGCTACAAGTGTTGGCGAGGACCCTTTTGGGACCCCAGTGACAAGGCCAAAACCCTAAAAATGGTCACCAGGGTCTAAACATGACCGAAGACAAAAACAGACCTCAAGACAAAAAAAGTCTCTGACGACAAGAAGTTTGGAAATTTCAGTAAAATGTATGATTTAGATGATTTATAATGTACATATTTGGAAGAATTCCTCCCACATTTTTTTTCAGATCATCCTCAAATTAGATAAGTGTACCAGACACAGTGAAGATGAAAGTTCTCAAGATGTTTTTGTAACTCATTGGGCACAAATTGTTATGTCATCTTAACATTCAGTAAAAGCTTACATCTGTTTGTCATACTGAAGGTGTAAAAGGGTGCATTGTACTACGAGGCCCGGAGCAAAATTTAGTACCCCTTCACAAAGAAAGAGAACTGGGTTAAAAAGTGTGAGGAAAAAAGAGGGAAAATGGAGCCAAAGTCTGAAAAAAAAACACACTAATCCTCCAACCCCCTGTTCCCAGTTTCCTCTGAGGCCAGGGCTCATTCAGCAACAACTATACAATGTTTTCCTTCCCTTTTGCAGATTACATCAGCACACAAGAGCCTATTTGCTCTAACTACAAACAGTTTCAGTATCTAACAAAACTATTTCTTACTTTGCCCGCTGTGAGGGGCCCTGCTGTTCACATATCAGCGTGATGCCTCAGACATACGTAGGAAGAAATAACCTGATCACGCACAGGTCAGTGCAAAGAGCGTGTTTTATTCTTATATGTAGTGCAGATGCCTTGTAAAGCGTTTCAACTGAGAAACTTGAATCCACTAATCTGGACCACATACAAAGCTTGCAAACATTACAATAAACGCCTGAATGTGGGCTAATGAGGGATTAGATTTGGCTTTCATAAAGAAATCCTCGGTTATGTGGCCTGTTTGAGCGTTAATAGCAGAGGAGACAAATGGAACAAAGAAAACATATTGTAATCCAAAAGGCCAAGGGGAAACGGGGACTGTGGATTATTGGCAAGTCATGGGATCTCTCAAACTTTGCTTCACCAGTATAACTTAAGCTCATTTGATGGGTTAAAGATTCAGATGTCACATGATAAAGTCTTTGGAGGAGAAACTGGCTCCATGTGTGTGTGTGTGTGTGTGAGTGTGGAGTAAAAACGATAAGCAGATCAACCACTCCTCAGTGGGATTACATCTCGTTTTGGAGCACAAAGACTGGAGTAAAAGACGTATGGCAGAGATTGAACCGAATGATCGGAAGTTATGAAGTATTTAGTACAAAAGATAACAGTGTCATTATTAACAGAAGCAGATCAAAACTTCAACATGAAATGAGTGAACGAAAGACCAAGTTCCTCAACATCCACGAAGCAGCAGCAGCAGCGGGGTTTAATAGTCAGATATTCCTCATTTACTGTAAGATAAAATGTGCAGTGATGAATTATTCTGAAAAATTCAAATTGTACAGCAATCTTTGATCCATAACCTCACAGATAAAAACCCAGCAGTTCTTCATTTTTCACTCTCCCCTGGAGTGAGGGAGTGCAAATGATGGCTGAGAAACACTGAATCTTAGCTACAGCTTCAATCAGTGATCAATAATGAATGAGGAGTGATATCAGCATTCTTAAACACAATTTGCACATTAACAATCATGAAAACAAGCTGTTAAAGAGCTGCTGGATGGTGATGATGGCGTCCTTTTTTGTGCAGTTTTCTTGTAAAACGCACTTTTTGTTGGACATCAAAGCTCATTTTAGTGACAGACTTTTCACTTTTTGTTCCACTCCCTGTGTGGCCTTTTCTTCAAGGTTTAAAGGACAACACTGTTGAAAAACAGACTTCACACATTTGAAGTCTTCGGTCCTGGTATTATGAGTTGACTTAAGACCTTTTGGCTGACCAGAGGGTGACTTTTTTTGTAAGCTTTTCTTTGTCTGATATGTTACAGGCATTAAAGCTGGATTTAGTTTTTTCTGTCTTTATTTTTAATGAAGGTTTTTTTCCCCCTTACATTCCAGGAAATGACTTTTTTCTCAGAATAAAGAAACACATCTAAAAAAGATACTGGACCTTTTTTTTTTTCTTTCAGTGACCCTTATTCTCTTCTGTAGCTTCAACATGGAGACTGTCACCTAAACTAATATCAGACTGATTGCTGGTGTCAAAACTGACATCAATGCTGATAGCAGTACTATTACAAGTTAGAACTGGTACCAGGAAAATAGTTTGTAATACACACAAAAAGAGACACTGCAGAAATATTATAACTTGTTTTAAAATATCATTAACTATAATAAATTTGGCCTGTTTTCATCATTCATGGTCTCTTGGATCACTGTCACTCCAGAGACAACGACTGGTAGGGGGGTGAGCGGGTGGCTATAAGCTTTCCCAGACCCAACCTCAGCCCAGGACTATGTGTTTATGAGGTGCTTTTGAAAGGCGGTGATGTCACACACACACACCGGCTGTGAAAACATGTTAGGAGGCTGCTCCATTGGCCTTAATGAGAATATTAGCAATGAAGACAGAGCAGCGAGGGAAAGTGCTGAAGGAGCAGACAGCGAGGATGTGAGTGTGTGGCCCCTCATTGTTCCTTCTGAGCAACCCCATAAACTGAATGCACACCTCGACAATGACGATGACTCAGATGGTAGAAAGCGAGAACAAATAAAGGAAGTGATGAAAAGCATACCTCTCGTTCAAGTGAAAAAATCATCTCTCTATTGTCATATCATTTATATCTGTGAACATACTGATGAGCTCACTGATGTGGCAATGAAAAAGAACAATTCCTCGTCTGTTTGACATTTTCACTCATAAAGCGAGAGGTGACCTCGCTGAAGTTATGATGCTTTTCTTCAGTTCTTCAGCAGAGTCCATGACATAAAGACACAAACTAATGTTTACTCTGATTGTATCCGTCAAAGAATGTCTCACATCGACTATTTCCTCATCCCTGCATTAGAAAAGCAGTTTGGGTCACGACAACAGATGGAGAAGTTGACACAAAGATTCCAGCTCAGACTTAACAGTAACTTCCACATGACTGTGAGTATGTTATATAAGCGCTGTGACTTCTACTTAAACTCAAATACACATCTTATTGGAAACAAAGTGGCTTGGGAGGAAGGTACAGAGCTCACCTTTGGCAGTATCATTAAGATGGAGCTCTGACAAAGAGTTATCTTTTAATGAGTTTATAACTCATATTGAAGATTGATTGCTTAATACCCACTTTGATTAAAAAAATTCATGAAGTTTTGAGATTTGATCTGATCAGAAGAGAGTATAATCACTCAGAAAGAATAGGTCTGGGAATTAATCAGATCGAGTCCAGCTGCATGGAAACTTTTTCTTTTTTTCCTCAGTTTCATAATTACATATATGTATCACATGTTCTACGTTTTTTGTCTTTTTTTTCAATTTAGTCACTGTGAGGACTATCTATATATAATAGTTGTTACATCTCCATTACAATTTTTTCACAAAATCAAAGCGATATTTCTAAAGTTTTGATAAAGTACAATTGCGCTTTGCAGGTGTGTCCATTACGACTAGAATTGGGCACAACTTGAGTAAAATCTCATTCCACGTGATTCAATTTGAGGAATACAGAAGAATGAATGGGGACTGTTGCCAGCGGTTACCATGGATATAGCTAACATATTAAGAGCCGGCACTATAATTTTGATAGATTGTAAAGTATAATCCCCAGAGCACTGGCCACCTACTAGGGACTTTTTGGGGAGGACTATGGCCAAGGACTACACAAAAACATCCGTTATTCACATCTTATGTTTAGTTTTAGTTATGTTAGTTTTGTTATAAACTTCTATATATCAACACTTCTGAAAAGTATTTTATAGAAATTCAAGAAGTTATTTGAAATTTCGGTGTGTCCATTACTTCTTTTTCATTGCAATATTTAGGTTTTGCACAATTCTAGGTGTAATGGAAAAGCAGCTAGTGACACCTTTGGTGAGAATTGGTAGTTTTCCAGGATAAAGACTCCATTTCCCATGAGCACCATCACCCACTGTTGTAAGACGTACATTTGTTTTTGAAAGCAAATTAATATTTTTTTTTTTCTAATTTTACTTTTTTTTGTTGTTCAAGATGACTTTTTACAAGATGTTAAGCTACAAGGTGATGTGTTTATTCGTAGTGACGTAGCGCGAGACAAAAAGCAAACCTTGTAAACTCAGTTTGTTGCACAGTTTATCTCATCAGACTATCTGTCAAGTGCTGCTAACAGTTTGTTGCTCTTTGGTCTACAAACTGGTCAGGGACTTGTTACTGATCCTGGCAATTTAATTTTGAATTGAAAACAGGTAAATATATGAAATTGAGACCATACCAATGTAAATTTTATAACAATCCTAAAATGGGCCCAACATGTCCAAAATGTAATTTTAAAAAATGTAATAAAACCCAAAATGTGATACCTGGTTGATCATGTAAGAAAAGTTCTGAGCCAAAAAATGTAATAAATGCAAAAATGTAATAACTGTCCAAAAGTGGAGCAAGCTATTACATTTGGATAAAGTGTTATTACATTTTTGACTCAGTATTTCTTACACTATCGACCATCAGAACATTTTGGGTCTTACTACATTTTTTGATTACATTTCAGTTTGTCATTACATTGTGGGTCTAGCAAGCTTACTCCATGTTTTACAAGAGAGTCAAAGAAATATGAGTGTGTGATGGTTTCAAAGAGTCTGTAATAAATAAATAAATAAACGCTTCAATGGTTGAGAATGTTGATACACCTGAGGGTGTGAACATATGTGCAGCTGAAACACACCTGCAAACAATTGTTGTCCTTCACCGTCCATCAGCACTTTGTGTTTTCCTGAAGTGCATTTAACCGTTTAAAGATTTTCTGCTCATTCAGCTCTTTCCTCTAAACAATGAACAACACTCATCTACTTCACACCTGGGTCTGAGCTGTTTATAAAGCAAACACTCGTGTATCAATGTGTCTCTGTGTGATCACCAAACTAACACAGCTGTTTAGAGCAGGCAGGGGGGGGGTGCAGAGACGCTAAAGATGGCTGTAGGTTAGGATAGTAGCTTTAGGTGTCAAACACATAACTGTAAAGCATGAGGCCTCATCCCTGAAGGTCCTGGAGCCATTTGTTTCTAATATGTTATCCTGTGGGAATGTGTAAGATGATAAATGCTCTTCCTTTAACTGACATATTTATGACGAACATTTTAAACAGTGGGTCATTGCCGGGCTGCAACGTGCTCTTCCCAACCCTGCAAGTGTGGCGTGAGTTAAAAATGACCACCAGGGGAATAAAACCACTTCACTGCTCCCATCTTGATAGTGTTGGACACAGAATGTGGAGTTCCTGTAGTAAAAGCTTCTTTTCACACCTTGTCCATAAAAACAGGATCTACTAAAAAAAAAAAAAAAAAATAGGGGTTCAGGAGAGCAGAGATGGCTTTTTGTCTGGTCTCACACAAAGATCATTTACCACTTACCTCAGATTTCAGAATATCTATAAACTCAAATAGCTTTCAACACGTAACAAAAGCATCTCTGTAGAAACAGATTTATGTTCATACCGATCAGTCACAACATTTCAAAACACATGCAGATGATGAGAAAAGACGTCTTTTCTCCGGTGATTGTGTTAAAGCCCAGCAGGCATGACCCAGGACTCTCACACTCTGTGACCATATGGAGTTTCCCCCCACAGCAGACCTCCTAACTCTGGGGGATTAGGACCCTTCCTATCACACAAGCCTACTGGAGGGAGACCAAAGCAGGAATTGAGTTCCCCGCCAATCTAATCAAAGGGGAAATTAAAGACTATTCCTGATTTTATGCTGATTATTTTAAAGTCAGATAAAGAGGACGAAACAATTGAAGCAAGATGTTGATTTTCCCACATGTTGTTAGACTTTTCACTCACTCTGTGTCCTCTTATATAAAGTTCAAGTTATTTCTTCTCCTCTATTCTCTCCCTTATGCCGAGATCAAATTTCAAACCTTGTACTCTACACACACACATACACACACAAATACTCACAAGATGAACATCTTATGAAACACTCAGAAAACTACAAATTCACCCGTACGGGCAAACTGCCCAGGAATTCTGGTCATCGCAGTATGCAGCGAGTGGATGATTTGTCTTTGAGCTGTTGTTCTCCTCCCTCCAGAGATCCAGCTAAAAGTGGCTCGGGACTCAACACCAGTTCAAAATGAAGACTGTCAAAATATTTAAAATGAATGGGGATCTAATTCATTCATTACATTCCTCGGTGCGAGTGTTTAAACTGTCCCGCTGATGGACTACAAAGCTGCAGCACATTCCCCCGCAGCTACAGAGGATTACATTTACATTCTAATGAAGTAAATACTGAAGAAAACCATTTTATTTTATAAACGTGAAAAATGGACATCATCCATCCACTCTACAGACCATACAAGGGTTTTTATTTAGGACAAGGTAAATTTTGGTAATCCAGATGCAGCTCAAAGCTCAGAGATTTCCAGATCCGTGTAAGCCAAGAGGAAACCTGAAACCAGGAGCTCTTGTGAGGGGGAAAAGAAAAACAAAAGGCCTGGTTGGAAAAGCAGTGAGAAAAAAATAGTGGTTGTCATGCTTTACCAAATTTCAGATGAGATCTAAAACACATCAAAGAGGAACTTAAAAAATAAAAATTCAAGGGGAACTTCATAATTGTGTCAACCATGGTGAGAATGAGGGAATTTTCTTTGTGAAATCGACAATTCAAACTGAGTGTTTTCTTATTGGCTACTCTATTCTCTAAGACTCATTATATAAATTGTGCTGTTGAAAAGTTAACATGTCCTGGTTTGAGGATTTTTCAAACCAACCACCACGCAGTAAGATCTTAACGTGGTCCAGTGTGACAGCCTGTCTCTACGCTGAAGACAAAATTACTCTACAGCTCTAATGAGCCTCTTTTTCATGCAGCCGTTGTCCTGTTTGATGGTCTGTTTGATGAACAAGAGTCAGTCTGTCTTCCACAGGCTGCAGACACAAAGCACAAACTCTGTCTGACACGTCTGCGTTGATGAGACGATCGGTCGAGGCTTTGAGAATATTTCGACGTGCTGTGACAGTGATGGAAAGATAAGGCAGAAAGAAAGAGTGACAGGTTTGGACATTTTGTATCTTTATGTGTGTTTCTTCAGGCGTGGGTCGGCTATCAAAGTTATTTTGAAAAGGAATCTGAAGAACAGCAGAAAAATACAAAGGTGAGCTGTATGCCTCTCACAATATTTTACAGTGAATTACATTCGGAAGATCAATCGAAGCTTTGACTATTTGTTGCCTCGTTAGCTTGTCAGGTCATGTCATTTTTGTGAAAAGTTGACTTGACTGTATAAATGTACTTATATCAATTCATAGTGAAAGATGTCAAAAGAACAATCACAGATGCATAAACTCAAAATTTAAAGGCAACTGTCTGCATGGGATTTTTAAAGTTTCGAGGCCAACAAAAAGTCTTGTCATTTGAACCAACTACAGCTATTGTTGAGATCACTAAGTATTCACATGTAATGTAACTTAAAGTTTTGAGTTCTACATTCCTAGAAGTCAGAAAATGAAAACAGGAGCAAGATTTGATCCTCTGACCCTCCAACTGGGAGACAATTACATACCAATTTTTAACCCACAAACTTATCTACTCATGATCAGATGAGTAAATCTAGAGTCTTGATACAACACTCAAACAAAAATACTCATAGTGTATGTAGACTATTGAAAATCTAACTTAAGAGCCCGGTAGATTTGAGCTGGAGACTCCATTCTTTGCTGGAGCATACTCAAAAAAATTTAGTTAAAGCCTCAAACCTATGATTAGAAGTTTTAACAACCTAACTCATGAAATGAAACCAGCTTTACACAACAAATGAATCAGAACAAACCAATGAATCATTTTCAGGCCAACAGTCATATGATTTTTTGCGGTTCTTAATGAGTATAACCTCTCAGGGCATTATTCAACTGAACAAGTGCAGTAGTATGCAAAAAACTAGGGATATGAGTTTCACAGCTAACAAAAGAGCTGTCAATGCAACAAAATGTAGCAGCAAGAAAGGAGGCAAATCAATGAATAGGTCTATACTTTATAATGTCCACAAAAGTGATGTTTCTGAAGTTTCAATTAAGTAAAGTCACACAATGGCCGGTGTTTCCATTACGACTAAAATTGTGCAAAACTAGAGCAAAATCTCATCCTGGGAGATTCAATTTGCAGAATGTGGAAGGAGGAAGGAGGAAGGAGGACTGTGAGCAGCGGTAACCATGGATATCTCCAACAATTTCAAGAGCTGGAACTGTCATTTTGATGGTTGTTACTGTTGTAACTGGTGTTGTAAACAGACAAAGAGGCAGCGATAATGGACTAGGGACTTCTGGGAGAGGATTGTGGCCGAGGAGTTTATTATGAAATTAGACCATACCAACCTCATGAGAACATATAAACTTTTTTTTAATGAAAATCTGAGAGGTTGTTTGAAATTTTGGTGTTTCTATTGCCGATTTTATTGGGGATATTCAAATTTTGCACAATTCTGGGTGTAATGGAAACACAGCTACAGAGAGTTTCAACTGCCACCTCCCTCAGAGAACATGTGTGTGTCTGAGAAGAAGCATTCCCAGGTGTTTGGCAGCAAGCATTCAACAAGAAATGCCAAGTACGTCTGTAAAATAGTTCATGCTGAAAAGAACAGTTGCTGAAGTGGCCCCCTTGTGACAAGATTGGATGCTCAGTGGCCCTCAGGTAATTTGAGTCTCAGACCCCCTGCTAGCGTTAACCTCTCCTGCTGCTTTACCAGATAGGATTTAGAAAAAACTTTAGACTTTAAGTTTAACTAACTGTTTTTGTTTTGATACTTGTGATTTCTGTTTGGGGGAGGGGTCTCACTCAAAGCTGTTTGGCTATCATGGGAAAAGGTCAGCAGTGTTGTTATTTGAACATCTCAGTTTTAGCCGTCACACTTTGGTCCACTGTGACTGATCTGGCTGAGATGATAGGAAGAAGTCTTTGATTTGAAGTAATCTCAGGTAATAGTTTCCAGAGAGCCGTTCAGCACTGAGGAATGCAAACTAATCTGGTCACATTGGTTCTGCTGAAGCTCTCAGAAGACCCCGCAGGGTCGTCACCCTCCGAATACCAGCCCACGTTTACAGCCCTCTTCAATAGAAAGTCAAAGGAAGAGGAATGAAAGGAGGATGGAGGGAGGAGGGGGCTCACACATCATCGAGTGGAGCAGGGCTACTGTTCACATGTGCGCTGAATGCATTGAGCTGTGCCATAATCTGCAGGTGTGGGCTGCTGACGGATGAATGGAAATGAAGGTTCTGTCACTTCACTGCGTTTTTCATGTCCAGTTGAGTGCTTTCCTCACAAGACAAAAGAGAGGGCTTTGTCACTGTTTGGCTTTTACCAACAAAAGTGATCGAAATTTCCTTTACTTTCATCATAAATTGAAACTAGCGCTTGTGTTTTTTTTTTTCAACTGTACAGCCAAAGGGAGACAACACCTCAGCTGCCAGTAATTCCCCTCTGCAGAGATCTAAGCCAACAAATTAAGAACGCCTGGCGGACTTTGTGAAATCCTGTTAAGGATACTGTTGACGGGCAGGAACTTTGTCACTCTGCAGACAATGGCTTCACTCTCCTCCCTGGGGTCATTTTCATTAATTAAGCAACGTGGCGCTCAAAAGCTAATCCAATCACACAGCAGTCTTTTCTCACGGTTTTCGGGCCTGGCTTCTGGATGACTCCTGTCGACCTGCTGCTCGACACCGCAAAGCAACACAACAATGCGCGCTGCCAAAACAGAGCCGGGCCCGAGGACGGGGATGTGGAAAGAGCGACGGAAATAACAAACCACCCAAACACAAACCAACAAAGCCAAGGCTCAACAGTTTCTGAAACTCCCTACATTATGTCAAGGTTTTATTTAATACTTAGAGACTTTGACTTTGAACAAGAGATGAAAGAGCAAACACCTGTTTTCATGTTTTCCTGTTTACTCTGAGGTAACCTCTGAATGCTGACAGAGCTGGAGCATGTTAGTGGCTGCTGGGTATGTTGGGATATTGTGAGCTTTAGTGTAGTATCTTGACCTCTCTCTGCTCTTCTGGTAGAGCCATTTGGATGTCGTAGCATCTTTTAAAGTCGGTCGATTAGTTTCCCATCTTTCCTGTGACCCTTTCTGCTTCTTTTCATACTTTTTTAGGACTACTGTGATCTGCTAATCCATCCAATTCAAGTTTGAAAAATTCAAAAGATGCTCCGGAAGTCTGCTGAATAATCACCAAGACGTTCAGGTGCATCATTCTCCCTTTATTTTTGCTTTGTCAGTATTACCTCAGAGCACTCATGATGAAAAAAAAAAAGAGCCACTGTGCCAGACATTATTCTTCAGCTTTAAAACAAATACTTTTCTAACTTTTCTTTTTCTGAACGGCAAAGCTGAAACCATCAGTCTCCTTGGTTATTGGCGAATACACTCGGTTTGTCAGTCAGCTTTTTAGTGGTCTGTCTTTTGAAGCCGTGCTTCAATTCTCTGCCTGATTTTATGTGCCAACAGACCATTCACTGCGAACAGTTTGAAATATCCCTTCAGACAAAGAGCCACAGGCCTCCTCAGACTAATGGATCTAACAGATTGTACCAGACGCAGATGAAAAGACTAAACTCCAACTGGAGAGAGCTGCAGAGAACAAACACTTGGGGAGGAGACCCTCTCAGTGTTGTATTTATTTTTGTTCTCATTTAGAGAAACTGATTTCATTGAGAATCCTTCAGAGTAACTTCAAGACTATTTGGATTTTGTTGTGGTTCAGCCAGTCATCTCAGAGTTTTTGAGATGACTGGCTGGACACCCTCTGACCCTGGCCTGTCTGCATTACTAACCCTGAGGATTTATGGTACAGCCATAGTACAGCCTTATTTCCACCAAGCAGTTCAATTTGGATTGCCTCAGTACGGTACACACTTTTTAGTTTTCCTTTCTCTAAAACTGGGACAGGTCCCCAAATTACTGACCCCTATCATCTCACTTTTTGGCATCCTTATGTCTGACCCAACCCCAGAGGGTGGAGCTAGAAACACTGCAGTCTGCTGATTGGTTGAAAGAATCTTCTCTTCCTGTGCAAAAGCAGTAATAAAGAACGACACATGAAGCTTCATTAAACTTGATGCATCTGTGAGGAAAATTTTGGGTCTCGCCCCTCCTAAAATTTGTAACTGTTGGATGGAGATGCATGGACAACACAGCGGACAAACAGGAGCTACCGGTGGCTAAACTGTAAAAATGCAGGCATTTAGACAATTCATCACACAGAGGGCACAGTGATAACTTACAATGGACAATTTCTTGCTGCTACACTTGGTAGAGATGAGGAATGGGTGAAAAATAATGTTATAAATGATGTAAACAAATGCAAACTTCTTCAACATTTAACACCAGCTTCCAGAAACTGACTTCATGTATATCCTTCTTTACTTTAGTCTTTTTATAACTTGTTTTTCATAAGAAGTAAAATATGTTCAAAACCACATCCAGACAAAGGTAATTAATTTTACATTTGTGGAAATACATCCACAGAGCAATCATTTCGGAGGAATTCTGGTTAGGACGGATGTAGTAATGAAGGATGCATTTGTTTTCAATCAGACGAACAACTGCAGGATTAACCCGGGGGCCGCCGCAGACAGAGTCAATGAGGGGGAGATCTACATCTAACGGCTCTATTTTTACAACTGTCGACTTCAGATTAGTGCAGCTGACCGACGACATGCGGGTGTTGACGGAATTCGTGCTAAAGCTGGCAACCCAAGTGTGCCGCTCTTGCTCGGTACGGTCACAGATATCCCACCTGGGCATTGTGTAACTCCGGGCTGAGACAGCTGCTCGGAGAAGCCAACCTCAGCGGTCAGCCAGAGGAGGTGTGCATGATTGCCCACAACACTTTCTCCTTTTCTTCTTGAAACGGGAGGAAAATCCCACCATGGGAACGATTGGATTTCATAGCATTGGTAGTGTGGGATTGGGTGGGCCTTCTCCTCCGAACCAAACAAGTCCTTATTCATGCCAGTTATTAAAATCACATTCTTTAGTTTCACATACTATACGTTCAATGCCTTGGCGAGGAATGTGGGATGTCCCTGATCTTTTGTTGGGAACAAATTAGGCAGCTAATTTCCCTCCAGTGAAGCATTGCCTCATGTCTCGTCCAAGAAAATGTTTAGTTTATTGTTATAAATGGATCTTAATTTTTCCCAGAGAAGAAAATCTGCTCCCACATCTGATGAGCTCAAGCAAGCCTGAAAGCTAATTGAGCTTTGGGACAGGGAGGGAAGCTCCAGTGGGGTGAAATATGAGAAACTGCACAAAGCTCAACTGAAATCAATTACAAATGACACCACAGAAAGTATGTGCTAGTTATATTTGAGTTTTAAGCTACAGAAGATGCACCACCCTTCAATCCCGTTGCCTGGTGTATCCTGCTGATAAGGATAACAGTATCCAAACCTCACTGTAGTTGAACCTTGCTGTGAAGGATTACAGTGTGGCTGATGCCCTGGCACAATGTGTAATAATGAGCTGGAACTGGAAACTTGCTCCTATTTAACCTTTTGCAAGCATTCAGTTAGAAATGAACGACGGATCACGCAGAGCAACGAGAGGAATGTGCAGAAGCTTGGACGGCAGCATCCCACCATTTTGGCTCAGCTACTGGCACTCCAGGGCAATCTTGGAAAAATATTGTTCTCCAGTCTAGCCAGATTTCAGCAGCCGGCTGGACTAACTCAACGTGACATCTACTTCTAATGCTTAAAAGCAAAAAGTCCCACCACCATCACACTAACGCGAAGACCTCTCCACTTCTCAGACAAAAACACACACAAAAATTCAAAAGACCCGGAGAGTCAACCCACTGTTCACCGAGCCGCTGGGGGACCCTACAGGAACACAGAGGTGAGGGGGCTGCAGACCTCTCCTTCTCTGTTACGTCCCAGAGGAGCCTGGCGCTACTTCCATTTCACAAACAACCTAAGGACCGTCGCGCAGGATGCGGGAAGCGGAGGAGCCAGATTCCAAAACAGAGAAACAGATATAATCCTGAGCTTGGCAGGAGACCAGGTTTACATCTGAGCGAGTGACCCCTGACAAGAGGAAGAGGGGGGACAGCTCTGAGAGAGATCACTGCCAGGCTGAACGGAGGGTGAGATGTTTCTGCCCAATAAGTGTGGGACCGAGTTTCATTTTAATAATCATGGGTTTCTGGAGTTGTAACACAGTAAAAGTTCTGTCTGTGAATTTTCTGTGCACAAAAAATAGTTCTGCATCAACATTTTATTGAGTTAATCGGTTATAAATATGAAATTGTTCAATGGATTGAGATATCTCTAGATGTAGATTAACAGGAATAAGTAAAAATCACACATTAGGTTAAGTCAATGTTTTGTTTTGTTGTATGTTATTGACTGAAGTAGGCCACCTAGCATCGTTTGAGTTGTTTGGAACCTTGAGCTTGCCGTAGCTAATCAGAAGACAGCCATCAGCCTGCACTTCCTGTTTGGAAAACACTTGCCTGTTAGTAATTTTGATATTTTTGAGTTTTAATTATTGTTCGCAAAAAAGTTATTGCAATATGTTTGAGTTATGAAAGTTAAAATTCTGTTTGAAAACAGAAGTTATACAAGTAAGTGTGCTAGCTGCTAGCATATCTATGCAATGTCCCATGCTCATTAGCATCTGGCTAGTAACTGTTTTCTATATGGCTTCTAGTACATTTGGAGATGTTGAACACATCGACTAAATTGATTATGAATCTTTTGGGGGGTAATGCACATTTCTTTTTGAGTTCAGTTTTTCATCTTCTTCAGTAAAACTTCAAACAGAAAATCCTGAATTAGCAATTTCTTAAGAAACTGTCATTTATCTCCTAAGCTCAGCTAACTGGAGCAGAATAGTTAACGAGAGGTCCGTCTGCTCGGCGTAATTTAAGGAAGCAATAAGAGAATATTTAAGAATAAAATCTAATGGTGTCAATGGATTGAACTATTTCTTATCAATTCTAAACAGGAACTAGTTCTTGATACCCGCACCTATTTGAAATACTTTGGGATGGTTTTTATCTTTTATGTTCATGACTGGCTCTGTAAGATATTCAATGTTTAGACTACTTTACCAAGCATAAAGTGACACAGAAAGACATACATTGAGCTATGAGCTTTACTTTCCAGTCAGACATCTCTGTGGTACAATAATGAAACACCAAGTGCCTACAGCTAAGTCCCAAAGGACCCAGGAGATACATGGGGTTACGTGATACCCAATCAGAGCAGAGTCATAACACACAAGCTTATATAGAAAGATGAGAAGCAGCTGCTCCCTGCCGGCTACTAGCTGGGCCTCACTTCCCCCTGTTAAACCACTCGGAGTTATGTAAATGAGAAAACAAGGAGGACCGAAAAGGTCAATCAATTTTGTCGGCATTAAGTTCAGAGCAGGTTTGCAGAGTTTGTGCAAAGTTTGCACCAGAAGTAGGATTACAGTCTGTTTTCTGACACATCTCTTTGTTTTCTCTGCTAAAGTATTTGATGGTGTCACTTTAACTTCCAGGGATTACAGTTAGCTCTGTCAAGAGGGGGAAAAAAAAGAGGATTTATCCAGTTTTTAAATTCTCTTCTTCTGCTTTCTAATGAGTTCAGACAATTCAGTGAAAACGCCAGATAAGGCAGATAAACTTCAGCTCTCGGATTTATCTGAATCAGCACAATAGAGGAAAAGAAAGAAACACATTGCAGACAGTTTTTAAGATACTCCACAGCCCTGTCTGACAGCTGAGGTAATTCCATTAACTGAGGCTTTCCCCTCAGGACATCTCTGTGATGTGATAACATACAGTCCAAAGACTCTGACCAGGACACACTGACATCCTCTGAATGAAATTTTATAGTGATTTAAAGTTTGGAGGGCAGTGGATTAGGTGAAAAAACCCACACACACATATGGAGTACAAATAGAAAAGTTTGAAATGAGTCTATTTTGCTCTAACAGTCAAAGATTAGGGCTGTCTTGTCCCTGTCGCGGGGACACTTAAACCCTGCAGCCTTTATTCTCAACAGGAGACATTCAATAATGTTGAAAAAAACTGAGCTGGCTTGTGTTTCCGACAGCTGTGGCCGTCTCCCTCTCTTCTCCTCTCTCTGTCTCAACCTTCCTTCCTCTCTCTATATTATCTTTTTCAATGTACAACTTCACCTCTTAGCAAATCCAAGGTGAATGGAACAGGACGTTCATTCACTTTTTGTCTGCCTCATTTTAACTGGCTTTATTTAGACACCTCTCATTTCCTCTTTCGGTATAGTAAGAACAGACATCCTGCATCCCATAATCCCACAACGCAGCCTTCCTTTGACCTTAGCGAGGAGACGTGCCGCAGCGTGGTCATGCTCTCCTAATGCTCGGGGCAGAAGTGAGGAGGCCGCATGCTCTCAGACTGCTTTCCGTCTGTTTAGACAGACAGTTAATATTACCTTTTATCCCAGGTCTTACTCCTTAAAGTTGAGCGGATATGATTTGTTTTCTGTGTGGGAGATAGCTGAAGGCTGTGCTGTCCTTCTTTGACCTGCTGTGTTGCTATCTTCAGCCCACAGGCTCAGTTGGAATTGAAAAGCATGGAACCAGTTAGCTGCGAAGGTAAATATGGCCGCACTGTGCGATGATGACTCTGGGAGAAATTCATCAAAAGGAAATACAGTCGATCCTCTGAAAGGAGTACATATGGTGCGTATAATCTGGCAACAATCACTAATATTGCATGCTCACAGCAGCTCTTTTTTTCCCGTGTTTGCATTGGAGAAGAAATCTGCTGCTCATTTTCCTCATCAAACCAAACATACTGTGGTGACAGTCTCATGAAACATGAAAGTGGAAGCAATTACAACCAATCTGTAGTGTTATGAATGAAATCAGCACACTGAACCATAATCCCAGTGTTATCTTAAGAGTAATGAGCAGCAGTTTCAAAAGAGGGATCGGTTTTGTTTACAGCGCTGTGTTCATCTTCAGATGAAAACATGGAAGTTTGTATTGATGTCCTACTTTTCCTTTTCTTCCCTTCAGCAATTATGCACAAATTAAGTCTAAACTGCTATTTTCCATTTTAAAAGAACATTATGCCTCGCTGTGTCTACAAGCCCTTTCACATTTCATTGGTGCTCATGACAGTGGCTGATGGATTGGGCTTTTGGTGGCTGAAACAGCTCACGGCGAGATTGCTACCAGATGAAAAGGTCTTAGAGTGCAAACTGGGCGGTTTTGAATAAAGCTATAACTCTGCAGACTGAATGTTATCATGGACCTCACTAAATGAAGAACACCGGTGTGACATGGATAGAAATGGAACTTAATTTGCTCCAAATGGTCTGATAATGAGACTTTTCAATGAAAAACACTCTGTTGGATGAAAGTCTTCTTGTTTGCCTGATGCAACGTACTTCCTGGAATTTAAGCTATTTTGAGGTTAACCACTTTCAAAGACAATTCAAAAATTAGCGCTAAGCCTGACAAAAATGGTTTTCAGCAATGTATTGTGGTTTCCATCTGGTCTTGGTTTTTGGGCGATAAAGTCTCAGAGAGGTGGAAAAGTACAGATCTGTAGAACACCAAAACAATGGACCAGAAAACATCAGGATACTGTGCTTGTGTTAGGCATCATAGAGCCTTTTGTTTGACACAGAGTTCTCATACACCTCTATCATAAATGATCAGCATTTCTCAATATTTCAAGGAGAACAGCTCAGCCTACAACCAAACTAACCAACAGACACCGTAAATTTTGCAATAACTAAATGTTAGTATTTCAAAGTACTTTATTGCTCTTTCTTGTCCTTCAAGTGGCATCTGCAAAGTAATGTACCCAAGAGCCCGCCCTTGTACAAAATGATATCAATCCACCCCAAAGGCCATGATTAGCCATTTAATTTGATTTTATTTATCTTTCTTGTGATTTTATGTCGCCTTAAAGCACTCTGAAAGGCCTTGTGTACAAATTGTGCTCTACAAATTAGCTTGTCTTGCCTGACAACAAATGGACTATCTTTTCAGACAGTGAAACTCCTAACTGTCTAAAATAATTTATAACAATATAAAAAGTTGATTTTGTTTGTTGTTGCATTTTTACAGAAGCTAAATTAAGTGGGGATTGTAAATTTGAATATACCGCGTACAACAGATAGAAATGAGATTTAATTTAAACAGATAGATCAATATCTTTTCTGCTGCACGCTTCTCCCCGTAGCCTGCGCTCATCAAACACCAACCTTCTATTCTCTCTGTTTCATTCATGTATAATTTTGTCAATGTCCCTTGACATTGAAGACGTTTTTTGTTCTGACGGCTTTAATTTGGGTCAAGGAACGCCCCCATGTCTCGACAGACAGCAAATTGAAAAATCCTCAGGCTCTGAGCTGCTGGTGACTTTTTTTGGGGGTCTACCTCTTGACCTTTTTGTTCCATAACCATCAGGATCTTTGAAGAAAATTAAAATGTCTGTCTTAGTGATGGCGTTGTGTTGTGAGAAGCCTTCGCTTATGCAGCTCAACAAACCGACCACGTTCAAACAGAGAAACCTTTTTAAGCCTTTGCCATCAGGATTCATGACGGTGCAAATACCTGACAGAAAATGAAGTCAAGTCTACCGTTTTGTACAGACTTTATCTTTTAAAAGCTGTGGTCTTAAACTTTTGATCAGCTGATGAACAGATTATTTACCTTAAAATGTTGCTTTCATTACATTGCTTACCATTTTTTTGGTCTTACTCCCATTTCTTCTTTTAGCACTTTGAAACTCTATATACGTTTTAAGATTTTGATCAGGCGTGTGTAACCAATATAGCATCAGCAACACTAACATTTTAATGATTGCTGTGCAGTTATTAATAAAAACCAGATCAGAATTTTGTTCATCTTATTCATTTTTTTGCTGATTTGTTTTTGGGTATCAAGAAAAATCACTGATTTTTCTGAAAAATGTTCATGTGATGTTTTACATGACTACTGTTGTGCAATTAACAAATGCAAAATAATCACCAAGTTGTGATTATTAATCAGAATATAATCCTACCATCAAGTTTTCTAATCTTTGCATCCCCTACACACAAAACCTAATTTCACGTTTTGGCAATCTAATCACGCCGTTTTATTTCCCTCCAGAGGGAGAAGAACAAAAAAGAAAACAACACCATAAAACAGAGTTTCATTTGTTCATAACTCATGTGCACTTCTTTGACTGTAAAGTGACAAATTGAAAGAAGTCTAATACTTTTGAGATACAAGTAATGCAGTCCAGATGTTATTTTTCTCAATTGTGGGAAAGATTTGTGTGTTCAGTCTCCCTAATCTGTCGAAAATGTAAAATTTCAAACAGATATGAAAATATTATGCTTCTGAATATCCTCCAGATGAGCGCTCATGTTGTGCTGTCTCGTTCTCTTCCCGTCTTTGTCTGTCAGTTTCTCCCAGTTGACAGGGCAGACTTCCTGATAGATCAGAATCACTTGTTTTCATATGAAAACTAAAGCATCACTTTCAATAGATCTTGGATTCAAACACAAGGCTCAAAAATGGAAATGCATAACTAGCTGATAGGAATTCTGGGAAATAATTTGGTTTTAACCACAAATTAAAAGTCTCTTAATTTGCTGAGACCCCCTGATATTGAGCTGTTGTAAGTTGGGTAGCACAGGATGACAGGCGGTGATGGTGAAGCAGAGGAATTTCACTCTCAGGTCAGTGACCTCCTGCCAGGTTCATGTCTGCTCCGTCTGCCCCCAAACGCTCTGTGATTGATGTGACCCCCGGTGCAGCGTGCAGTCAGTTTGCCCGTGCAGTTCAAATGTCAGGCTTCTGACTCAGTAGCATCCAGCTCTCACACTGAGTCCAAAACTTCACTGAACCAACTGAAGAACTGGAAAAAAAAAAGAAAAACCCTGCAGGTCTGATGTGACACCTGGCTGCTGGCTGCTCTGAAGCGTGAGGGGCTGCCCCTTCGTTCAGAGGGAGAAGGGGGGGCAGCGCTTTGTTGTGTTTCAAAGTCTTCAATGACGGGCCCCTCCACCACCAGACAGAGAGGCAGAGAGTCGGCCTGGCGCTGGAGCCTTGGCAGTCACAAAGATGTGTGGTGTGGCCCCTCCTTTTCACTGGGCCGGGATAAGCCCGGGAGTGTGGCGCCTCTGAGGTTAGTGGGCTGCCTCATCGAGACACCAGCTCCATCATGAGCCTATTTTTATTCCATTTTCAAGCTCACTCTTTTTTCTCCTGCCCTCCTCAGACCTCTCTCATTCTTTTTTTTTAAACTCTCTCCTTTTGCTGTCTCTGTCTATCTCTTTACGGCTCTCCTTCCCTTCCATGCTGCTGAGAAGTGTTTCGGCCTGTGTGCATGACAGAGGAAAAAAAAAAAAAAACTCGAGTGCTCGGTCTCTGGTTTGGATCCTGATATTCACTTGCCTTTTCCCTTTCTGTCTTGCTTTATTTATTTAGCGCACAGACTTGCCAAGATGGCAAGAGCTCCCTGTCGCTGGTTTGGCCATATCCATATATTCAAAGTGCTTTTGCCTGTTTTATCTGAAAATACAAAAGTCGTATTGTCAACCAAAATCTTTCCAGTTTCTCATGTTTGTCTCTCTCAAAGATCAATTTAATCCCGACATGAAAGCTCTTCCGTGGAGCTGCACTGAGAAGCGCGATTAACATGCAGGTTGCTGTCTTCCTCACAGTGGGCCAAGAATAAACAAGAAAGAAAGCTTGAGAAAGATTGAACGCTCTTTGTTGGTATTCTAACGCCCTAAATGTCAGGACTGCACGTTTGAGGGAAGGATCACTGTATTTAACCAGCTAATCCAACACAGCGAGTCAATTCACGTACAATGTGGTTATGCTGGCACGTTAGCAGGGGGTCCTCAGCTTTCAGGAAGGAGTTTACCATCATAAAGCAGCTGTCCCACACCAACAGTCCCCACGGACACAGACAGTGCCGTGTTTGTGCCATAAGCCATTCTATACGGGCACATTGTGGCAACTCCTCCGGCATTTTTAACAGCCTGGCAACAGGAAGCTGGCTGTGAAAGGGGTCTAGACTGGTCCTCTAAAGGGACCCTCTCTCCACATTAGCGCTCCAGGTCAAAAGAAACAACAAGGATACTGATGCACTTGTAAATAAACCTTAATTAGGTCAGGGTAGCAGAGCGTCAGATCGGAATAAACACCAGCTACTGCAAGATTGGTATCAGAGTGGAAAATAGAGATACGGCAACAATTATAAAGTAACAAAAAAAAAACTTAAGAACTATTTGTTTTTGTTTTTTTGCACTTGAGGCAAGGATTTTGAAGTTAGGAGGTGAAAGCAGAGTCAGAAGGTCCCTGGCAGGAGATAAAAGAATTATTTGATTTATTTAGAACCAATCTGCTTTCGTCTCAGCATCGCCCATCACTCCGCTTACAGCCAGAGCTAAATGAGCAGAAAGAAAAGGAGTTTCAAACAAAGTGCTCCATGAGCTGTCCTGGCTGAGGAGAATTCATTTGAATAATTTACTCTGCAGAACGGCAAGAATATGGGAAAATGGTTGATCCATCAATCCAGTCTGTCACTCAGCTTTAAAAGAGCAGTTTTTTTTGTTTTTGTTTTTGGATAAGTAATGAGCTCAGCAACAAAATACAAAGTTGTGAGTTATGTAAAAAAAAAAAAAAAAAGTCCACTTTGGTGAGCCTGGAAAGGATTTGAAAACCCTGAATTAGCTTGGTGCAGTATGAGCGAGCAATTTCCTCTCTCTCATCCACAGAGCGCACCGCTGCCACGGTGTTCATTTCCACTGGCTTCCTTCAGAGGCCACATCTGAAGATTCCCAGGCTTTAGCCGGGCTGGAAACTAACCTAGTGTCCAGCGTGAACACTGCCATGTAAGCGTATCGTGCCACTCTTTCCAGTCAGAGCGCTCTGACGTCACACTGTTAATCCCTTTCACCATACCACCCAAGCCTCGGGGAGACCACACCAAACCTTGAACTCCTTCCCTTGAAAATAGGAGCGAGGACCATTGGGATTGAATTAATGGGGCTCATTTGAAATACTGCAAACTGGTAACGAAGTGCACAAATAGCAGGGCACTGAAGATCAGCTCTTCAAGAAGAGGTCATATCAAACTACTACACATGTTTGCCAGCAAGGAGAGCTCTTGGATGAAAAGCTCTTAGACTAAAAATTCACTTCAAGTTATGAAGCAGCAGGAAAAAGTCAAGTTTATCCAAAAGACATGCGGTCTTCCTCACAAACATGAAGCTTTGGATCAGTGGCCACATTTTAAGCTCTTTAAAGGCTTTGTATATTCAGCTCATTCCCTAGAAAGTACTTACTGTATCATAAATGGACACATTAAAGATCGGCTCTCGTACTCCAGATCTCATTAGGTTCACTTTCATGTCTTTAAGGTTTTCAAATCAATGACCAGACTCGAAGGGACCCCTGAGAGTACTTTGTGCTGTGCAATCCATCAAGTCTGCTTGTGGCATGAGTCTGTGATGCATGGATGCTTTTTAGATCTGCCTGTAATCAATGTTTTGCTTCAGTAATGAGGGTAAAAAGGTAGATTTTATCAAATTAAAATGGATTATTCAACTCGAACAAGTTTGGAGACTTCTTTTAATGGTGGCACTTCTGCAGTAAAACAAAGGCTGCACAGGGTGACTGTGAAACTATAAAAAATGGGAATGATGCATAACAGAAAAGCCACCAAGCATCTGTGATGGAAGTTAAGAAGTTGAGAGTATAAAAATGTCATTGTTAAATATCATATTTGGCTGTCATGAGGAGTGTTTGATACAAGGAACTGATGCACCTCAATAAGATTCTTTAAATATAATCTGAGTTTTAACAAGTGGTGATTCAACAAAGTGCCAATGCTGCATAAAGAAGCTCTTTAGAAAATTAAAAACGACCCAAGAGGTTAAAATCGTCTTCAAAGGCCTGAAAAATTGTAGTTCAAACTCTGCAGCTCTTGCCACAGCTACACTAAATATCCTCTGGGAAAGCTTTTGTAAGTAATTCTTTCCTCACATACTTATACCCATATAATCATGGCCTGTGACCTAAAGAAGATCATTCCTGCTTTACCCTCAAACAGTCCTGGCCAGACAAGGATGTGGACAGTAAAAAATTCAAAGAACACAGGTCCAGAAAAATGCCCAAACAGCTCAGAGGACTCTTCTTTATGCTCATTTTCAAACTTTATTTTAAGCCTTTGAAATCTCTCTTCAGTCTTTGAGTGATCACAGCTTTTATTCTACAGGAATACATTTTGGCTCTTGTCTCTTTAAGGCTTTTTCCTCACAAATGAGGACACTTTTCTGTGATAAGTCAGTTTCTTAGAAGACTTATTCTTTGGACTCTGAATCTGACCCAGAAAGTTGAAAAGGGAACGGATCGGTACAGTTTGGTATAGGTTGCAACCTAATGGTGTACCCCACCAAAAGATTCTACAAAGAAGAAAAAAGCCTCGTTTTCACTAAGTGGATCAGTTTGGTTCGGTACGGCATGCATTTTGTGGCGTTTCCATAGACTTAAGTCGTGACGGGTCCACAAATAACCGACCCGTACCACTCCGCTTTTCAGTACCCTTCCATTGGGGTGACAAGCTGTACCAAACCAGCCCCAGGGGTGGGACTATAATCACTGCAGTATGTTGATTGGTCGAAAGATTCGTCACTACCCATGCGACAGTGCTCATAAATAACAACACACAACCCTGCCATGTTTAAATCTCTACTTGTGTACGAGCGCAGAACTTTTTATTCTGAAGATGGCATCCAGCAAAGTAGAAGAGTTGCTGGATGTCCTCCATCGTTGCTCTTTGTCAAGAATGCCACTGATTTCTTCTTTGTTGTATTTATTAGCGGGATACACTGTGTCGTGCGGCAATGACGTAGCTGTCGACATCCGGTCTACCAAATAGGGTATGGTTGTCTGTGAAAATGTGCACAGGATCAGGCTTTACTGATGTGACCCGTACCAAACTGTACTGATCTGTACCAGACTGACTGGTGGACACTAGGCTTTAGATCAATGGTGGAAGACATCTGGCAATTTTCCAAACCGAAGAAAGTTACCTCCACAAAGTAACGGCAGGCTTATGGGCTGTTCTTTGTTACCGCTGTCGCACAGGAAGTGACGATTCTTTCGACCTCACAAAAGACTCTAGTGTTTCTACTTCCACCTCTGGGGTTGGATCAGTATGTTTAACACCACAACAAAAGGGTACCAAAATGTTGGATGGTACAGGCCAATAGTCTCGGTTTTAGGGAAAGGAAAAGCCACAAAATGTGTGCCGTAGCAAGATAAAGCAAAAGTTAGTCTCTTTTCCCTCTTTTTGACTTCTTAAACAAGTCATTTGAAGCAGCCGTCAGCCTCATCTTGGGATTACTCCAACACAAGTTTGCCTCACAATTTGAAACTTTGCCCACTTTTAGCACTGACATCATGTTGTGAAAAAAAAAACATCTCTGTCTCTATCAGAGAGTTGGAAAGAACATTTTTCTTGTTTGCATTTAAACAGTTCATCTGTAACTACAGGATGCTATAACACAAGGACACTCAGTTCAAACCCTAAATGTTCTGTAATGAAGCACTGTGAAGGAAAGAGAGGATAAAATTTCTCCAACGCTGCCAAAGAGTGCGCTGTTTGTGTCACACATCAATGCCATCTAATTTCAAACACTCATCTGGTCATTTGACATAATTAGTCAGCCACTTTATTACCTCAGCTCAATCATTCTCACTGAAAAATTAGGTCAGTTACGTGATGGATTGTTTTCAGGTCTCACTCTTCTGAGAGTATAGATCTGCTCTGATTGAGCATTGTCTCCAAAGCGCAGCGGCCAAAATCTTTCTTCGGCTTGTGTGCTTTGGCCTCGTCTCGATTCACCCTTCTTCTCCTGCACAAACACCGGCCAAATCCTGCAGCTTTGTCCTACCTTCCCAGACTGGGAAAAGAGCATGCTGGCACGCAAAGTACAGCACAATTTATCCCTCTCATAGCCTTACATAACGCAGTCCAACCCAGTGACTAAAGATGGTTGGAAAAGTTCACTTCAGTTTTTAGATGAATCATGCATGCGGATGTTTTTTAGTGGCTTGCTATAAGAGGGGTGATATTTAACATAGTTTGAATTACTTTGTAGCCTAAACACAAAGTGAGCCCAGTGGACATTTCACTCTTTCTTGTAGAAAGTGGCTGAATGAAGTTTGAGACTTTTTCTTTAAAGGTGCAGTGTTTAGAAGTTGGCAGCATTTCAACAAACAGAAACAATGGAAATGGGATATAATGGTAATACATGTATGTGAGGTATGCTAAAATAAGTGTAAAATAATCCCCATGTAAGTTAGAAAAGGCTTTTTACATTTGCATCACTCAGGGTCCTGTTCACAGACACAGACATAGTGGACGCCCATGTTTCTCTACGGCAGATTTTGAGGGACAGAAACTTAGTTTTCAATACAATCCTGGCTGTCGGTCCTGAAATCTGCCAGGCAGGTGGAAAAGAGAAGGAGTGATTGTTTTTTATAGTAGAAGAAGAATACAGTGGTCATTGTTAAAGAAGAGGTAAAAGCAGAAAAGATAGTGCTTCTTGTTGTTCTACACAAAAAAAAAAAATCATAGTAGTAGTATTATATGATTTAGAATCACAAACGTGTGTCACATCTCATCCATCTAATTTTTGTCACAAAAAGTCACAAAGAATGAAGTGAAATCAGGACAGAAAACAAGTTAAAAGCAAGTAAACATCAGTATGGAGTTTCCAAACTGGGGGTCATCAATGAAAAAGTTTGCTCTGAAGGTTAACGCCAAAGTTGACTGTTTTCTGCTCAACAGGTACGGGTGCAACGTAGCCATTTTTATTCATTTTGAAATTGCATTGTTGATTGTTTATGGTTAGTCAAACAAACCTCTCTATGTTTGAGAGTTTACTTTTATGTTTGACAGTCAGAGTGGTGTTTATTTTTCATTGTGGAAGGCTGGCACTGAGCTAACATGGGCTATCAGGGGGTTATGCTGCTGTCATAAAGCTTTCTTACTGTTGTTTCTCCAGCTAAGACAAACGTCTCTCATCTTTTCCCTCAAACCTCTTGTACTTCAACCTGCAAATGGATAACAATTATTTATGCTGCCAAGCTCATTTTGAATAATCTGTAGCACAACATAAATAACAGAAAGGATATAACCTTCAATTTGTATTTCTTCTCTCCTGTGTTGACAAAACATTACAACACCTATAACTGCCAGCATACATAAACTTTGAAGAATAATGGTTATACAAACAAATATATAAATCAATAAATCCACCTCATCTCTTCATTTTGCTGTTGTACTTGATGCAATCTTTGTGATCAAGTTTGATTTGCATTGGCTTTTGACACTTAGTGATGTGTTGTTTTAGTAGAGGATGGGCTCATCCTAAAATCTAAAGGCTTGATGTCGCCAAAAATTAAACTGTTTACACACTGCACCTTTGAAATCACACAATTTATTTCATGAATTCATATCTTGAGAGAAAGATGAACTCCAAGTGACCCGTTCAACCATCACAGTAAACGTTTGAGTTGTGGAAAAACTCAATCATCTGTTTGAAAACCACAAGTTCAGGTTCAGTCTGACATAAGTCTGTTTGACTATTTCCCCAAATGTTGACTTCAGACAATCCCATCTTGGCCAAATGAAAGCTCATCTCCATCATTTTGTCCACAGTGCTCACATGGGCTTTGTCTGGCTGCAGATAACAGATTTGTGCTAGTTTCTTCTCATGGCTACACTGAGATAAAGCCTGAATGTCAGCATCGGGTGCTGCGGCTCTGGGAAGCAGAGGGATGTAGGTGTGGGATAAGCCTGTTTCTGGAGGGAAGTGTTTTTCAGACCGATAGCTCTCGCCGCCCTTGTGAAAAAGAAGGACAATTTGAATCTAATCACGCTGGCACTTCATTAGGATGCCCCTGATGTGTTATCAGAGCCCAAGGGGACAGGGCGAAGGAAGTCTCCGCAGCGAGACAAAAAGCATGGACAAAGACGTCTGAACTGAGCTGGAGTTTAGGGGAAAGAGAGAGAAAGCGCCTTGTGAACTCTCCCCCATGTCTGTCCCTCATGACAGATGCAGAGGCCCAGTTACTGACAGCATGTGAGGGGAGGGGGGTCGAAGAGGGTGTCCATGTTGAATAAACATATTCAGTCTATTACTCCCCCTCCTTGTTGCCCCTCCGAGTAAAAACCTCAGTTGATATACAATATAGATTCATCGGATAGCTGAGTTTATTCTCTGTTTATACTCAAGGATAAATGTACCTTCTCCAGCCAAGAGATCATGATGTTTCTATCTCTAAACAAACATCCTCGGACCCTGCTGCATGTTCCCCGGACCCTTAGGATGTGTTGATAATGTCGTGTGATAGCTGAGACAGTCTGAAGAGAAACAGTGATGAACTCTGTGAAAAGGACAGCTTAACTCTTTATAGTCTGATATCTGTGCAGGGGGAGGAAGAAAGCGATTTGTGTTTGTGAGCGCTAAAGGTTTCATCAGTTCAGCTCGATTCGTTTACCAATTGTTCTGAGTAAATACTTCACCGCAACTGCAGTGGAAAACATGCATCTGGGGTTGATGATTCGCCCATGAAATCGATGGGGTTCCTTGTTTACGTCTCGCTCTTTCCCCAATATTGCCATGGTAACAAAGGATTACTTCAGCGTCATCCACGCTCCACTTTTACTCGAACGCTGCATGTGGTAAATCACCTCTCCTCTCTTCAGAGTCTGATTTCTTTCTAACTGTTGCTCCTTTCACCATTTCTTTCAATCACTTTCCACTTCCTCTATTCAGAAAAAGAACACAAGATACTTATCGTTTTGTATTTCTTTGCTCAAGTTTCTGAGTTTTGTACAAAATTAAAAACATTTAGACTTGTAGAATTTTCTGAAGATAAATCCTGGTACTTTAACAACATATTTTCTGCCATTTCAGAATTAAAGCTACTCCCTTAATGATGTAAATATTCCTCACATCCATCCTACAGACTTAACTTTCCGCCAAGCATGTCAGAGCTTGGCGCAGCTCCTGTGATATTCTCCCTCAATCTCTTTGGCAAAAACATCCAGCATACTTCAATGCGTGCATGTGTGCTGGTGTGATGAATAAAGAGCGGAAGCAACAGGGCACAGGGTGACTTCACACTTAAACAGCCTGTTTATAAGTCATTTACTGAGCTGCAGGAGGGAGAGAGGCTCTGAGGAGTCTCCCAATGAAAGCCTCCTTTTCAGAAATACACATGCAGAGCAGCAAGAGGCTGCAGAAAACTTCTCCCCGAAACGTGGTTCGTTAAAAAAACCAAAACACTGACTCTTCAAAGAAGAAAGGTAACCTATGCGGCTGACTTCAGGGCAGTTCATTTCAGATCATATATGATATTTAAAAGATGAATTTATGGTAATAAGAGAAGAAACTGCATTGATACCACTAGGCCTATTAGACTGTAAAATTAGTATGCTTGAGGAAAAAAAACTTGGAGGGGAGGGCCCATAAATAAAAAATGGTGCAGTAGCGAGGATAACAGGAACTGTGACAGCGGAAGAGCGCTGACTGAAACTATCCGAGATTTAAAGCCAGAAGAGGAGCCTTATTATTTTCTCATCTTCCCCCTTCACAGTCATGGTGTACTGCGTACATCATTAGTCACTCAAAAAGTAACTGTGACAGCGCTTTTTACTTCTCCAGCTACAGCCTAAACATTCAGATTAATGTAGTATCAATGGTACGCATTGTGCTTGCATTCGCAGAGTCTTTTTTTTTTATGGAGCTTGTTTCCTCTCAGGTAATTTGCCTCAGACTGATGAGTTATATTTCTAATGCAGCCAAGAGAGCTCTCACAGATTACAGGATGTGTACAGAGCTGAGAGCCACATTTTCAGAGGTGGCCAGGAATTAGTACATTAAATCGTGTCCATGAAACACTTCCACATATTGGTGTTATTTATTTATTTTTTAATAATAAGAAAATCTACATCTCAGCAGTCTCATCAAACATTCAGCTTGCTTTGGACCAAACAGCCAGTGCATGGAGCTCAGGAGACTTTTTTTTTTTTTACATGTAGCAGGAATCAACTGAAAACATCACACGGTGGTTTACCCTGGGGTTGAAAACAGTATTTATTTTTCATCAAAGCTTTGTTACACTCCTGATGATGAAACTGCCTGTGTCCTGTTGTCACAGTGTCTGCTGATCCCCAAAGACACAGAGATTGTCAAGATATAAGACCAGCAGGTCCCAGATTGGATTGACGCAATTGTGTAAAAATCTTTTTTTCTTTTGTTTTTGTTTTTTATTGAAGCGGGATAAATTCATAAGAAAAAGAAGTTGTGAAATGGGAAAAAGGTTGGAAACTAACTGATGAAGACATTTTTCTAAATTACCAATGAGTTAAAAAGACAATAACCAATCCAAGGCAAACTTCTGAATGAGTTCATGTTGTTCCTGCATGCCGTGACTTCAAGAACGAAAGGAAAATTACAACATTAATCATTTCATCCTCTGTCCGTGCTAATCAGGTCCTGTGAGCAATAACTTGTTGATAGCACAAATTGGCACCAGGTGACTCTTTAGTTCTCCACAGGAATCAAACCAGATGCCTCCAAATCTGCACACCCACACCGAGCCACTCAGTGAGATAACTACAGGTATCACGTCTGACAGGAAAAAGACCTCCAGAGTGTGAGGTAATCACCACAGCACAGCAGCTTCTAACAGAGGTGTCATGGTTGTTAGGGAGGACAGATCGACCCAGAAGAGATGACACTCTGGAGCTGAGGACATGAAATGCAGCTGTGGTTAGATGCACCAGGGATCTGAGGATCTACATGTGCATCTTTTCCAGGGATCCCCCTCAAAAGCATGTCCAGGTTTGACTAGAGATAGTTTTAAACCAGATGTCTCGATGGCTTTAGTCCTGGTGAAGATAAATTAGATTGTTGAAAGCAAGTACAACTTGTTTCTCCATTGCCGTAGCTACTGCACTGACCTGCTGCTCGTGTGCATTGGTTGGATATGAGATTGCTGCTGAAGACGATAGAGATTTTCTGAGGAACCAAACCCCAGCGTATTACGTCTGACAGAGGGCCATCGTAGAGCGTGCAGCCCACTCAGAGGTCTGTACATTTTCACAAACTTATCCCATTCCAAGGTTCTGCAACTCACTTCAACTTTATTCCGACTGGATCAGATTGGCTGCACGATCAGCCTTCAACCTACGCTGAAATGGAAAGTTGGTGCAGAGTCTCGATATGAATAATTCGATTTTGGCTACAGTTAGACAAAACCCTGTCTGCTTCACTCATTTCCCTGCCCCTGAGTCTCCTGTGCTGATGATCTGGATCTCACAAGACGCAGTCATGACGCAATCTGGGAGGATCCCAGAGCGTTGATTACAGAATTCTTCCCCCCCCTCTAAAAACTCAGTCTACACCAAGACACACAAACACACACACACTTAGACCAGTCCCCGTCTATTTGTTCACTTTTTCTGACACCACATCACACGTCTCGAGTCCTGCTCTCCTGCATACCAGCTCGGCCTAATTACAGCAGAGAGTCCCACTGCTCCCCACGCTGCCTGCGGGCTCCTCACAGCACCGGGCTATACACAACAATCCAAACAAAGACTTAGCCTTTCAACACGGTGGTTAAAAGAAGCAGCACACCACTCTCAATGTAAACTCTGCAGCACCAGACCAAATTAGCCTTATTGATGAGGAGCGCGGCCTGGTGGTAATTAGTTCCCTGGCTAAATCTTTAAATCAAGTCTTCGCACTCAGAGGAAGTCAGTGTTAAGCTAAGCAGTTGTCTCCTTATTACGGTTAATCTGCAGGGCGAAAGCAGAACTTTAGAATAGATAAGGCAGAACAGATGTCCTCCCTTGTAACCCAAGAGGCGTTTCTGGTCTATGTGGTGAAGGTTTCGAGATATGAAACCAGCAGTGTGAGGGTGGACCACCATGGAGCATCAGTACACACAGACTGGGAGTCTGCTGGGAGCAGGGATGGGTGCCTCACTGTCTGAAGCCAAGACAGACAAAGTGGGGGAACCACAATGTAAAAGCGGAGCGTCTCACCCGACAGACCTTGCTCTCTGTGTGGTTTGCCCTTTTCTCTCGTTGCTGTCATTACAAAGCTTACAAAAGTACTTACTCACTGGAATCGAGCCTGGTTTTAGAACATGGCTATTACAGCTCCTTTAACAAATGTTCTGTTGATGAGCTGTTTGATCGATCAAGTTGACATTTCAGCACTGTTAGCATTGTTAGAACATGGCTATCATTTGAAACCAAAACCAAAATAACAGTTTTTCCTCGATTTTAGTGTCTTTCCGAAGCCCCCTTTTTTCATACTTGACAATTACTTTGTACATGATAAAGCACCCAATGTCCGAATTGTTCAGTGTCTCAAACAGACATCCTGCATGGGATCCAACAACAACAGCAGCAGAAAAACAGTAAAGATACGAAGATTTATACAATTTTGAGAAAGCATGCGTGCTACGTGTTCATAAATCAGTCACAATCAAAGAAGAACCGAGGTTCAATAACCGTCCCTGAGCCCTAATTTGGTCATCCCAGACGATGAGGGCATTCACAGCATCATTACTGCTAACAAGCATCTGCAAAACATCCTGCTTACACAGCGTCCGTTCAGCTCCCACATTTTCCTGACCACACAGAGAGGTGCAGCCTTGGCTTTGAGTTCTTAACCCCTGGTCTTGTTTGTATTTAGCACATTTCCCTCCAGTTTTACGACTTCTTTCCTGAAACAGAGCCCCGATCACTTTTTTCACACTCTGGACTCGAGGTATTGACTAAACTCTCTGCTTGGCCACCTTCACAGCTCTTAAACCGAGACTCATCCATTCGAGAGCAGAAATGGGTTGAACCGAACCACACGTCCAGCTTCTCTTTTTTCACGAGCTTGCTGGGCTCCGTAACTTTCTTCTCAAGCATTACTTCAGCTGGCAGTGAGCGCTGCAGCGAGGCTGAGGCTAAAGGGGGGCTGAGGTTGCTGGCAGACAAAAGCGATGCATTCTTTGTAACAGTTGAGTTCTGGATATGGAGACAATTTGCTTAGCGGTCAAAGTATTTTGGTGTTGTGTATAAATATAGTTTATGCTTCTCCGGAAAAGGGCAGTTTTGTGAATGTAAAATGCTGATGACAACCAAGCATCCACCAATGCAGTACCTTCACTTCATCACCGCCCACGGGATTAATCCCTTTATACCATACCACAAGTCAAAATTCATCAAGACACTCCATTTGAAAGACTCAAATCTCTAGTTTAAGAAAAAGTCATATTTTAACGTGTGGCTAACGTCAACATCAGGCTGGCTGAAACGCTTTATTTCCTATTTGTTTTATATAACCATTGAAATGAAAGTCATTAACTGCAAGATGCTTTATGCCAGACTCAAGACATTCACTACATCACTTCTATGCCTTGTCACCAACATCTGGGTGAAATTTTAGCTCTCTAGGTAAAACCTTGTAGGAATTAAAGAGGTGACTAAACACCAGGCATATGTACTCACTGTACACGCTCTCTTCCTAAGACTCAGTGCAAACAGAACCAGCTTCAACAGTGCACAGTGTCCTCTTTCAGGTCAACTTTGCTCTTTTTGTGAAAAGGTTTGCCAAAAATTCTGAAATCGTAGTTGTAAGTCACAGATTGTACCCCCTCTATTGCAGACATGAACGTAGTCCCACGGCAATAAATAGTCTCGTCAATGATCTAAATGGCTATGGCTGGTTTTGTTAGACCAGTAAAGTGATTAGTTGCTTTACCTGTGATTAACAGAACTGTAAGCCAAAAAAAAAGTCTCTCGAAAAGAGGTATTATGCAAGGTCACTGTGCGCTATTGGCCAGTCAAGCAGGGAGTGCTTGTTGGCTATCACAAGCTATCCTGGGATGAAAACAAGGGGGTCACTTTTGTGTTGCTAAAATCCTACGGAAAACAAACACGTGCAGCTCTGCTAGACACTGAGGAGGAAATGTTATTAGACTGCCGAGCTGCTGTTATGACAGACAGACAAACAACGGACTTTACAGGAGAAATTTAACCACTTGGAATAATTCGATGAAACAACAGTTTTGATATGTTTGAGCTCTGGATTCCATTGGTGGAGAGGGGAGTGAGTATTCAGGGTACAGGCTACAGAGGTGACGTAATTACAGGTAGGATGTCCCGTTGATGTGATCGCTATCTAAGCGGTTCTTTCACTACTAACTGTAAAAACAAACTCAGTGAGTTAATTATGAGGAATCTAAGTTTTCCAAGGCGGTAAAGCACATGTTAAACAAACTTTTTACTGTTTATACTTTCACAAAGTCATACGAATGATGAGCTGATCGCCGACAACCCAGTGGGGGATAAGAGGTTAAACAAATCTGCTAGTTTGGGATTTTATACTCTAGTTACTGATTTCTATACCTGGCAGGCTGTCAGTAAGCGTCTGCTTTCCAGTCTGGTGGTGTCGTGTGGACAGCAGGGGACTGGATGGATGATTTAGCTCAGATTTGCTTTGGAACCAAATGAATATTACGAGCAGATGATGCTTCCTGATGCCCAGCTTGTTTCGCTGGGCCAACTGTCTTGCACATGTGCAGAGGGAGCACGAGCTGTGACAACAGAAGGCCTGGCAGCCCTCCTCACAGCGAGCCTCGGTCTATCCCATCCACCGCGCTCAGCCGTCCCAGAGGAGGGGGAGGCAAAGTGAATAATTGTGTCCATTAACAAAGGTCAGGCTAAAGTGCTCTGAATGCAACACTGCGACAATGTGGCTGTGGAGGAACACACACCTGCAGTCTGACTTCACTCTGTTGGTAATTTACACCCTTTTCTTTCTTACATCACCAAATTGGATAAGCCCGGGCCGAGTCTGACTGGGACCCACTAAGCGGTGTGTTCAGGTCATCTAGGGAGGCCAGAGGGTCCCCGTGCAGGCAGATGTGCTGCTCTCACCTGCTTGGCTTTACATGTCACCACTCCAGAGGGAAACCAGGGGAAGTGAAGAGGTGTAACTGGATCACAGAGGGGACGCAGCAGTGTGGGAAAAGGAAGGGGAGAGAGATAAGAAGTCTGGACGCACAAGGAGAAAGAGTAAAAAGACACAAAGAGACAGGAAGAGTTCAGGAGATCCCACCCCTCGGAGTCGGAGGAGACATGTTAGAGGAGGGATTAACAGCTGGATCCAGCTGCTGAGTCGAGCCTTTGTCGCAGCTGCCAGAGTCCAACTGTCCCTCTGGAGACGGCCGACTGTTTTCTTTTCTCCCTCTCTCTTTCTCTCTCCTTCCACTACACTCACACCCTTTCATAGAAACTTGGACGCAGTGTTGAAATGTCTGCCTCACCTGCAGCAGACAGTCTGGCAGACAAAATGTACTAATGAAATTTCTGCTCCCGCGAGAGAGAGAGAGCCATATAAGCCCATCTTCCTTCCTCGCCAGATGTGGGCAGGAAACCCCTCCAGCAGACTTTTATCTCACAACTTTTCTTCACAGTCTGCGTGGCTGCGTCACTGACCCTTTACGGTCACCCTGGAGGGTTTGAAACACTGTTTGCTCTACCACTCAGCACCCACACTACTGCTATCAACAGATTTCATGTCTAAAAAATATCACCATCTATCCAAGAGACTGAAAACAATCCTACATTTAAAAGCTTAAGGAGATTAAAAATGTTGACTTCTGTCTAAAACATTAGTCTTTTCATTTATAATGAAACAAAGTTATTTTCCATCCCCAGGCGTGGCTATCTGACACGAACAAACCACTGCTGAAATAGTTGAATTATCTTGTTGACAGTCCTTTGATAAATGATGCACCCTTGGAGTCATTTATCAAATGTAAAAGGCAAATGCTCTTTGGCTTTTACTTCTGAAACATGAGGAGAGTTTTCTCTTCTTGTTTATTGAATTTCAGTCCAATATATTTGGGTTTTGGACAGTACGACTGACACTGAAAGCAGTTTAAGGACATCAGACTCTGAGAAAGTCTGATAGAAATCATCTGCGTTTTTGAACACAGTAATTAAAACCAAAATGAGGCCTTTCTTCTCCGTTTCATAATTTGGTGTTCAAACTCCAGCAGATCTGGTTTGCTCATAATGAGCAATTCTTCCCACATGCTTCTGTATTTAACCCTGAAACATTAAAAGTTTTACCACAGCTTTCTGACTTCGGAAAAAAAAGAGAGGTGCTGGATTTGCTGATGGACATCTGAGCACAATAAAATGCGCTAAGCTGTCTCAAGCACGACAACTTTGACCTGAACACCCACACTTCATCCAGATGTACATCAGTGTTTATGCTCGCTCCAGTGCCCCTGCTAGGCCCAGGAGTAAGTGTTCAAGGAAGTATTACATTTGCGAACACATTAAGTAGCACATCCAGTTTCCTGCAATTTTACCGTTCCCTGAAACACTGTTACACCACAGAGCCACAGCGAAGCTCGGTAGTTATAGAAGGAGGAAAAAGAAACAGAGGAGACCAAAAGCAGAGTCAGCTGGCCTCAAGCTAAACCAATCTCACAAGAGACGCGCCAGTCTGGTATTAAGACAGACAAGAGAACATTCTGTTTGACACAAACCATCCCCTGAAAAATGTCTGGTGAGAACTGATTCCACGGTTTGGGTACCAAAATACTTTTCTGAAACTGGCAATTTTACTCATCTCTGTAGTTTAGGAACACAAAGAAAAGCTTTATTTGACAAGTTAGGAAAGCTGATTACTCTGAGAAATGTGGCAGTGAGAATGGTGTGATTGATCAGTCAGACGTTCCTTCCAGTCAGCAGATCATTGCATTTTACATTGTTCTTTCTTTTTACTTTAATCTAAGTGACAGGCAAAATGAGCAGTTTATATACTCCACACAGAGGGATGCTGGAAGATGTGGCTCACACTGGAGATTATTATTTATAACTGTGGATGAAACCTTTAAAGGGGCTGTGAGAACTGTACAGGAAAGCTAGTGTTTCTCAGGGATAGGGACTCTGTTTCCAATGAGCACTGGCACCCACTGTCGTGAGGACGTGACTTTTACTAAGTCAAACACATTTGTTTTGAAGCAAATGAAAGGAGAAATATTTTTAGCACTTTTTTCCTTTCTTTAAGCTAATGTGTTTATTGAGTTACACAGAACTTTTATTTGAAATGTGACAACAAGCAAACTTTATAAACTCAACTAGTGCCATAGTTTGGTTCTAAGATATATTTAGTGTAACATGAAACATTAGTGAATCCTACCAGTGCTCATCTACCAACTCCAACCTCACCATGCAGGAAGTGCTACAAGTTGCTGTTCATTGAGTGTCCACTTGCAGAAAAACAGGGAACCATGTACACACCAAGCCAAAAAATTTAACAAACAGACTTTCACTGCACTAAAAAACACCTTGGTTTAAAAAGCACCTGAGGTCTGAAATGCTAATTTTGCTATCCGCACATCTGCAAATTCTGCATCATATCCAGTATGGCCCCCACCATCTGACTTCTTTCCTCTGCATCAGGAACAGTGTGATGTAGTGGAGACTATGTTCATATTTTATACAGTCTATGTTGGAATAGACATTACCCCAAACAGCTTAACCCGTGCTTTAGCCCATGCTCTATCACTCTCCTGTTTAGCTTTCTTCGGTTTGACGTCCGTCTTCTGTCACACAGTTCAGCTCCAATGTCCAACATTACAACTTCAGCAGAGAAAGACACAGATCTCTCTTCTCACTGTTAAACTTTATAGGCTGGCTGGGTGTAGTCATGGGGACTTCCACCTGCCATAAATCAATATTTGAGCTTTCCAACCATAGATAGTGGGAAATAAAATCTTCTATTCTAGCACTCACAATCTCATTTTAAGTTGTGGAATATGAACAGATATATAGAGAGAGGTGGGACTTTTTCAAGATTACTCACACACACTTTGGAGTGGAGAGCTGAGGGTGTGTGGAAAGTATATGTGCAACAACAAACTAATTTCTTCTAATGTCACTCAGAATTTCCATCAATCATCAGTTTTCTGCCAGAAAGCAACTTTACAGGATCATTTTCATTTTTTTAATTGGATGTACTGGATGAGTCTGGGTGATGATTGGTAGGTGTTAGCTCAAACAAAACACAAAAGACGACTGTGAAATGAAGGTGTGCTACAGCAGGATTTACAAAGTCCTCTCATAACTCCACAATAAAAAAGAAAAAAACACTGTAATTATTCTGTGAAAAACAGATCATTATCCGGTGCTGCAGAGCGCATTAGGAGCATTTTTGGATTAGATATTACCTCACAGCACTGCAGTACCAGCATTTTTTAATCATGTCATAAAGCTCAGGGACACAGCGGCACAAAGTTTTGGTATCAGTGTTATTGGATCCCGCCTGGTGGTCAGCGGTAGGCGGTCATTAAAGTACACAAAGACTAGGGAGCCGTGAAGGACTTGTGTGAAAGGATCACATTCTTTCAATCATTCATACTTTCTCTCCAGGGCAATTATTAGACGTCTGTCTCCCTATAGACGAGCTGCTTTTATGTTTGCAGGGACGGAGACATGATGGAGAGCGCCACTCTACTGAGGCACCCCTTTCAACAAGGCGGCCTTTCAGAACTCAATGAAATAATGAATGTGTCTGAGAGGTACTTTATGTTACATTGCTTATAAAGAATCTATTTGCCTAAAGTAAAAGAAAAAAATGGCTCGTGGTGCTGCTCAGATTGAACCTCAGCCAAAGCACCATGACTCTACACAGCACTACAGATGTTTTTTTTCTGGTTAAAAAAGTTGCCGACACACTCCTCAGGCAGGAAACACTTTGGGTGGCAAAGCTGAGACTTTTTCTCCAGCCTCCATGGATAGAAATTTGAAGTATTTGCTTCTTTAATCACACTAATCAGTGTCGGGCTCATGTTGCTGAAGCGGCTCCAGCATTGACAAGTGGTCCACTCTGTCATGACCACAGGGGAGACGGGTTCAAGAAATTAGGTCTGGCTTATCCTCACACCCAACTAATGAGAAATGAAGTGAGATCAGATAAGAATTTGGAGAGGGACAGACCAATGGACAGACGAGGAAGCCCCCCTGCTTGTGTCACCTCCGCCGCTCATGCCAGCGCTTGTCAGGGCTCATTTCCTCCTCAGCTGCCTGGAGACCCCCTCTCGCCTTTCTGCTGGAGCCAGAGCGACCCCCCAAAACAGACAGAGGGCCAATTCACTCCAAACCAACCAAAAACCACAACACTATGAGGTGTAAATTATTCCCCAATGTGAGGCTCGGACACAACAAACGGGAACGCTTCATCATCTCATAAGTGAAGTCACACAAAGAGGAGTTGATTGCAAAATCCCTCTCCAAGTCAAAAGTACGAGACTTTGCTTTGGTGGATTTGGAAATATGAAGGTCGACTGGTATTACTCATTATCCCTAATGACATCTTTTCCTGACACTTCCACACGTCAGGAATCAAAAGCCCCGCGCTTAAAGGCTTTAACAAATGACCTCAAAGTAATTTTTTATTTCCATATGCTGCACTTTCCGACAAATCTCAGAGGACTTGAGACTGCGGTACAACAGCACAGTGTAAAAATACCTCCAGGATGAGTGCATGTTTTCATACAACAGATCAAAACAGAGATATAGGATCTGATTTAGTCAAATAAATGTATTTAAAGTGTACAAGAACCTGTTTTGGTTGCTGTTTGGCGCTGGATCTGGTGAATCAGTTATGTTTGGCTCCTCCTCGATCAAGAAAACTCGTAAAACTGGACACAGTTTGAACTAATAATGGAAAATCGAATCAGAAATGACTCATGAAGCGCATTCCACAAAGGAGCCCTGTGGTTTTTAAATGTTGTTTTTCATGTCGTATTAGATTTCCACTCTCAAAGATGACCTATTTTCTTTGCAGTAGATCTTGCATGTTGAACACAAGACTGATTTCTGTTAATAGGCTTAAGTCTTTATTTTTAGTTATCTTTTTTCCCCCCACACATCTAATTCCAAAGTCATCCATAAGCCCATCGATTTCAAGGGAAAGTGGCAAAATATCACAGGCACAGCAGTGTGGAGCCAGACTATATTAGAATAATCATGAACTGCTGTGCTGGTGACCTGCAGAGGAAAACGATTGAGCCACTTCAAACGTTTGAATTAATGGTCACAATACCCAGATTGTAATGGATTTTTGGACAGCAAAGAGTTTTGGGGAAAAAAAGAGGGATAGTGGGAATTTCATCTGAAGAGAAAAGAAAAGGCAGACATCAGATGTCTTGCTGAGATGTTTGGATGTAGAGCTGGCACCCTGAGTAAGAACCGTCTGTTCTCACATGGCCCGCCAACCGCACGTCTGCAGCATCCAGGCCGGTCGAGAGAGGCCAGGGAGCTGTGGCTTTACAGAGCTGCTTCACAGCGTGAGCCAACTGATCAAACATGTCATACTCTGAGAGTTAGGGAGCAGGTAGTTATGTTTCTGGAGGTAATGTAGATGAAAGAAAATCTCTGGACACATCTAGTTTGGAAAAAAAAAAGGTTTTCAGATATTCTCACAGCACATGAAACTTGGCTCGGATTGGAAAGAGTGATGGAAGAGCGTTATAGTTCTCCAAAACATACATTTTTTTAATTATTCTCTGATACTGTTTCAAATTCCATAATCAATTTCAGTACATTCACTTTTCTTCTTATCTCTGTGGTCCCTGTGATTTATAATTAAGGGGCCTCCCAGAAGAAGCCTTCGTAGCTTCTATTTCTGCTTTCAAGCCAGGAGTCGCGGTAAGGCATGTGTCTCTTTTCACCCCTCCCTCTCCCAAGGCCAAACCCTGGGCCAAGATCCCGTCTGCTGGGCTCTGTGTCTGGACTGAACTCTGTATCCCTTTCCTTGATCCATGCAATACTACTGCACACTCTTGTGTAATGGACGATAGATCAACATTTAGACGTTTATAAAGAAAAAAAAAAAAACCTTGCTGACTTTTACTTGAATGATTTGAACAACTGATGAGGTGTCTTTTTGTAAGTGCTGTCCCTTTAAGGTGGCCAAAAACTACACAAGACAGATCTGTTTTAATGAAACAGAACTGCAGTCACTTGCCGTGCTGTAATTTGTCTGAACTTTACATCATCTTGTCGTCTAAAGCCATTTTTTCTCACGCTCAACTAGCCTAATTAAGGTGCCTTTTCAGAATGAAGTGACATCTATTTCTTTAGAGAAAGCCCTGAATTTGTTTCCGTCTGTGAATATGTGAAAAAGCCTTTTGTGCCTGGGCTGACAGAGGACTTAACACTGCCTCTGTTACCCTGGAAACATTTGGAGAGGTGAAGGGGAGGACAGCCAAAGAGGAGATCATCTTGGCCTAAATCTGCAGGTAAATCCTCACTGAGGCAGTCCAATTCAAACAGTTTTACCATTAAACATAACTCCTTAGAGAGGAATGCAAGGCATCAGCTAAGTCTGACAAAGTTCTCTCCTATTTATCTAATAAATTTTCATTTGTTTTGCTCTTCACTTTTGCCCTTGGGTGAAGTTCAGATTCCTGCATGATCTCACCGCCGAAGTGCGGGAGTGTGATACCAAAATTAATCAAATCTAACTTTCATAGAAGTATATTCCCAAGAAAAAAGTCCTACCTCAAGAATGCAGGTCCCTGAAGCGGTGTTCTCTTTGATGGACACGTTGTAGAAGTTTTTCTCAAAAACTGGCTCATTGTCATTTATATCCTGGAGCAGGATGTTGACCACAGCAGTGGAGGACAGCGGTGGCTTTCCTCCATCTGTGGCAACCACAGTTATACTGGGATTGGGGTTCTTTTCATAATCCAGCTGTGTGAGAGTGGTGATAATTCCCGTTACCGAGTCTATACTGAACCAGTCTGAGTAGGTGCCTTTGTCCTGTAGGATGCTGTAGCTTATGTCTCCGTTGGGTCCCTGATCTTTGTCTCTAGCTGTCACCTGTAACACAAAGCTCCCTGGAAACACCACTTCAGGAATGACTTGTCTGTAGACGGGCTGATCAAACAGAGGAGGGTTATCATTGACGTCCGTCACCTGGATCACAAAAGAGGACTCAGCCCTGAGGGGAGGCGTGCCCGAGTCTGTGGCCATCACCCTCAGCTCGTAAGTGTCTCTCTCCTCACGGTCCAGAATCTTGTCCACGCAAATCAGGTAGATGATGCTATCCTTAGTGGTTAAGGCAAACTTTCCATCTCCGCCTTCTAGTGACACATTAACATTAGCATACTCCCCATAATCGGGGTCTGTGACAGAAATCCTGGCCACATACTGGCCTGGTTGTGCACCCTCAGAGATCCTGGGAGATCCGTCCTCACTGAGGAAGATGATGGTCATGGTTGGCTGGTTGTCGTTGTAGTCTCTGACATGGATGGTGACGAAGGCGTTGGTCACCTCCGGCTGAGTTGCGTTATCCTGAGCTTGCACCACCAGCTCATGGACTCTCCTCATCTCAAAGTCCAGTGGCTTGTTGAGCGTGATGACGCCAGAGCGAGAGTCGATGACAAAGTAGCGGTCTGGATCGCTTTGTCGCCGGTTGATTTCATACAGAACCATCCCGTTGTCTCCGTCATCGGCGTCTGTGGCGAACACCTGCAGGATGTTGCTTCCTGGCTGGAGGTTTTCAGATATTATGGCGTGATAGCGGCTCTGGTTGAAAACAGGAGCGTTGTCGTTGATGTCTTGTACAGTAATATCTAATGTTATCTGATCAGTCCTCTTGGGTGAACCACCATCAAAAGCCTCCAAAGATAAAGTGTAGGTGGATCTTTTCTCTCTGTCTAGAATGGCATTAACCACCAAGTCCAGATAGAGAACCTCGTTGCTCCCCCTCCTGGTCTCCAGAGTGAAAGCCTGGCCAACATTCCCATCCTTGATAAGGTAACCCTGTGTTGTGAGCTGGCCATTATCAGCATCCACAGCTGGCTCCAGAGGAAACCGGGTGCCGATGGCGGTCTGCTCAGGGATTTTAAATGTGGCCCGTTTTCTTGGGAACGTGGGGGCGTGGTCATTTATATCAATCACCTTGATCGTCACCTCCACGGTAACACCTGTCATGGTGACTGCAATGAAGTTGTATCTATCCCGGAGTTCCCTGTCCAGAACTTTGGCGGTTTTAATAATGCCTGTACTCTCATCTATGTCCAAATCCGTACCCACGCCTGTGCCTTCATGGTCCGAGATAAAGTATAGGGATGCGGTGACGCCAGGGGGAAGTCCAGCACTGATATCGCCAACAATTGTACCTTCTGGCTGCTCCTCATCCAGCTGCAGCTCAAGAGTCCCTAAGACCACAGGTGAATGGACCGTTACGAGCTCCAGGACCACATACACTATTAGCACTATTCTTCTGTTCCACCAACCCGAAGGGTCCATAATAGACTTCCCAAAACCCTTGGCAGCTGTCTTCATTTTGGCTCCTTCTTTTTAAACCTGGAAACACACAAAGAGGAAAAGCTGAGACATATCAAAAGCTGACAGCCACAGAAACTAAGAAAAGGTGTATTATTTCTGAGTAAAAATACAGCGTGAGTTAGTTTAAGAAAAATAAGTACAAGCCTTAAACACTTTCCCACATGTTTTATGGGCTCTGTTCCTGACCACAGCACCTACAATATAACCTGCACATGAGATTTTCCCTCACTTCTTAGTTCTCTTAATAATTCGACACCTTGTTCCTTCTGCATACCAGAAAGCTCTCCTCTGCAAAAGAAACATCAAACCACAGGCCACAGCATACTACCTCAGACAAAGTCTTTGGCTGTGGCTCTTCAACTCTAATTAAAAAGGTTCAGGAATCACTACCCAGTGTGCAAACTGTAGCAGTTCCCCTCATGCAAGTCTGGGAGGCGAGGTCCTGGTTTTATTATTAATGTGTGCTATCACATTTAGCTATGTTATGAAAAAGTCCTCCAAGAACCTTTAAAATATTTAACTAACCCCGAGCTAATATCTGTCTTATAGTACCTGAGGGAATTAACAGTTTGAATGTAAAATCATGGAGAAAATACTCAAATATTTATATTTAAAAGGAACAAGAGTGTTAAAATTTCTTGCATAAACAATGAGCCTTCTCTGCTCCAGCCCCCCCACCACGGCAGAGAATCTGTAACTGAGATTTGGAGACATTTTAGAGCAGTGTGGAAATTGTTCAGCAAGACTGTCACCATCTGCAGAATAATCCAAAACCACCGACTGTCTGGCACACACAAATAATTGTGTCCCTTACTAAATAATGAGAGCAGCTTTCAATTATTAGTGGTTATGGTCTGTTTTGACATATCTGTAATGTAAAAAGCTTTGATTTCAGGATGTTTATGCTAAAAGGGAATTCAGTGACATTACATTATAAAGAATTAGGTGTTAAGTTAAAGCTCTGCAAGGCTCCCTCCAGTGGTTCAAGAGATAAGTGCAAGGCAACATTAAATAACATCTGTGCATCTATGCGTCAGTGAGTGAGCCTGTGTGCAAAGTGCATTAAATGCCTCCCGTGTGTCCATGACTGCAGAGTGGCGATCCGTCTCAGGCGTGCCGGTGACAGTACGTTTGAGTGACAGAGCAGACGTGGAGGGCTCCGTGCAGTCTACCTCTCTCCCTCTTTTTGGCTCTTCAGCGTTGTAATTGAGGGCTGCTGGAAGTTGGCCATAAGAACACGAGATTTCAGGGCTAATTTCAGTCAGGCATTATCTGGAATCCGGCAAAGCTGCAGACGCTAACCTCTGTGTCATTAATTGGTTTTACTTTGACCTGTAGTGTGTGACAACAAACTTTAAAGCACAACTTTTTTAAGTCTGAAAGTGAGGATCTGTGCTTTTGACACCACTTTCTTGACCCTGAAGAAGATCCTGCTTTTTATTTCCTTTACTTTCATGGAGATAACAATTCCAAACAATAAAACTTTAAAGAAAAGCACATTAAATCCACCATCACATACCATAATATGGCCCGCTTTGTGAGAGCTGTTCTTGGCCAAAACATAAGCACATCCATGAAAATCTTGACAGCTCTTGAACTTTAAAGCCTCGGTTTTGATTTACTTTACTGCAACACTGGGGGATGCACTTCTAAACAGCTTTCTCCAAAGCACAAAGGATAGCTTTTCAAGGCCAGAATCTAAGTCCAAATGCCACAACTGAAATAATGCTCTCTCTGGTTGAGCTACAGTAGAGGACCTCTGCAGAGCGGAGTAACTTGATGGATATAACAGACAGAGCCGGGAAGACTAATTGCACAATACCAGGTTAAGAAGAACATATGGTTTAAAGATATTCTGTCTGAAGTCAAAAAGAAGTTTCTGAACTTTAAAACCATGAAGTTATATAACAAAGACAGTATCCTGACTGCGCAGGCCTCAAACACAGAGAGATGCGTGTCTGAAAGTGAGTGGCAGTTAGTAGTGAGGATATAAAAGGTAACAGCCTGTTCGTGTGGAGGGCTTTAGGGAAAGCAAGAAAGAAAAAACGCAGTTAAGAATAGCTGCTGATGGTTGAAAGCTGTTGCATTAGGCAAGCCAATACCACTGTGGCCTGGATTCGTGTGTTTACCCTGAATCATTGTCCCAGATCATGGCGAGCCTCCCCTGTTGCTGTTAGGTAAACCTTACTTTGGTTAACTGATGTAACTGAAGGAGGATATAATCCATGCAGAAGCAGAAAAGACTCCCAAATATTTTATTTTGCAAATTACAAAACCTCAATTGAGGTTGTTCTATCCTGAAACCAGCACACATGTGTAACACTTTGTCAATCTTATTGTATAACTATAATCGTGACCCACTTTCTTTTGAAATTCTCTGAACCTAGTCAACCGACAAAATCCAAGGTTTCTATGGATTTACATGCAGAATGAAACCTCTGTTTGAATTCTGAGTTCTTTGCTAGCATGACTGGAATCAGCATCAAATCCTTGGCAGCAGTAAATGTAGAGAGAAAGAGAGAGAGACAGAACATCATGGCTGCTTTTCTACCTCTGCACACTGCTCCACGTCATGTTTGCTGAAATGTGTCCACGTTCATCTTTCAGTTTCCCACTTGCTTATTTATCTGCTCATTTCAACTTTCTGTGAGGTACAATTTGTTTTTCTAGCACTACAGGATCAAGACAACCAGCCAAGCTATTGGTTTGGCAAAACCAACGACTGACAATACATCTGCATAAACACTGCTGCCTCTCTCTGTGAGCCAATACTCCTCAGAGATCAGTGCCAAACCTTTTACTAAGACATAAACATGATGATGTTAAACACCATAATTAATGCTGTGGGTATACCGCAGATCCAACTGGCCAAAAGATACACAATCATTACATCTGAGATGGCAGATATTAAATAACTGTCAAGTACTTAGCTTGGAGTAATATTTCCAACTATAATCATACCTGATATTCAAGACAGCCTTTCATGAAATAAATTAGATGATTTTGATGAAACCACGGTATCTGATCTCCAGAAGGAAACCAAAAGCTGATCAAAATTTATCTCAACTCATCCAAAACATGATCCTGAATACACAACCTCACTTAAACAAAGTAATCATTTTTACTACTAACAAACCACACGGGATATCTTAAGTGAGTGGCTCACAAAATTAGCTTCTTATTCCATGTCGTGATTCCAGTTAACTCAAAGAAAACTTCTGTGGTTTCACTAACATGCCACGCTGCCTGAGGCTCAATAGAGCCGTAATGGAAACCACAGAGGGAGCTGCAGACTGACTGGACATGAGGACGGCAGGCTCAGCACGAAGCAAACTAAAAGCTCTTAGTGACTGCCAGCCTTTCATAAGTTCCATGTTTCTATGCCCCGCATCTGTCTTCAAAACATCAATACTCCGGCGTGTTCAAAGGCCAAGAGAAAAGCTTGAGAAACACATACATACCTGACTTTAAGAAACACACACTCATTTTATTTTTCACAGTAAGCTGAGGGTCATTGAGGGTCCATCACAAAAAGAATCATCTCTTTCCCACAGCAAGAGCAGCATGAGTTTGTTCAGCTGTTTGTGCAAGATGTTCCAGATAAAAAAATATATAACTGCACACCTTCGGCTTTGAAGATGACACCATCTGATACACGAGTAGTTGCATCATTGGAAACACATGTGCTCTGAGATACAGTAGCAAGGTACCAGCAGTATATGGACAGCATTACTGCCACTGGAGTCAAAGTTCAGCTCATATGTTCACAACATCAAATGTTTCCTCACAGGGCTTGGGCCCAGTGACTGGAATATAAAAACCAGAGGTTTATTCAAGGATGGAGACAATGTGCATTGGCCAAAATGACCTCCATGAGGAAGAAAGTGGCGTAAATAATAGTTTTGTGCAAAAGTCCATAACAAATTCAACAACAAAAAGATGCAACAAATACATAACACTGAAAATCCAGAAAATGGAAATGCTCCAGGTCTCGAGGGACTGATTGGTTAGCATTACAGATTTATAGTTTATGGTGATATAGTCCATTTTAAGGAAACCTATAATTTTATGTAAGTAAGAACCAAAAAGTGACAGCCCTGACTTATTTTTCTGACAATGACAACGTGAGCAGATGAGTGAAACCACAGAAACTGAAGGGCAAACTGTACAGCTGAAACAAACTTTCTGGGTGGTGTTGTTTTGGCCATCCTGGGAGTTGCATATTTTGTATTATTCATTCCTTTTAAGGAGTCTGTAAAGCTAGTTTCATCAACAGCACATGCGAGCAACAAAGACATGATGACTGGTGAAATGATTACTTCATGCACTGTTGAGGCTTTATGACACAATCTCTGGAGTGTCTTAAAGCTGTGGTGGTCCGAATTCTGGTTTTATTCATTGGAGCTGCATTTTTGTTTTCTTGTTCTCCTCAAGAAGTGACACATTTTAACTCCTGCCAGTCCAAAAAGTGGCATGTATTGTGAATTTGCTGCAGGGTGGAGATGCGTCTATCAGGCACCAGTGGGGAATATAAGGAATTTGAAACAGACACCAAACTAAGCAGGCTGAAATGGATGGATAATGGGATGAATGGATAGATAGATGGAGGGATGGGCGTTGGGTTGTGGATCGATCAATGCATGGATAGGTAAATGGATGGATGAATTGACAGATAAATGGATGGATTGTTGGATGGATACATAGATGACTTGGTGGATGCACAGTTGGAAGCATGGATGGATTGATGGACTTTTGTAATGATGTATGAATAAGTTGATGGATGCACAGTTGGAAGCATGGAATGATGAATGTATAGATGGATGAATAGGATAACAGATTGTTAGATGTTGAATGCATGGATGGAGAGATTGACTGATAGATGGTAGCATGGTCGGATTGTTGGATGATAGCATGGATGGATTGTTGGTTGCTTTTAATGAACCGATTGTTGAATTATTGGATGCTTGGATGGTTGGATTCGTGGATTGATGGATGCATGATGGACAGCTAGATGAATGGATGGATGGTTGGATGGATGGATGGATGGATGGATGGATGGATGGATGGATGGATGGATGGATGGACTGAACAAAAAACAATGGATGTGTTGATGGATGCATGAATAAATGTATTGATGGGTGTATGATACGTTGCTCGATAGAGGAAGTATAGACAGACATACTGATGGTTGGATTAATGGATAGTTGGCTCGGTGGATTGACGGATGTAAAAATTGATGAATGCTGGGATGGACAGATAAGACATTGTTTGATAGAGGAAATATTGATGGACAGATTGAATCATTGTAGGATTGTTAAATTCAAGGATGGATAGATTGATGGATAGTTGGATTGATGGATTCACGAATTAATGAATGGATTGCTGAAGGATAGATGACTCTATTGATGCATGGATTGATGGATTGATTGATTGCATGGATGGATGAATTATTGGATTTTTGGGTGCATGAATGAAAATGATGATGCATTGTTGGATTGTTGCTTGGATGGATTGTTAGATGGGATTTTGAATAGATGCATGGATTGATGGAAACTTGAATGGAGAGATTTACAAATAGTTGGATGGAGGAAAAATGGATAGACAGATTGATATGTTGGATTGCTTGATGCATGGATGGGTTGTTGGATTGTTGGATGCATGGATAAATGGATAGTTAGATGGGTCCAAAAATGGAGTAATGGATTGTTGGATGGAGGGAGAATAGATGAACAGATGATTGTTTGAATTGTGTGATGCAAGGATGGATTGATGGGTATTTGGATTATTCAGTACATCAGCACACAAGGGACACATTGATCGTTCAATCTTTACAAGAGCAAATGCTGATATCTTCCTGTGGTGTGGTTAATTAGCCTCATTTAAGCTGTTGCCTCATTGTATCTTATAGACTTTTCAGACAGAAGCTGGCACCAACAATAAAACTGCTCATGTGCTAACTCAACAATTGCAGAGGTGGCCCTCACTTGAAAGTTCGCTGCCCCACTTCTCCTGAAACTGACGACTGGTGTTGTGAAAAAGAAAGGAGGAGTCTGAGCTCCTTATTCAGACTGAAGAAGGGAAAAAAAAGCAGGCACAGGCAGCATAGTTACTGAGCTGCGCCATGGCAACCATCACACTCCCGGAGAAAGTGCGCGGTGATGGAACCCAGCGGAGACTTAATTAATTTATTAATTGAGGGAAAGAAACACCCATTCACGGTCAATGAACACAAGTCTACACACAATAACTGTGCCGACATGTGGGTAATCATCTGGTATGTGCTCAAGCGGAGTGAGAGTGGAGGCACAAAGGCGCAGCGGCGGCGGCAGCAGCAGCTCTGGGGACAATCAAATAACTCCATAGGATGACCAATTTGAAAGGAATGTCTCAGAGGAGTTAAGAAAAGTGAGAGATGACATGCTGTTAAAATATTTGTCTGCTCCTTCAAGTGTGCGCGCAAACTGCGTGCGCACTGCGCGTAACAACATCACCGCGCTGTGTAGGTCTCAGATTAACTCAAGACACCTCCTGTCAGGACTTTTACATTTACATTTACATGTGGAGTGCACTTGAATTTACATTCTGGTGTAACTGAGACTGTTTCTGCACTGGTAGTTTAATGTGTTTCAACAACTGTGAGTCTGCAACTTTTGAACTGGAGCCCAAAGATTTCAATGGAGCTGGAAACTGTTCTGTTAACAGAGGCTTAGGTCATGGATGAGTTTTACAGATCCTCCTTTTACAAAATATCTCCGCAGAGAATTAGAGAGTTTGCAGCAGAGTGTGTTGAGAACAATCCCCAACTTCTCACATAATCTGTACTCACATTCATCTGTTGCTTTGCTGTGTTTAAGTGAAGGAGTTTCAAGGTATCCAGTTTTCCTCTTAGAATTCCCTTATGAAGTCCAGAGTGAATTTACATCCATGTCAGGACGTCAAAAGCACGCGTCTTTATCCAGTGGGTGCAGAAATCCCTTCGGGTTTTTTTAAAATCCTCTCCAGATCTGTCGAAAATCTCACCACGAGAAAGGAAACGAAACAAAATGAACACTTGGAAAACTTTTTACGTCCTCTTCCAGCTGACAGTAACTTGTCGGCATCCACTGTGTGTGAGTCTCTGCTGCAGCACGCTGACTGAAACCAAACAGTGCGGGGCCGAGCTGTGGACGTCCCTCTCCAAATCTAATATATTCAACACGTGACGGAAAGCAGCCTCCTTCTCCTCCTCCTCCTCCTCCTCCTTCTCCTCCTCTACTCAGTGCTGCTGCTGCTGTGGCTGCCACAAGGAGACACACCGACTGCACAGAGGAGAGCCAGGTTGTGCTGAACTTTGGTGCCACCATCCTCTGCAAAAGGGAAGTGAACATCAGCCACAGTTTGTGCTCTGCTCCACGTGTTATCACACAGCTGCTCCACAGGTCTGATTAAAGGGACTGTGAGGACTTTTTGAGTGATCTTGAAAAAGTCTGATCTCTCATGATCCTCAATATAAAATGGGACTATAAGTGTTTAAATTGGTTATTTCTAAATGCTAATTCCTAGTTTTCTGATCAGGACTGGATGGATCGGACTGAACCAGATTGATTTACAAACAAGCTGCAACCTCTAGCCTGATAAAATGAAATGATGCGGGAGTGCAAAAATCTGCTGTTCGCTTGAAGCTGGCCCCGGGAGTATGTGAAGTCACATACACATCGAACCTAGGTAAAAAGCCTTTTTCAGAGCAGAAATTGACATGTTTAGTGCCTGGTGCAAAAACTCTCTCCCGTTTGAACTGCTAATTCTGCTAACAGCACAGTAAGGGGGTGATTTCTTTTTTCTAATTCAGGAGTTTGGAGGAAATTTGGATTGGGAGCTTCCCCAATTAGAGACACGGATTAGATCATGTGACTGAGAAGTGCCCAATAGCTGTGAGTTTGGGCACTCGTCCTATTTCTAAAATGCCCAAGCTAGCCGATTTGCTTCAAAACTTGGCTTTAGAAACAGATGACAACTACATCCATCTATCAGACCGTCTGTAGTTTGACTGGTCACTGCGGTATAACTACTGCATGTTGGTTTGAATGAACATTATTATTAACAGCTTAGCCCGTGTTTTGGCCTTTACCTTGTGCTCAATCACTCTCCTGTTTATCTTTCTTCTTCTCTTCTGTCCTTTTTATGTCCAGTTCCTGTTTCCACTCTTACAACTAAATATATCCAAGAAATTGTTTTCGGCAGAGAAAAACACGGACCTCTCTTATCACTGCTAAGCAGCTATTGGGCGCCTGTCAGTCACATGAACTGAGAGCTGTGCCTCTTGGGCCCCATACAGTGCATGCTGTCAGAAACATTAACTATTCAGGCAGGAGAAATCATTTATACCAGGCTGCAAACATGGTAATTACGGCTTGCTGCTTTGTTCAAACTTGAGAGTCTAGAAAATGAAAAGCCAGGTTACATTTGCTCTGCTTGGTAGATGCACTGATAGGACATAATTAAGATTCTCTAGTGTTGCACAGAACTGTCTTATGGCGCTTTTCCACTATACAATTCCAGCCCTACTCTACTCGGCTCGGCTCTACTCTACTCGGCTCTACTCGGTTTGGTTTGCTTTTCCACTAGCCCGGCTCCAGACTCACGGTGGGCGTGGATTTTATAGCAGCTGCGCTGAAGTGCTGCGCAGAAGTGCGTGCATGTCATCTATGACGCGACACAAACATAATTTTGTACTAACATATGTGCCACCATGATCTTTAAAGGAAAAAACAAAGCTTTCAAAAGATTTCATTAAAGTAATACAGCGGCTCAATGTCGGGCGGCATGACACAGGAGCAGAGGTAAACAACAGCCTCGTGCTGCTGCGCGCAGAGGGAAACGAAGGCGCTGCTTAACGACATTAACTCTTCCCTGGATCCAGTGAGATCGCTTTAATTTTTGATTTTTGGGCCTGGTGTACCGGAGATTTTTTATTGATCAATAATTCTTCTTTGAACTGGTTTTCCTTTTTGGATCCCTGTGGATTAATGGACTGATTGGTGCTTAAAGACTCTCGTGGCAGACAGATCGCTCCTGCGCCGACGAACTTTGATTTAATTTAAAAGACTCTTTAAACCGAAGTATCTTTGCTGTTAACTTCTTTTTCGTTTAAAAATGACTTTTAACTTATTTAGGAATCATGAAGGTACATTTTAAGGTGGTATTTTGTGTTCATTCAGTGTGGTTCTGTGCCGTCGGGTTTAAATGTCATTAAAAACTCGTCGCGGACTTATTTGTTTGCCTCTTGTAAGTGATTCTACAGAGTCTTAAGCTTCCGTGAGGACATTCTCTGACCAATGAGTGACCGGCAGTCCGTCGACGTCACCTTTTAGTATCGGCTTTACTCGCTTGGAACCAGGGTAGAGTAGGTACTAAAAACTGGCGTCTGCCGCGTAGTACCGCGCTAGTGGAAATGCAACACAAACCGGGTAGAGTCGAGTAGAGCCGAGTAGAGTAGGGCCAAGGCGAGTCAATGGAAAAGGGCCATTAGAGAGCTGGGCTGTGAGTAGCACTAAATGCAGCCAACTACTATACACTACGGTACAAACTCACAACAGTTTGCTTATAGTCACGTTTCAAACAACAGCGCTACCTAACTGTTGATTAACACATTACCTCGTGTTGCATCTGGTCAAAAGTTATCTTGAAAAAAAGAGAAGTAGTGTCAAAAAGAAAATCCAATCTACTTCCACTTTCAAAACAAATACATCAGGACAGATTGCGCAAGTCTTCAGGCCGAAGGAAGATGCTGCAATCCACTTCATACAGATTCTTCTCACAGCCACTTTAAACAGGAATAAGGTTAAAAAAGCTCCAAAAGTCAGGAGAAGCTACATCAATATGCTGCTTTACCTCTGCTGTTGGAAGATCAAATTCAATCCTGTTATCATTTTAACATCTTATTTGAAATGTATCTTGGAAAATCCCAAGCAAAAACCATTAACTTGCATGATCTGTTATACTCTCAGCCTTTCAGGTGTAGTGGCTCTACTCCACCTGTGCTGTACTTTATAACACAACCACGGCGTCCTGGTGAGACACCGCTTTTCATACAGACAGATAGTTTTCACTCAGATGTTTGAAGTGAAAAGACCTCCTGCGGGTGTTTTTCATCTGAGTCAAGAAAAGAATCAATGCCCCTGACTTTTCTTCACATCTTGCGACTCTTTAGAGGAGCACAGCCTACATCTCTCCTGTCTGCTCCCTAAAGGAGTGAATCTTTAATCTCAAATTGTGCAGGAGCCCTAACCTTGTTTGACTCTTCTGTCGCTCACTGGAAGCTCCGAAAGTTACTAAACTCTTGCCACTTTGCATTTAGAGTATCAAGTTTGTGCAACTGATGATTTTTCTAATATTTACGATCTTTAAGGTGGTTGTTTTTTGCTTGTGTCATTACGAGTAAAAACTTTGTTGACGTTTATTGGTGTAGAAAATGAAGTTATAATATTTGTGGTAAATCTCTCAGCATGCAGTGACAGAATAAAAAGTGACACTATGAATAGAGTTGATATGCTGTAGCTGTCACTCTGTTTGTGCTGATTGCGAATAATGAAACTTTTTGGGACAAGAAAAGTTTGGACACTGTCAATCCTGTCGAAGTTCAACATTTTTGCGAGTTGAACCTTTTTTTCACCTCCAAGCAACCTAGTTCTGTCTCCAGACTCTGTGAACTCCTGTATCACCGAGTGGAATGAGTTCCAGCTCTGCCAGCAACTCATTATCACTGTGACAGCAGAGGAAGAGGGGGGGAACTCACACAGGCGAGAACACACACACATACACACACCTGGTGAGTTTTTTTTTCCAAGGTGAGAATAGCCCAAAGCTTTACTCCTCAGTGAATCATCATGTCACCTGTACAATCTGTCCCTTATATGCTCCACTGTCACTCAGGCTGATGAAATAAGTTGACAACACGAACTAGCTTGTTCTCAAATATATTATTTATACTTAACATATTTAAGAGTAAGTGTGCAAAGGAAAATAAATGAAATAGAAATAAAATGCCTAAGTGAGAGGTCTCAAACTGAAATTACAGGAGGGCAGCTAAAAATCCAATCTTGTAAGAAGGAGGCCACTTTGGTTGAAAGGCAGAAAAAAGGTCATCTGTTGGAAAAACTTAACTTCTCAGCATGAACAATTTTACAGTCATACTTGGCTCTCTTACAAAATGCTTGGTATCTCTCACTGTCACTCAGTATCATGCACTGTCTTGTACTAACTCTCAGTATCTAGTCTGCTGCTGACCTCTGAACCAGAAAGAGATCTAGGGCCCCATTAACACGACAACGGTTAAGAAGAAGTTTTAAATATAAACTCCAGATGATCAGCTCGCCTCTTCTTCAGCCTCTATTCAGTTGTTGTGTATACAGCTCCAACACTTATATCACCACCCCCAGGCCTGACATGCGTACTACAGCGTTTTGAGTCCCTCAGCGATTCTGTGTAAACGCTGATTTTTTTTCTATGTGTCATTCTTCATTTCAGGGTGACACGTTGTGGAAAGATGTCATGTAAACAGGGCCTGGATCTCAATGAGTCGGTAGCTGGGAGTCTATTACAGTTTTTCGCAAAATAAAAGCTATATTCCTGAAATTTCGACAAAGTATATTTGCTCTTTGAACGTGTTTCCATTGAAGGTTGTTCTAGGCAGGAGCGCTGTAACTCTCAAACATTACCCCGCGAGATTTCACTGCTGGAAAATGGACGCTAGAGGATCAGTTTCTGTCTCCTTGTAACACTCTGCATCCCTCTGTTGTTTGCTGTCTCGTATGGCCGTTATATTTTTCTTGAAAATAATTGCGAGAAAAGTCTGTCTCCTCCTCTGTCCAAACGTAGCACGCCATGTTTACTCACAGAGAAGTGATCATGTGACCAGGTACATCACGTCCTGTGACGTATAATTGAGGAAAAAGTGTTTCCATTGCACATTTGCGATATATTTGAATGTCGAAACGTCTCAAAAACTACCTCATGAAAGCGTAATAACTTTTTAGCGATATTTTAGTGCTTTTTCGAAATTCAGGTGTTTCCATTACCAGTTTTTTATAGCTCTATTTAAATTTTGCGCATATCCAAGGGTAATGGAAACGCACCTAGTATCTCACACGCTTTCACTATTTCAAAGTTACTCTCACTATCTCTCAGGATCTCACAGTAACTTGCTCTATCTTCTAGTGTCTCTCTGTGTCTTGGTCTTTCTCAAAGTATCTTTCAGTATCTTCCAGTGACTTGCAGTAACACTCAGTATCTCCTAGTAACTCATACTTTCTCTTAGTGTTTCCGAGTAATTGCTCTTTTTTTCTCAGTATCTCTGAGTATCTTGGGCAATCTGTGACTATCTCTCCGTATCTAGCTGTATACTGCAGTATCTTGCGCTCTGTCTTTACTTTCAAGCTTCCTTAGCTCTCTCAGCTCTCTGATTGACCAGCCAGATGAGCATATTGCAGCTTCCTGGAAATGGAAGATGTGAATAAATGAATCAAAAAGACAAAATCTAAAGTTAGAGGGCAAACAAATACAAGGAAAAAACAAAGTAACAAATTACAAAACACAACAAAGGTGTTTCTTTGTTTTTCCCACATTTCTTGGATACAATTTCCTCTTCTCTCATCAATGCCCCTTTTGTACTTACACAGTCTGTGTAGTCTGCTGTGGTGTTGGTCGAGTAAACATAATATTTAATGTGTCGTCTTATCAAGATGCATTTTTATTGCAAACCTACTTTGTAGTTTGAATTTATGCCAATACAGTTGGAATCAGCAGTAAACACTGGGTGTTGACAGGACAATGGATGGTCAAATATCCTGTCGACAGTGAGCTGATCAATTCTGACTTTGACAAATGATGAAATATTAAAGCTGGGTGTAAAAATATTCAGGTGGCGCATGAGTCTGTTTTAATCAAGAATAAATCCAGAGCTGTTGATGATTTGCATCTCAATAGCTGGGTAGCTGATTAAAGTGTAGCTTTGCCCTCTGTAACTTAACACATTACATGCCCCACTTTTTTTTCCCAAAGTTGCTTTAAACTCTCATTCAACTTTTCCAATCTTTTCTATTTTCCCATCTTTATCCATGCATATGATTGTCAAGTGTAGAGAATCCACCAAGTTTGGTTCCTCATCTTTCCCAGACTAGAGCATCCTCGCTGCCCCTGTGAGTCACACGAGGAGACCCTAATTTAAAAAAGCCAAGGTGCTGCAACGGCCGATAGATCTGTAATTCTACTTTGAGGTTACAAACTGTCCACATCATAAGTTTGTGGTCTTGGTGATTTTATATATGATGGCTATTTTAGTGACATTTGACCATGGATTAGAGGGGAAACCACAGCTTGGCTCCTTCAGCGCAGAGGAGAAATAATAAACAGATCGAGTTTGATCACAACTCAAGTTAAGAACATGAGAGGCCGTTTGGCAGAATAATTCACTTCAGCCACAACAAAGAGCTTCCAACCTGAAACATCAAGTAATAAACAGGATTAGTGAGTAGCTATTTTATGCAATATTAATAGAGAGGGAAATCCCAGCTGGTTCAAAGTCCTTGAACCTTAGTACTGATGCAGTAAATAGAACTTTAGATCTCTCAGTGAGATTGTATTTTCATATGCTCAAATGTTGACCCACAGCCCACTGAAGCCTGTGTTGTGTTTGTAAAACTCATGAGAGTTTTATTATTTTTATTTGTAAATGCGCCTGAGGTACCAAAAAAGACCTTTGAATGTTTGCATGTAAGAATGTGAATCTGAATTTCATAAAGACTTTCAAAACAAAGTCACAGAGGGAGGGCATGATCTCACCCGCTGAAATGATTTACAACATGCAGTGAAGATGTTGAGTCCTGACATTTATTATTATTCGTCAAAAAATGAGAAAAGAATTACAAACAGGAACAATCTTAAGCTCTGTTTGAATAAAAATGCCACTCTGATGCCTGAGTTCTTTATATTTTTAGACTTTTTTAACCCTTTGTTATAGATGGGAAAGACTGGCAGCAAAGGGTTTCAAACTCCACAATAAAACTGAACAGACTCAAAATTATGAGTTACCATTAGTGAGTTTTTAAAATCTGCACTTCTAACTAGTTCTTTTGTAGTAACAGTTACTCAAATACTAAGGAAAGCCATTTTACTGCTGTTGTAAGCCCACTTGAATGAATAGAGTAGCTACAAAGGCTTGGGCTGCCAGTTTCCCATTTCCCGCTCACGCCCAGTAGGTGGCAGTAACACAAGAGAATGTAGATTAAACAGGGAGAAGAATATACAGGAATACCCGGCTTTGAGCGTGCACAGTGAACCATCATCAACTTTCCTTATGTTACTGACTGCACTGACAAACAGGTTCCAACATTTCTTGAGATATATTTTTGAAAAGTCAGAAGGTCAGTTGATGAGCATTCGAGTAATATTTGCTAACTTATAGATCAAGTACTAAGTCCATTGGTACTTGACTTGGTAACCAAAGGGTGATTGGTTCACATCCTTGTTTGGGCCAATATTGGGTTGGTAGTTATTGTTGAACCACCAATTTCTCAGTGTTGAACATTGAGTTGGTTAAGGTTTCTAATGAATGATATGGCATTCACATCCTCCATTACACCATTCACAACTGTTGCATGGTTGTGTATTTGCAAGAGGAGCACTGCTGTGAAATTTTGTACTTAAAGGGTGTTTTTGGTATATCTTATAAACAAGTTAATTGTAAACACTATAACTTTAGAGTATTAATGTTGTCTGTACTAAGTCACAAGCACGTGTAACAGAATTTATGAAGTAGCTTGGATCAAGTAATTCTGTTGCCTAAACTCAAATGCAAGTAGACTACAATAAAAGAATCTGTTTCGCTTTACCAAGGTCACAAAGTCATGCCTAGTTCGTTTTTAAAGGGCAATTGGTTTGCACGCTTTTTTTAAAGCAAAGTTCACTAATTGGGCTTTTCTGTGTAGCAACCTCTATGACTCGAACTTAAGTCTGTGTAGTTGGGATGCATGTTTGATCTGTAGGTCAACAGCCCTTTGAAAACTTGGATAAAATCAAACAAGTCCACACACCTTAAACCTGAAACTAGGGTGAATTTTATCCATCTAGCTTGTGCGGTGATGCAGCGTGAAGAGCTGTTGCTGCAAAGTAGGAAGGACCTTGGTTCAATTCCCATCATAGTTGTGGTGTTTTTATGTCCTCCTGGACCTCTGGACCAAAACCCAAAACTATTAATTGAATCTCTTTGATGTTTTGAAGTTGAATCATGTGATTATGTGATGCAGAGTAACCACAGCGGTGTATCGGGGTTTGGTGTGCGCCTCCACAGAGATCTAATGTGGACTTTTATTGAGTCCAAACACTAACCAGAAGCTCTAGTGGACCATTTTCCTGACATTGCTGCACAATTCAGGAAATATGAGCTTTATTCTACACTGTATGTGAAATAAATTCACTTCACATGCTTGATAAATGAGAAAACCTGAGATCAGGTCCCTTGCAGATTAAAGAGTACTTTCAGTAGCACTGTAAGAAAGCCCACGTCAAATATGTCTCCCTGCTAGCTTCTCATGTATTATATGTGTAGATTTCCTTTTAACAACATTAGGTACTGAGAGCACAGGCGGTTTTCATTTGGTGAATACAATTCTGGGGTACCAGCTCTTTGTCATTTTCTGTTTAATCATGATGTAAAAGATCTTTTATAGATTTCTGTTTAGCTTTATTACTTCCTGACTCCAAAAAATTGCAATAATAAATCTTCCATGTAAAGAAAATCTGAGCCAGTTCGCTGAAATCAAGGCTCGCTGACTCATTATGTTTCAAACAATATGATACCCATTAACTTAATTTAGTGTTTTAGAAAAACAGACAGTTTCCAGTCCACTATGGTGGCACACAGTGAGTTAGTACAGATGATAATGATAACGATAAGTTCTCCTCTGGTTGCTCTGAAGGACACACTCGGATCCAGACCGAGTAGATTAACAGTCTATAAAACTTGATGTTTAGTTTGCTGCACCCTGTGTCTTTTAAATGTTTGATTTTGAACACAGATGCTTTGGAAAAAAACATGGAAAGGAGAAAACTTGATGATTTTCTGTTTCAGTCACCTGATAGTTTCTGCTACTCCTCATCATTTTAAGCATTGTAATTTGTTTCCTTTTCTCTTTTTGTGGTAAAAACTCTGATCTCATAGTCTGCGTTGTAAACTGATACAGAGACGAGGACGTATGTTTTCATAGCAAAAGAGTTAGTGCTGTGGTCTCGGTGAGGAACGCTGTGCCACTGCTCAGCGTGTCCCAGGTGAGGCTGGTGTGACTGCAGAGATGGAAAGCAGAGCTCAGCCGACAAAGACAAGTCTGCGTGTGCTTGTGTGCATTTAAAGGCTGAAAAACAGCCCATAACAAACCACAACAATACTGCGGTTCTCATGCTTTTTCCTGATGACAAAGCCAGTGCGATGCCTGCAACTACTTTGTTTCTACTACATGTTATAAGTGTACGAGCCAAATCTGTTCATGTACAAGGAAACAGAGAGAAAATACACCTTTAAGCAGTTTAATGCTGCTGAGAAACAGCTTTTGGCTTTGCACGCTATGTCTGGGCTCATTTCTATTTCGATTATTATTCCTCGATGGAGCTGGAAACTGTTCTGTTAACAGAGGCTTAGGTCATGGATGAGTTTTACAGATCCTCCTTTTACAAAATATCTCCGCAGAGAATTAGAGAGTTTGCAGCAGAGTGTGTTGAGAACAATCCCCAACTTCTCACATAATCTGTACTCACATTCATCTGTTGCTTTGCTGTGTTTAAGTGAAGGAGTTTCAAGGTATCCAGTTTTCCTCTTAGAATTCCCTTATGAAGTCCAGAGTGAATTTACATCCATGTCAGGACGTCAAAAGCACGCGTCTTTATCCAGTGGGTGCAAAAATCCCTTCGGGTTTTTTTAAAATCCTCTCCAGATCTGTCGAAAATCTCACCACGAGAAAGGAAACGAAACAAAATGAACACTTGGAAAACTTTTTACGTCCTCTTCCAGCTGACAGTAACTTGTCGGCATCCACTGTGTGTGAGTCTCTGCTGCAGCACGCTGACTGAAACCAAACAGTACGGGGCCGAGCTGTGGACGTCCCTCTCCAAATCTAATATATTCAACACGTGACGGAAAGCAGCCTCCTTCTCCTCCTCCTCCTCCTCCTCCTCCTCCTTCTCCTCCTCTACTCAGTGCTGCTGCTGCTGTGGCTGCCACAAGGAGACACACCGACTGCACAGAGGAGAGCCAGGTTATGCTGAACTTTGGTGCCACCATCCTCTGCAAAAGGGAAGTGAACATCAGCCCCAGTTTGTGCTCTGCTCCACGTGGTATCACACAGCTGCTCCACAGGTCTGATTAAAGGGACTGTGAGGACTTTTTGAGTGATCTTGAAAAAGTCTGATCTCTCATGATCCTCAATATAAAAGGTGACTATAAGTGTTTAAATTGGTTATTTTAAAATGCTAATCCCTAGTTTTCTGATCAGGAATGGATGGATCGGACTGAACCAGATTGATTTACAGACAAACGGCAACCTTTAGCCTGATAAAATGAAATGATGCGGGAGTGCAAAAATCTGCTGTTCGCTTGAAGCTGGCCCCGGGAGTATGTGAAGTCACATACTAATCAAACCGAGAAAAAAAGCCTTTTTCAGAGCTGAAATTGACATGTTTAGTGCCTGGTGCGAAAACTCTCTCCCGTTTGAACTGCTAATTTTCCTAACAGCACAGTAAGGGAGTGATTTCTTTTTTCTAATTCAGGAGTTTGGAGGAAATTTGAATTGGGAGCTTCCCCAATTAGAGACACGGATTAGATCATGTGACTGAGAAGTGCCCAATAGCTGTGAGTTTGGGCACTTGTCTTATTTCTAATATGCCCACGCTAGCCGATTTGCTTCAAAACTTGGCTTCAGAAACAGATGACAACTACATCCATCTATCAGACCGTCTGTAGTTTGACTGGTCACTGCGGTATAACTACTGCATGTTGGTTTGAATGAACATTATCACAAACAGCTTAGCCCGTGTTTTGGCCTTTAGCTTGTGCTCTATCACTCTCCTGTTTATCTTTCTTCTGCTCTTCTGTCCATTTTCTGTCCAGCTCCTGTTTCCACTCTTACAACTAAATATATCCAAGAAATTGTTTTCGGCAGAGAAAAACACGGACCTCTCTTATCACTGCTAAGCAGCTATTGGGCGCCTGTCAGTCACATGACCTGAGAGCTGTGCCTCTTGGGCCCCATGCAGTGCATGCTGTCAGAAAAACTAACTATTCAGGCAGGAGAAATCATTTATACCAGGCTGCAAACATGGTAATTACGGCTTGCTGCTTTGTTCAAACTTGAGAGTCTAGAAAATGAAGAGTCAGGTCACATTTGCTCTGCTTGGTAGATGCACTGATAGGACATAATTAAGATTCTCTAGTGTTGCACAGACCTGTCTCAGAGAGCTGGGCTGTGAGTAGAACTAAATGCAGCCAACAACTATACACTACGGTACAAACTCACAACAGTTTGCTTATAGCCACGTTTCAAACAACAGCGCTACCTAACTGTTGATTAACACATTACCTCGTGTTGCATCTGGTCAAAAGTTATCTTGAAAAAAAGAGAAGTAGTGTCAAAAAGAAAATCCAATCTACTTTCACTTTCAAAACAAATACATCAGGACAGACTGCGCAAGTCCTCTGGCTGAAGGAAGATGCTGCAATCCACTTCATACAGATTCTTCTCACAGCCACTTTAAACAGGAATAAGGTTAAAAAAGCTCCAAAAGTCAGGAGAAGCTACATCAATATGCTGCTTTACCTCTGCTGTTGGAAGATCAAATTCAATCCTGTTATCATTTTAACATCTTATTTGAAATGTATCTTGGAAAATCCCAAGCAAAAACCATTAACTTGCACGATCTGTTATACTCTCAGCCTTTCAGGTGTAGTGGCTCTACTCCACCTGTGCTGTACTTTATAACACAACCACGGCGTCCTGGTGAGACACAGCTTTTCATACAGACAGATAGTTTTCCTTCAGATGTTTGAAGTGAAAAGACCTCCTGCGGGTGTTTTTCATCTGAGTCAAGAAAAGAATCAATGCCCCTGACTTTTCCTCACATCTTGCGACTCTTTAAAGGAGCACAGCCTACATCTCTCCTGTCTGCTCCCTAAAGGAGTGAATCTTTAATCTCAAATTGTGCAGGAGCCCTAACCTTGTTTGACTCTTCTGTCGCTCACTGGAAGCTCCGAAAGTTACTAAACTCTTGCCACTTTGTATTTAGAGTATCAAGTTTGTGCAACTGATGATTTTTCCAATATTTACCATCTTTAAGGTGGTTGTTTTTTGCTTGTGTCATTACGAGTAAAAACTTTGTTGACGTTTATTGGTGTAGAAAATGAAGTTATAATATTTGTGGTAAATCTCTCAGCATGCAGTGACAGAATAAAAAGTGACACTATGAATAGAGTTGATATGCTGTAGCTGTCACTCTGTTTGTGCTGATTGCGAATAATGAAACTTTTTGGGACAAGAAAAGTTTGGACACTGTCAATCCTGTCGAAGTTCAACATTTTTGCGAGTTGGACCTTTTTTTCACCTCCAAGCAACCTAGTTCTGTCTCCAGACTCTGTGAACTCCTGTATCACCGAGTGGAATGAGTTCCAGCTCTGCCAGCAACTCATTATCACTGTGACAGCAGAGGAAGAGGGGGGGAACTCACACAGGCGAGAACACACACACATACACACACCTGGTGAGTTTTTTTTTTTCAAGGTGAGAATAGCCCAAAGCTTTACTCCTCAGTGAATCATCATGTCACCTGTACAATCTGTCCCTTATATGCTCCACTGTCACTCATGCTGATGAAATAAGTTGACAACACGAACTAGCTTGTTCTCAAATATATTATTTATACTTAACATATTTAAGAGTATGTGTGCAAAGGAAAATAAATGAAATAGAAATAAAATGCCAAAGTGAGAGGTCTCAAACTGAAATTACAGGAGGGCAGCTAAAAATCCAATCTTGTAAGAAGGAAGCCACTTTGGGTAAAATGCAGGGGTCATCTGTTGGAAAAACTGAACTTCTCAGCATGAACAATTTTACAGTCATACTTGGCTCTCTTACAAAATGCTTGGTATCTCTCACTGTCTCTCAGTATCTTGCACTATCTTGTACTAACTCTCAGTATCTAGTCTGCTGCTGACCTCTTAACCAGAAAGAGATCTAGGGCCCCATTTACATGACAACGGTTAAGAAGAAGTTTTTAATATAAACTCCAGATGATCAGCTCACCTCTTCTTCAGCCTCTACTCAGTTGTTGTGTATACAGCTCATACAGTTATATCACCACCCCCAGGCCTGACATGCGTACTACAGCGTTTTGGGTCCCTCAGCGTTTCTGTGTAAATGCAGATTTTTTTTCTATGTGTCATTTTTCATTTCAGGGTGACACGTTGTGGAAAGATGTCATGTAAACAGGGCCTGGATCTCAATGAGTCGGTAGCTGGGAGTCTATTACAGTTTTTCGCAAAATAAAAGCTATAATCCTGAAATTTCGACAAAGTATATTTGCGCTTTGAACATGTTTCCATTGAAGGTTGTTCTAGGCAGGAGCGCTGTAACTCTCAAATATCATCCCACGAGATGTCACTGCTGGAAAATGGACGCTAGAGGATCAGTTTCTGTCTCCTTGTAACACTCTGCATCCCTCTGTTGTTTGCTGTCTAGTATGGCCGTTATATTTTTCTTGAAAATAATTGCGAGAAAAGTCTCCTCCTCTGTCCAGACATAGCACGCCATGTTTACTCACAGAGAAGTGATCATGTGACCAGGTACATCACGTCCTGTGACGTATAATTGCGGAAAAAGTGTTTCCATTGCACATTTGCGATATATTTGAGTGTCGAAACGTCTCAAAAACTACCTCATGAAAGCGTAAAAACTTTTTAGCGATATTTTAGTGCTTTTTCGAAATTCAGGTGTTTCCATTACCAGTTTTTTATAGCTCTATTTAAATTTTGCACATATCCAAGGGTAATGGAAACGCACCTAGTACCTCACACGCTTTCACTATTTCAAAGTTACTCTCACTATCTCTCAGGATCTCACAGTAACTTGCTCTATCTTCTAGTGTCTCTCTGTGTCTTGGTCTTTCTCAAAGTATCTTTCAGTATCTTCCAGTGACTTGCAGTAACTCTCAGTATCTCCTAGTAACTCACACTTTCTCTTAGTGTTTCCGAGTAATTGCTCTTTTTTTTCTCAGTATCTCTGAGTATCTTGGTTCATCTGTGACTATCTCTCAGTATCTAGCTGTATGCTGCAGTATCTTGCGCTCTGTCTTTACTTTCAAGCTTTCTTAGCTCTCCCAGCTCTCTGATTGACCAGCCAGATGAGCATATTGCAGCTTCCTGGAAATGGAAGATGTGAATAAATGAATCAAAAAGACAAAGTTTAACGTTAGAGGGCAAACAAATACAAGGAAAAAACAAAGTAACAAATTGCAAAACACAACAAAAGTGTTTCTTTGTTTTTCCCACATTTCTTGGATAAAATTTCCTCTTCTCTCATCAATGCCCCTTTTGTACTTACACAGTCTGTGTAGTCTGCTGTGGTGTTGGTCGAGTAAACATAATATTTAATGTGTCGTCTTATCAAGATGCATTTTTATTGCAAACCTACTTTGTAGTTTGAATTTATGCCAATACAGTTGGAATCAGCAGTAAACACTGGGTGTTGACAGGACAATGGATGGTCAAATATCCTGTCGACAGTGAGCTGATCAATTCTGACTTTGACAAATGATGAAATATTACAGCTGGGTGTAAAAATATTCAGGTGGCGCATGAGTCTGTTTTAATAAAAAAAAAATCCAGAGCTGTTGATGATTTGCATCTCAATAGCTGGGTAGCTGATTAAAGTGTAGCTTTGCCCTCTGTAACTTAACACATTACATGCCCCACTTTTTTTTTCCCAAAGTTGCTTTAAACTCTCATTGAACTTTTCCAATCTTTTCTATTTTCCCATCTTTATCCATGCATATGATTGTCAAGTGTAGAGAATCCACCAAGTTTGGTTCCTCATCTTTCCCAGACGAGAGCATCCTCGCTGCCCCTGTGAGTCACACGAGGAGACCCTAATTTAAAAAAGCCAAGGTGCTGCAACGGCCGATAGATCTGTAATTCTACTTTGAGGTTACAAACTGTCCACATCATAAGTTTGTGGTCTTGGTGATTTTATATATGATGGCTATTTTAGTGACATTTGACCATGGATTAGAGGGGAAACCACAGCTTGGCTCCTTCAGCGCAGAGAAGAAATAATAAACAGATCGAGTTTGATCACAACTCAAGTTAAGAACATGAGAGGCCATTTGGCAGAATAATTCACTTCAGCCACAACAAAGAGCTTCCAACCTGAAACATCAAGTAATAAACAGGATTAGTGAGTAGCTATTTTATGCAATATTAATAGAGAGGGAAATCCCAGCTGGTTCAAAGTCCTTGAACCTTAGTACTGATGCAGTAAATAGAACTTTAGATCTCTCAGTGAGATTGTATTTTCTTATGCTCAAATGTTGACCCACAGCCCACTGAAGCCTGTGTTGTGTTTGTAAAACTCATGAGAGTTTTATTATTTTTATTTGTAAATGCGCCTGAGGTACCAAAAAAGACCTTTGAATGTTTGCATGTAAGAATGTGAATCTGAATTTCATAAAGACTTTCAAAACAAAGTCACCGAGGGAGGGCATGATCTCACCCGCTGAAATGATTTACAACATGCAGTGAAGATGTTGAGTCCTGACATTTATTATTATTCGTCAAAAAATGAGAAAAGAATTACAAACAGGAACAATCTTAAGCTCTGTTTGAATAAAAATGCCACTCTGATGCCTGAGTTCTTTATATTTTTAGACTTTTTAAAAAACCTTTGTTATAGATGGGAAAGACTGGCAGCAAAGGGTTTCAAACTCCACAATAAAACTGAACAGACTCAAAATTATGAGTTACCATTACTGAGTTTTTAAAATCTGCACTTCTAACTAGTTCTTTTGTAGCAACAGTTACTCAAATACTAAGGAAAGCCATTTTACTGCTGTTGTAAGCCTACTTGAATGAATGGAGTAGCTACAAAGGCTCGGGCTGCCAGGTTCCCATTTCCTGCTCACGCCCAGTAGGTGGCAGTAACACAAGGGAATGTAGATTAAACAGGGATAAGAAAATACAGGAATACCCGGCTTTAAGGGGGGGGGAAACAGTGAACCAACATCAACCTTCCCTGGGTTACTGACTGCACCGACAGACAGATTCCAACATTTCTTCTGATATATTTTTGAAAAGTCAGAAGCTCAGTTGACGAGCAGAAAAAGCAACTTCTCCATTTTACTTTCCCACCCATGCCTTTATCACCTAATTTTCCTTAGCATTCGAGTAACATTTGCTAGCTTATAGATCAAGGACTAAGTCCATTGGTACTTGACTTGGTAAGCAAAGGGTGATTGGTCCGCGTACTCGTATGGGTCAATATTGGGCTGATAGTTATTGTCGAACCACCAATTTCTCAGTGTTGAAAGATGAGTTGGTTAAGGTTTCTAATGAATGATGTGGCATTCACATCCTCCATTACACCATTCACAACTTTTGCATGGCCATGTATTTGCAAGGGGAGCACTAATGTGAAAATTTGTACTTAAAGAGTGTTTTTGGTATATTTTATAAACAAGTTAATTGTAAACACTTTAACTTTAGAGTATTAATGTTGTCTGTACGAAGTCACAAGCACGTGTAACAGAATTTATGAAGTAGCTTGGATCAAGTAATTTTAAACTCAACTGCAAGTAGACTACAATAAGAAAAATCAATTTCGCTTTACCAAGGTCACAAAGTCATGCCTACTTAGTTTTTTAAGGGCAATTGGTTTGCACGCTTTTTTTAAAGCAAAGTTCACTAATTGGGCTTTTCTGTGTAGCAACCTCTATGACTCGAACTTAAGTCTGTGTAGTTGGGATGCATGTTTGATCTGTAGGTCAACAGCCCTTTGAAAACTTAGACAAAATCAAACAAGTCCACACACCTTAAACCTGAAACAAGGATGAATTTTATCCATCTAGCTTGTGCGGTAATGGAGCGTGAAGAGCTGTTGCAGCAAAGTAGGAAGGACCTTGGTTCAAATCCCATCATAGTTGTGGTGTTTTTATGTCCTCCTGGACCTCTGGACCAAAACCCAAAACTATTAATTGAAAATCTTTGATGTTTTAAAGTTGAATCATGTGATTATGTGATGCAGAGTAACCACAGCGGTGTATCGGGGTTTGGTGTGCGCCTCCACAGAGATCTAATGTGGACTTTTATTGAGTCCAAACACTAACCAGAAGCTCTAGTGGACCATTTCCCTGACATTGCTGCACAATTCAGGAAATATGAGCTTTATTCTACACTGTATGTGAAATAAATTCACTTCACATGCTTGATAAATGAGAAAACCTGAGAGCAGGTCCCTTGCAGATTAAAGAGTACTTTCAGTAGCACTGTAAGAAAGCCCACGTCAAATATGTCTCCCTGCTAGCTTCTCATGTATTATATGTGTAGATTTCCTTTTAACAACATTAGGTACTGAGAGCACAGGCGGTTTTCATTTGGTGAATACAATTCTGGGGTACCAGCTCTTTGTCATTTTCTGTTTAATCATGATGTAAAAGATCTTTTATAGATTTCTGTTTAGCTTTATTACTTCCTGACTCCAAAAAATTGCAATAATAAATCTTCCATGTAAAGAAAATCTGAGCCAGTTCGCTGAAATCAAGGCTCGCTGACTCATTATGTTTCAAACAATATGATACCCATTAACTTAATTTAGTGTTTAAGAAAAACAGACAGTTTCCAGTCCACTATGGTGGCACACAGTGAGTTAGTACAGATGATAATGATAACGATAAGTTCTCTTTTTGTTGCTCTGAAGGACACACTCGGATCCAGACCAAGTAGATTAACAGTCAATAAAACTTGATGTTTAGTTTGCTGCACCCTGTGTCTTTTAAATGTTTGATTTTGAACACAGATGCTTTGGAAAAAAACATGGAAAGGAGAAAACTTGATGATATTCTGTTTCAGTCACCTGATAGTTTCTGCTACTCCTCATCATTTTAAGCATTGTAATTTGTTTCCTTTTCTCTTTTTGTGGTAAAAACTCTGATCTCATAGTCTGCGTTGTAAACTGATACAGAGACGAGGACGTATGTTTTCATAGCAAAAGAGTTAGTGCTGTGGTCTCGGTGAGTAACGCTGTGCCGCTGCTCAGCGTGTCCCAGGTGAGGCTGGTGTGACTGCAGAGATGGAAAGCAGAGCTCAGCCGACAAAGACAAGTCTGCGTGTGCTTGTGTGCAGTTAAAGGCTGAAAAACAGCCCATAACAAACCACAACAATACTGCGGTTCTCATGCTTTTTCCTGATGACAAAGCCAGTGCGATGCCTGCAACTACTTTGTTTCTACTACATGTTATAAGTGTACGAGCCAAATCTGTTCATGTACAAGGAAACAGAGAGAAAATACACCTTTAAGCAGTTTAATGCTGCTGAGAAACAGCTTTTGGCTTTGCACGCTATGTCTGGGCTCATTTCTATTTCGATTATTATTCCTCGATTGAGCTGGACAAACCTGGATTGCTCATGTAGGAGATTTCACATTTCAGTTCAAGTGACTAATGAGATTAATGAAGATGAATGAAAAACAGTGAGCCAAGTATGAATTGTGTGAACAGAATAAGTTATCGTGAATTTATCCACCTGTGAATTTCTTGCAACAATCACAGCAGAAGTTTTTTTTTCCTTCTGGTTTTCCTTCAGGGTGTATTTCTCCTTGTGACAATAGAGGTGGAAATAAACTTTAAAAAATCTGCACAGCATGAGATTGATCAGCAGAGGAATTTCTCCTCCAGCATGACGCTGATTAAAAAATGCTTTTGAGCGAAAGTTGTGAGATCTTTTCAAAGTGAGTATGAAATGATTCCTTCATTCCAAACTTTTTCTTATTCACAGATATTAATAAGTCGTGGGGTTTTTTTTCCCCCTCTTCGCTTCAAAGGATCCGATCTATCTTGGACTCTTGCCCAGCGAACAGCAGTCTGGCTCGTAACAATGACACCCACTTCAGGAAAAAATCTTTCGGGCTGTCTGCTGTGAATGCTTTCTAATTAATGCACTATCAATCACACAGTGCAGCATGTCGTTCTCCTGCAGGACGGCATTCCTCAGACATTGTAGGGAGTCTGAATGATTCTGATGGAGATCACTTTTATTCTCCAGGAATGTGTTCTGTTGTTGGGAAAGGAATGCACAGCATTGAGAGAGATGCCCTGGAATTCCCAAAACAATTGAACTGCTCATGGAAACGTCTCTTTGAAGGGATGGAGAAAGAGCCTCTAATCCCATTACTCCACTCTTCACAATGCTGTCACTCGAGAAAGTTTAGAAACTGTTGACTCTACTCCGGCTGTCATTTTGAAACACACCACAGCAATGAGCTTTGGCAGTGAAGTGAACAATCACTATCAGGGTCAGGACGGAGCAGCCTGGATGAATTCCTTCATTTCTTCACCTCCCCAAACTCCTCTGCACGTACTGACCACACAGCACATCACAACCAACAGGACTCAGAGACGCTTGCTCAAAATGAGTGACAGGAGAGAGCGAAATGAAATATAACCGTGGAAACTATTTTTCTCTGCTGTGAGTCAGTTGCTGTGATCATTTTCTTTGGCTGCCGTGAAGTTTTCGGTTAGTTTCACAGGAAACAGAATGACCCACGCCCTCCTATCAGCGATAAATTATATTTCTGTATTTATAGCACAGCAGAAAGATGTGTTGTTTCTAAAATTCCCTCTGCACGCGTCAATCAACATCAGCACCGAGACCAAAGATAACCATTACTGAGAAGTGAATAAAGACCTTTAGGAAGCAGCTGCTGAACCCTGCATGAGTGCAGGAAAAAAAAAACATAATTAAGAGTTTCCATGTAGGTTTAACCTCTTTAAATCAGGCCCATATGGGAGGGAAATCTAATGTAGTGACCTGATGAAGTCTCACTGAGCTTTGTATGACTTAGAAAAGGCCATTAACCCTTTATCACCCAGGTATCACGAGCCCCGTTTCCACCAAGTGGTCCAGTATGGATCGGTACAGTTTAGTGCAGGTCGGATCAGTGAAGCTTGATCCTGTTCGCATTTCCACAGCCAACCGTGCCCTTATTTGTTGGTGGCGTGAAGGTCGGATGCCGATTGCTGAGTTAGCTATGTAATGGTGTGAAGATAGCAGCCTGAGTGTTCCTGCCTGCAAATCCAACAAAGAAGAAAAACATGACACAGTAGACAAAGAGCAACAATGGAAGACATCCGGCAATTTGTCCTTTATGTGAATTTCATGTGGCTCTTTGTTACAAAACATAATCTTTGTCTCAGAGAAGGTCGTGTGCTGCAAAGAGAAATACAGCATTATGTGTTGTTCCTTCAAAACACCAGTTGCTGTATAACGGTCAGAACCTGACAGAAGTTGATTACGTGTTATAGCATCATTTCCAACAATTGACCCCAGAACTACTAAAACAGTTTAAGGTTGCATCAGTTTTAAGTTAGTGTTTAAAGAATGGTAACTCGAATAAACAGAGCTGTATGCTACTTCCATTGTCAAAATGTGTGTGTATCTTTAGGATAACACAGGTTGACACTAGACTTCGGAGTCCCACGGTCTATAAACATAAATTTCATGGTTGATTGACCACTCTAAATTGCCTGTAGTTGTGTGTGTTTATGTGATTTGTTGTTTATCTCCACCTGTCTCTGTGATTGGCGAGCGACCTGTTCAGGTTGTACTTCATTAGCTCACCCTCCTGTAGCCCCCCCCTGGATGAAAGAATGGTTTTATTTCAAACTTACCATCAACTTGTGCGTCCCTACAAAAGACCTTATGACAGTGGGCAATGGTGCTCATGGGAACTAAAGTCCTTTTTCTTTTTTGAAAAGTTATAATTCGCTAAAATATGGGACTACAGTAAAAAAAAGGCACCAAAATCAACACAGACGATTCTTTCGACCAATCAATGGACCACAATATTTCCACATTCTGGGGTCAGATGCGTCTGTCTGGCACCTCAAAAGTATGGTGCCAAAAAGTGAGGAGGGACAGGTCGTATTTTTCCGGTTTTAATCGATGGAAATGCAACTGAATGTGACCGAGACGAACCAAACTTGTGGAAACAGGGCTATACAGGCCACCTGGACTTTTTTGTGTTACTTTGTCTTTAAAAGAGTCAGCAGTTGTGCCCGCAAGGCTCATCTCTTCTTCTTCCTGGAAGTGTTTGAATTATTTTTGTACGGCAAAATAGTTGGAGGGTAACGGCAATGAGAACAGCTGTGATTGGAAATTGTTGCACGTAGATTCCTGTGCAGTTCAGTAACACCCTGATATTGCAGTAAAACTCGTCTTTCTTACTTTTGTCTCTGTCTGCTGAAATTTCATGCCCAAACGGTTGAAGAATTACGGTAATTTGAAGAACATTTGTAAAATGGGACCACAGACACTCCAATCAGTTTTACTTTAATCACTTTTCGAGATAGAGGAAGAAGACTTTCTTCTCTTATTTTCAGGGATATTTTTCTTTGAGGAAATAAGATTTATATTCAAAGAATGTTGTTTTGCCAGAAAGTTTTATATTTGTGGGTTAGGCATGAGTCTTCCAGGCTGCCAACTTTACCCACAATTTGTAGAAGGGTCACATGATCCATATGGTCACGCTCATGAGCAAACATTTACATAACAAGAAACAGGACTGAATAGTTAGAAATGGTAAACAGTTCCGTATGGAGACACAAATACAAACCAGCTTTCTGGATGTCGTGCACAAAGAAGTGCAAAACATGAAACTGAAGATTTACAATTTGGGTCTCATAAACACTAATCTTGCCAGTGGAAGTTGAAGGCAGTCTCATTATTTCGCAGTTTCATGTGAAACTTGGTCGTCGCATTCAAGTGTTCTTCAGATTTGGGGGCTTTGTGCATTTAAATTGTATAATTCTTTAATTAATCCTGTGGCAAGAAAGAAAAAGTGAGTGGTGTATTCATTTATTCCTTTGGGTGTGTTGTGGAGCTTTGGAGCCATAGTTGTTTTAATTGTTTTTATAATGATGCTTTTTCTGCACAATCAAACGTGTCAAAGTCAGGTTGTTTCGAAGAACTGTGTGCCAATAGAATAATTTTTATGTGCACAGCTAAAGAGATAAGTGCTTTGGTCATAATCGTTAAGCTCCACGCAGAAAACTCTAAGCACTGTGAGCAGGAAAAAGCTATTTTCAAGGACAATGAAGAAAAGAGTTCTAAGTCACGATGGAGAGCTACAGAAGTTGTTTGAAATTTGTAAGTGGGACAAATTTCTCCTCAGGGCTTCCTAAACCTTTTCACTTACTGTGTGTTGACTCTGTTTGTTATTATAAAGTCATCTAAAACGCATTAGTGCCAGCCCATACCTGACTGAATGAAACAAAAGATCTTCTTGAGAGAAAGTGTGTTTATTTTTCAGCTACAGTGGAGGAGAAGCAAAGCAGTTCTTGTGTGTTTTGCGTTCTTACAGATACTAAATTGAGTTAAGATTGCAAATTTGAACAAACCTGTTGAGTGCTTACAAACAGTTACGACTCCACTCGCATCTTGAAGACAGAAGTATTTCAGAGTCAAATGGTTGGTCAAGCTGGGGGAGAGAGTTAACCCCCAAACTATGCAACTTTTCACTTAGACTCATCACTTTGACTGATGGTAAATCACTTTCACTTTCGGATATTTCCTGGAAAGATGTTTTTAGCGGAGAAATCCAGCATGTACTCCAGAGAGAGGTTAAAATCTCAAAAGCCGCTCTATGCTGATGATTCATGGACACTTACCAGACTGTGAAATATCAAGACATTATGTTGATTAAATAGTGATCATATAACCTAGAAACTCTCACAAACCAGAGACGAGCACATGGATCGCTGAGTCTGTTCATAAGCTTAGCCCATAACCAACGTTTTCATGAAATATTCAGAGTAAAATCTGTATTTATGCTATTGGCAGTTCATGCTACTTATTTGCAGTCAAGCCTCGTTAGTGAGTATGGTTGGAGGAAAAAAAACATGTTTAATAACTCGGCTGCGGACACTGCTGGTGTTTCAGTGTAAAGTGTGACCCTGTTAACTGGCGACTGTGAGCAGACCATAAGTAACACGTTTGGCTGAAGTCGCCAGTTAGCATGGTCACATTTACCTCCAAAACACTAGTTGCTCTGTAATGTACAGAACTTAAAGGAAGATGACTACATAGTATAGAATCATTTCTGACAACTGATCACAGAGGAAGCAAACATTTTTATGCTGCTTACAGTTTTAATTTATCATTTTAAGAACACTAACTCATCTGAATGAGTGGAGCTAAATATCACTTCTGTTGCCAAAATCCATGGGCATCTTTGTGATTACAACATAGTGCTTTTGATGCAATCCTTAGTATGTGTAGAATATAAAATCAGTGGGATTTAGAGGGCATTTCAGCTGCATCAAGACGTGATGTCACGAACCTGGTATGCTTCAAGCAAAGGAGAACATCCGGTTCAGGGAAATGAAGCCTTTGCAGAAGTGCTAAAAGTTGCTGTTCACTGAGAATCAGAAAGACTGGAAACCACATACACACCAAGCAAAACAACACCCAGACATTTACATCGTTACATATATATCTACAGCCTCGTCCAAAAAATGGCTTGGTTCTGAATTTCTTATTAAGTTATCATGAGTTTGTCCAGTCCGAAGCCCAGCTCATGTTAGTAGCAGGTGCCCTATATCTGTTATAAAGAAACCTTAAAGTCCAGGTCACAATTTGGCCCTCCATCATTGATTGGCTTTATTTTTCTGTATCAGGAACAGACAGGTGACTATGTCCATGTTTTATAAATTCTATGGCCACAAGACAGCTTTCACCAAAGAGTTAAATTGTGGATGCTTCAGCAGCTTTTGAATCTTGACATGTGGAAGTGTTTCATTTTCCACGTGTCAAAGCACGAGAATAGAGAAATGGTTGAGGAAATCAAAATATGCAGACATGACAGGACTGCAGTGACATGGGCCTATAGAAATAGATGTAATGTGAAAACTTGGCATGCTGTCTTCACAAAAAGAGTCAGGAAAATGCAAAATGATGCATTTACAGCCTCACTCCCCCAACAGTGCAAAGGCTCCAGAGAGGACAAGATATACTGCTGAAAATATAACCAACGACCTACAGACATTTTCAGTGTTGGACGAGAAAGGATTCAGAAGGTTGTGTGGAGCCCGCTGGAGCATAAATTTCCATCACAGCTGTACATAAGTCAAACACTATGAGCTGCTCTCTGCAAAGAGACAAAGAGCCTGAAGCAGACAGAGAGCATCTCGCTCGTCAGGGGTGGGTGAACTTCACAAAACTCAGAGCTATAGATATGACAGTCTTTAAATGTTATGTCTTTAGCTGGTTCATCAGCTGTTTCTTTTCATTTTTCACATGGCTTCATACATTAAAGTGATCATTTGTTCTTTGAACCAAATTTGTTGTTATTGGGAAAATACACTGCCTAGCCAAAAAAAAAGAATTGCTGCCTGGATTTAACTGAGCAAAAAGATAAAAGCCTCTTATTGGATAATTACTGCATGGGGATCATCTTTCAGCTGCCAAAAAGTTATTTAACCTCAGCTGATGCAATAAGTAACCTCTTATTTCTTAAACAATGATGGGGAAAGTTTTTGGAGAGGTGATGGGTGATCGCGCAAACGTTTGGCCAAATTAAATTAAAGTAAAACAACAGTAGAACTCAGGAGTATGTTTAACAGTGAAAGTAAGAGCATTTCCACATGCACAATGCAAAGGGAACTCAAGGGATTGGGAATGAACAGCTGTGTAACCTCAAGAAAACCACAAATCAGTAAGTGAGTCTAGATGAACGTTGTTCCAGAGTGATGGGCGCATCAGGGTAAGAAGAGAAGTGAAGCAAGTGAAGTGACGCACCCATCATGCCCAGTGCCGACTGTACAAGCCTGTGGGGGCAGTGCTATGATGTGGGATTGCTTATCTAAGCCTAACAAATGTGTGCTGTAAGTAAAGCTAAAGGCAGTCCAACAGAATGTTAGAGTGTGTAATTTTTTTTTTGGTGGCGACTTTTTTTTTGGGCCGAGCAGTGTATAAATACAACACAAAGTTGTGTGTTTTATTCTTATTCCTTCTACTCTGATTACCCCTGAAGTCTCTCAATTTGCTTCTTCTCAGTGTACGACTTGAGCATCCTCCAGCAAATACAGTTATTGACAGAGCAATTTGAATAAAGATCAGGCTGGCATCTCATCCCACTCCTTCATGCTGCTGAGTGATCAATGTAATTGTTTGATAAACACCGTAAGAACAAATGACTCTGCAGGCTTCAACGCTGCTGTTGTTTTTGGACTTGAAGAGAAGCTTTCAGATTACAAAGGCTTACATATTGTTTTGGCCCCTGCTCCGATACTGAGTAACTCATATTTATACTGTGAGAATCCCAGGGATACAGTGACATCAAAGAGCAATAACACACAGCTGTGACCATGCACAACCATTTTGTGAAGGTTGGACAGCTGGTCAGTTATGATCTACGACTTTAAATCACCCAAGTGGAAACTGCTTTAGCGTGCAACTCGGCCTGTTGTGTAAAATAAGCCCATCATGGGAAACGTAATAAATGCTTGTCAGGAGTTTTAGAACAAAGCCACAGAAATCCAAAACACACTCCAAAAGAAGGATGAAGGATAAAGGTGATGGGGAATAAATCTAAAAAATGGCTCATAGGAAGATCCAACATGAGTTTGTCGTGTTTCAGTTTTAGTCACGCACAGATGTTCATGAGGAGAGCTGCTGTGACACATGTCAAAGCCATATGTGCTTTGGTTTGGTTTGCACAAACACTATAATCAGTAGCACTCTATAAAGCAGCTGCTGGGCCACATCTAAAAATACACAGGCAAGGTTTCCCATCAGAAATTATAGATAATACACCAGTATAATCATTCTAATGGTGAAAGAAATTATTTTATTACCCCGGATATAGTAAATAACCACATCCTCCTTTTACTCTTTGATGGTTGTTCTGAGGTTTTAAATCCCAATCGACTTCCTAAAGCACATCGAGCCATTTCATCCTCTGACTCATCAGGTCAAAAACCCCGGGCCAACACCCACAGCCAAATAATTAACAAATGGTGAGGATGTCGTGAGAGATAAAGTAGCTGAACGATCAAAGAAGGTTGGAGAAGCTCAGGATCGAAGATGAGAGACGCGCCATGACTTCACATGTCATGAAGGTCACAGACAAGTAGAGAATACATTCACTCACATGAGCTGCACCGCCTTTACACAGTTCCCCCCAGAGTCGGTGCAATTCAAGTTGGATAGGTGATGAACCTGTGAGTTACTGAGGGGGAGATAATAAAAGTGAACACAAGATTTGTTCCCTCTTTCCTCTCTCTATGATCCAAGAATCTCATAAATCTATTAAGAGGTCTCTAACTTCTTCTGTTCCGCACATTTTTTCTGTCTGGCTCCAACAAGACCCTTTAAACTTTCTTAATATTGTTTTATATCTTAAAGGATCTTGTTAAAAAGCTTATTCCCTTTGGGGTTTTTAATTGTAGAGATTGATGAAACATCATCCTTTTCCTCCATCTTTTAGGGTGAAATCCCAACAGCTTTGCATAGACCACTGAATGTCAAGTGAAGGCCATGGACTAAATATAGCAAAAGCTTTCCATCAGGCCCCCAGATTATTACTGAAAACTAGTCTCATGACGAAAAAAACCCTGTTTTATTTATTTTTAAAATCCAATTAACCAAACATCCTTTGAAAAATTAGTTTGTGCCATCGCCTGCCTTCAATCAAAAATAAAAACCACAATAAAACACACTTGTCGCCCTCTCTTGTCCAGTTGAAGTTGGGTTAATAATTTGGCTTATATGAAAGTAATGAGATTTTATATCAAACATTTTTCTCCCAGTGTTGTGGTGATGCCACAGATTGCGTTTTTAGCAGCAGCGACAGTTTGGTTTCAGATGAGGCACAGCATTTCTGAAAGTTGGCACTATAAATACACAGTTATCAATCCAAGCTGAAGTTTACTGCATCAACTTGCTTCTTTGGGCTCTTAGGGAGTGAAATTTTCTAATCTTTAGATTTATTTAAATTCAATTCAAATTTATTTATAGAGCACATTTCAATCAACAGCACTTGACCAAAGTGTTTTACAGTCAGAACAAACAACAACAAGACATGACACATTAAAACAAAGACCACGTTTCAAAATAAATACTTATAACGAGCTAAAAGCCAATCAATAAAAGTATTAGGTTTTAAGACCTGACTTATAAACAGTGAGGGATATTATGAATGACTTTCTCCAGCCATATTTCTCCACAACCAGTGGCACCAACAAATATGAAACAATTCAATCGCTTTTTGCACTGGTAATGTAAGACTGTTAATGGCTAAAAATACTGAAAAAAAAAAACATGAATTTTAACAGAAAGTCACTACTATACTACTTGTCAACCGGGGAAAAAAAAGTCTCTTTGACAAATGTAGTTGATGATCCATTTGCCATTGATTGTCAACAGTGTGGATGCAAAAAGTGTTTGCACAGAGACTTGGAACAATTACACCTAAACTATTTTTTTCTAGAGGGATTTTAATGTGTAAATATTTACTAAAACGTTATGATGATGTGTAACATGGTTGGTGCGACACTTGTGACTTTTTGTGCCAGCCTCTAGTGGACAATAAAGGGACTACAGTCATTTTTAATCTGTTTTTTGGGATACCATTGAGGGCAACTCAAAGTAAAATCCCTCTAAAAGGAAACTGTGTGACTTTTCTTTGTTGATTAGAACCCGAACACCTTTCAGGGAAAGATAAGCACTCAGGAGACCTTCAAACCAGATGCCTGTAAGAATTCATTGCTAAAATTTGCAGTTAAAAATGAATTTAAATGACACAATGTGATATGAAAAAGACATGAAACCAATAACTTCAGATTAGAAATCCTTCCAAAGATGTAATCACACTTAATTTTGATAATCTCATACAGAAGAGCTATAAAGTAATGAGAAGAAGCGATTCACTCCTAATGAGCTCTGTTACATTATGGGATTGGTTAATAATTAAACCATCATGTTCTCACAGGAAGTCCTCTGAGAGATTTATCACTCTCAGGAAGCGCTGCTGTATCACATCTGCTGACTGATGTTCAAGGAGCCCACATTAACTCTCCTCATTAACCTGCTCAAGCTGCGTCAAACCACATCACGACCCAGTGTCTACAGAAAAGAGGATTGGGAATAATGAGAGCAAGATTCAATCGACACTCCACAGTGTGGTCTTCTGACAGGTAAAAGTCCCTGGAGATTTAAAGGCCTCTGGGTGCAAACATTGTTCATCTTTAAGGAAGACCAACAGGAAGCTGTATGACAGGCAGGAGGACAAGAGACAGTAAGAGTGGTACAGATATTTAACTTTAACAACAGGGGTGCAGCTGAATTCTCTTGTAAAAGCAATGCATCAAGGCTGTGATGTTATCACAACCCACAAGTCTGACAAAAAGCCTCAAAGTCAAACTGCAAAGAAAGCCTGCGGAAGAGACATACAGAAAGTAAAAGCCCGTGTAAACAGAGAGCCTCCCTTTGATGTACAGAACAAAACTATTCCATTCATAAAAAAGTGCAGGAGGGGGTCATGAGGAGGCTACAGCGCTGAACTTTGCTTCCAATGTCATGCTCTGTGAGCCCGGGCCAAAGATGTTGTTTTAACGGTGTGCAAAGAGAAGGAACAGGCGGAGACAGCAGAGGGAAGAATAACACGCAGTAATATCCACCAAAGTGTTTTTCTAATCACTACAGGGAGCCTACAGGAGCGGAAGACTCTCTGCAGACCATCTCAGGTCTGCTTTTAACATCATATCCAGTGCATCAATATGTCAACCGGGCAAACACGGAAGGTGTCTTCATGCTCATGTACCATTAACTTTACACCCCCACAGTGAATTCATGTGATTCAGTGGATTTTTGTGAAAACTGTCTTAAATAAGTTTGTTCAAAATAGTATCTTTAAGGGAGTTTCTAAGTGATCTTGAAAAAGTCTGATATCAAGATACATGCCTGATCGTAATCCCTGATTTAAAATGAGACTATCAATGCTAAAATAAGTTATTTCTAATTGCTTTTTTTGAGCTTCCTGATCAGGTCAGCTTGGACAGGGTTGATTTGCGGCAAGTTGAAGTGTCTCTAACAACACCGCTGACAAAGTTAAGCAGTGAGAAGTGTTTTTCTTTGCTTTAAACGATGTCTGTGATTTATTTAGTAGTAATGGTGGACACTGGAGCTTAACTGCCTGACAGAAAATAGACACAAGAGCAGAAGTAAGCTTAGCAAGACAGTGATAGAGCATGGGCTAAAGGCTAAAACACGAGTTAAGTCTGTTTGTTCAAACTTGAGAGTCTATCAATGAAATGAAGAGTCAGGCTATGTTTTCTCTGCTTGGTGGATGAGCACTGGCAGGACATAACCAGGATTCACCAACATTACATGTTACAGATTCATCTCAGAGCACCGAGGTTTGGGTAGCACTAAATGAAGCTGGCTTCTAAACTACAGTACAAATTCACAAAGTTTGCTGTCACTGCAATCTGCTTCACAGAGATTCTCCTCACAGTCCCTTTAATAGTAGAATGATGCTGTTAGAAGATGAAATACACTGAAAAATAATGAATAGTTGAGCTCAAACAGTGTCTGAAATATTGAAAATGTTTGATCCTCTTTTCTGCATTCATAGTTCAATAACTTGAGCCAACATGTGCATTAGGGGCTATTGACAATATTTCCATTCTTTTTCTGTTACTTAAAACATGATCTGGGTGGTTGCACCACAAAGAAGGGGTCAAAGTAATGTTTTAGGAATCGACATAAAGAAAAAATGGGGTTTCTGTGGTGCATCGGATTTTGGCAGCCTTTTCCAGAGCTGCACAGTAAGTGCTTATTATTTAAAATACATTTAAAAAAAGAGCAGCAACCCCACCTTTAAATCAGCAGTAGTGTCAGAGTGTTTGGAAAAACAACATGTTTTGCACTGTTTTCCAAAGGCATTTTGCAACTGCAGCACTGCTTTCAATCAGCTTTGTGAATAGTGACAAGCCACAAGCCAGTGGCATGACCCGAGGCGCTGAACCCGAGCCGGGTGCAATATAAACAGTCTAAATTTAATAGGACTTCAGAAAGCATCCTAACTCAGCTTGCGGTAAGTGATTGTGAGGAACAAAAACATCTGTACCTTACGTGAGATGATGTCCACATCTGGCCTGAGTCCCGATTGTTTCAGGGGTGTGGGCATGCACCAACAGCTGCACCCAACCACTCCCAGATGTTTCTGATGGGCCAAGTGTCTCACTGTTTGTTAGGCGTGGGGTGATCTTTGATCCTTGGACAGCGTTGGCTGCAGTGTTATCGTGAGGAGGCCTGAGAGGCTCTGAGAGGCACACAACGGAAGCACAGAAACCCCACAGAAGAGCCTGTGGTGCGCTGCGGTGAAAACAGGCACGGTAAAGTGGCTTCAGCTGTGGAAAAGAACTCTTTGGAAACCACCCAGTGTCTCTATCCAGAGCCATTCGTGCTACTGGCATCGTAACAGAGGAAGTAAACACATAAGTATAGAATACGACTCTCTGATATACAGTTGTACAAAAAGGAAAGTGGGAAGTGTATAATATTTTAGTGTATTTTAACTGGAAGACATGGAAACTGTTGTAATAAAAGTTGAACAATTTATACAAATATAAATGTGAATGCCCTCAGTACAATGAAGCTTTGCTCACACTTTACTCTGACATGCTTTTTCCATCATACAACAGAGCTAAGTAGTGCAGCACATTGTGGCATGAAGGACACCAACGTCGTAAATAACCTTTCTTCTTTCCCCCTGCAAAGAAAGGAAGCAGTTTGCCCTTCTGCTGACATGATCACTCTGCCTGAACTACACGTGGCTCCAGCTTCTTTGAACTGATGAGCATCCTGCTCCTACATCCCAGAGCTATAAAGTCCTGACCACCACTGTCAGCTCTGTGACAAGCCTCACACACCCACCATTTTTGTTTAAAACAGAAGTGGTGCACACCAGGCCAGAACTTCAAAAATAAACATGGCATTTATGGACCGGAAAAGACTTCACATAGCTGTGCCACTCCTGCTTCCTCTCCCATCCAGCGTGCAGCATGGAGCACATCAGCAGCAGATCCTACAAAGGGAGCACAGCTGAGTTTTCTCTCATGCATTAAATAACCGTGCCTTTAGGTTTGAATGCACACCATTTACGGCCAAGCGGGGCCCTCTAGCTCATTCGGGTGGAAACATCACGAGAAAAGACAGGCACAATGGCAGCTAGTCACGATCAGGCTTCAAAACAGATTTACGTCTTAAATTATTCTTAAAATAAACAAACAAACAAAAGGATTCCTTTGAGGAAAAAATCCCCTGTAGTAAAAGCAATTTCATGTCCAGCCAGTTGTAAGAACAGCGTCTGCTTCATCACTAGCAAAGAGTGAATTCAGAATTTGCTTCACGGGGAAAAATACACCAACAAAGACTGATTTCATTAGCATTTCAGAGATATCAGTGTCAGTGGGATATTTTACACCATTTTTGTTTGATTCATCTTTGAGCAGCAGCTAAAACAAGATTTCTTATTTCTCTCAGATCAACTTCAATCCGTCTTGTCATGCCCCACAGGCATTTCAATCACTAAATACTCAGATCAATCAGTAACTGAGCATCCTGCAGCTACAGACTGTTTCATCAGAGCACTCAGGCAATAATATTCTGACAATTTTGGCTACAGTTAGTCTTTTAACTGCAGAAATATGAAAAGACATGAGAGATCAGGAATGAACATCTAAACACCCCTGGACTTTTTCTTCAAACAAACAAACAAAAAATAAACAAGTTAGTTGAAGTTTTCATCCAATATCACTATCCCCATGAGTTGAGGGCTTAATAAGTGGATCTAATTCTCCATCCAAGAAAAGTTTATGTTTGGCCACACATCAGTGGAGACAGCTGTGTAATCAAAGAGCAATTCTCCTGCAGCACACAGTCTTGGTGCACGGCCGTGTTTAGCACAACAGACAGAGCCACATTTGTCTGGTTTTGGTGGATCTTTATTCTAAAAATGTCTTTTGGTGGTTTCTGCACCACACACGCAGATGTGTTTTGAAGCATAAAGAAAGCTGTAATCACTCCAACACAATCCAGAGTGTCATCCCAGACGATAGCAGAGTGGTGCACAGGACTTTAATGGTTATGTGTCAACACAATGAGCAGGCCTCACACCAAGACTTAACCAGACGACGTACAACATTTCTCACCAACCACTAAAAGTGATTTAGAAAATTGGCCTGTCTGACTGAACTCTATTTGACTTTTCTTAAATAATTTGGATTACCCACAAATCATTACCAGTGCAAAGTTTGTGCATTATAACAAACCACAAACCAAGCAATGGGGACCCCAAGTGGCTGCGCAGCTGAGTAACAACCAACAAGCCATTTAATCAGGAGAACAGATTGCAAATGCTACTTTAAAGCTATTATCATACTAAAATACTTTGAATTCTTCCACTAAAACGTGCAATTTTTACCTATTTTAGCAGACGACGAATTAAGATGTGTGAAACAAGTCTGTCAGTGCTGTACGAGTCCAATTAGATGAAATTTGGCGCTAAATATAGATTTCAGATTGAGTTTATTTTGCAAATAAACTGCTTTTCCCAACAATTTAAGGTAATTAAATAAAGTAGTTATTATGTACCAAAACAAACTGTCATGGTGCAAATTTAAGCTCACCCTCAGCTTAAAAATATCTTTTTATATTTCAGTCCCTGTAGCTTTACAGAACTGCATAGCCCTTATAATTTTGACATCAGCTTTGAAATGCAGTTAGAAGTGCCTGCAAATGTTTGTTGATGGAATAACTGAGAAGAGGCTACACTTCTGTTGTAAACCACACACTCTCCAAATAGGCTACAGAGCTGAACCACAGCTATGTCTACATGGTCCCAGCAAAATGTGTGTTAACCCAAAATAATGCTGTAACGGAGAGAAGCTAAAACAAGACATGCCAAAGACTGAAGTGTATAAAATAAAAACAGCATCTGGACACATCTGCGAATCAGCCCAAGGAGCAAAAATTCATAAAAATAAAATAGAGTCTGTTATTATATGGTTCGTCAACAGGTCCATCAAAACAAGCAAAATGTGTAAAAAGAAGCATCATCACATTCTAGATTAATACCCAAGATGTGCGACACAGAGTTATTAAAAAGCTTTACACACAGTCGTTTAAAAGCTAATGCTTACAGTAGAAAACATATTACTCATCCTAAATCTCTCTGGGAATACTTAAACCTTGTGAGTTTGTGCTTAGACAGTTAAAATGACAAGAGAAGACAGAAACAATCGAATATTTCAGTTTCCACAGCTCGCTGCTTACAGACCGAATCCATAAAAAAGAAAAATGACTCTCTTTAGGGCAAGCAGGTCAAGTCATAAATCTACCAGCGCATGCCTCAAAGAAAACAGCCATACATTTATGAGAATGAAGTGCTATGAGAAAACAGTCATGGCTTTAGGCAAAGGGTTTCTGCCATAGGAGGCTGCAGGGCCTGAATAGTGTCTTTTTCCTGATTTCTGGAGAGCTACAAGGATTTGGAGCCTTTTTGTTACCAGCGAATAAAATATAGAGAATACATATAATACATACACAGGTTAGGTCAGAACAACTTGATCTCATGGTGTTGATGTAATATATGTATTGAGAGAATTATGTCTGGTTTTTTAAAATAATTATTCTCATTTTATATAAGAACAGCAAAGCCATGGGGAAGAAAAGTAGGAATTTTGTAGAAAAAAATATGATGTCATTTAAACTCATTTTACATTGGGTGAATTATTTCAAGCCTATTTTTCTTGAAATGTTGATGAATTCAGTTTCTCAGAAAATTGGCATACAATATAAGACCAATAAGAAAGGGATGTTTTTTTAATAGAAATGACACGTCACTGAAAACGTGTGACACTTACTTAAAATTTTTGCAAGTTTTCTTTCTTTTTGACCTTTTTGCCAACTTAAACTTCTTAGGGTTTTTTTAACCTCTTAAATGATTATCTTTTTTTCACTTTTCGCGGCTTAGATTGTTGTTCTTGCAAAAATATAACAGTAGTTTCCAAAAGTTTGGCTCTTTGGTTGAGTAGGATTGTGTAACACTGGTGTAAAGCACAAATCAGGTACTGCATTATTTCATTTTTTAATTTATTTATCTATTTATTTATTTATTTGTTTATTTATTTAATTATTTAATTAATTAATTTATCTATTTATTTATTTTATTTCATTTTATTTATTTATTTATTACCACATATTCTAATTTCAGATTAAAGAAACATTGCACTCCTGGTGGCCAGAATTATTGGAACACTTCATATATTCAAGAGTTTTCAGGTGATTTTGTTAAATTATTATTTCACTGCTTACGAATCTTAGAAACATGTTGCGAGATCGTGCGGAACTGAAGTTTCGACTACAGGTTTCTCTACGGATAACATTTTTGACGGACATTTTTCTGTTTACACCACAACGTGGGGAACTGTGACAGAACTGTGATGGCAAATGAATGAGTTACTATTATCTATTAAACAAGTATTAAAATGAGTAAAAAACGTCCCAGTGAGGACTCCGCGGAGTCAGAGAGTCCGGCGAAGAAAGAAAAGGTTCCGGAGTTTAATGGGACTGTGTTTAAATCTTTACTGAAGGACCCAACTACAGCCAGGAAAGGTAGGTACAATGTTTCTCACACACTGTGCTGAAGAAACACTACAGTCTCTCAGTGACTTGTTAATTTATTACTTAATTTTTTATCGCCTACAGGCTTAGAGACGTTCATATCCACCGCTAAGAAGCTGCCGTGTCCGGGTCTATATGATGTGGTGGAAGGTTACATTAAAATCTCCATGGAGTGTGCAGAAGTTTTCAAACTGCTGGAGGCAGAAAAGCAGACAGACAATGAGGTGAGCTGGGGTAGAGATGGACAAATATTTGCAAATTAGATTAAATACCAACATGGGCTGCTGCAATATTCTCATTGCAGGCAGAGCAATATCTTTACAAGAGTCACAATCTAAGTGATGAACAGTGTCAAAGTAGCAGAAGTAGCAATGAGGAATAAGTTTAAGGTGGTAAAAACTGTCATATAGCATCAAAAATGGGTAAATAGGGGTGAAAAGAGGGAGAAAATTATCATAAAAGCAGTAAAATTATTCAGAGGGCTAATATTTCTGTTTAAAGTATCCTTTTTATTGAGCTTATGTAATTTTCTGAGACACTGAATTTTTTAGTTTTCATTATCTGTAAGCCATAATCGTCAGCCTTTCAAAAAAGAAAAGCTTGAAATAATTCACTCAGTGCACGACGAGTCTATATAATATCTGGGTTTCACTTTCTGAAATGAATGACAAAAAGTATTCAACTTTCTCATGATATCCTGATTTTTAAGATTCTGAGTGTTCTCCCTCATATACTGTACAGGCCAAAAGTTTGGACAAACTTTCTTATTCAATGCGTTTTCATGACTATTTACATTGTAGATTCTCACCGAAGGCATCAAAACCTTAGAATGAACACAAGTGGAGTTATGTACTTACCAAAAAAAAAGGTGAAACAACTGAAAACATGTTTTATATCCTTGTTTAAATAGTCACCCTTTACTCTGATTACTGCTTTGTATACTTTTGGCATTCTTCAAGAGGTCGTCACCTGAAATGGTTTTCTCTTCACAGCTGTGCCTTATAAGGGTTAATTAGTGGAATTTCTGGCTTTATTAATGGGGTTGGGACCATCAGTTGTGTTGTGCAGTTAATACACAGCCAACAGCCCTATTGGACAACTGTTAAAATTCATATTATGGCAAGAACCAATCAGCTAGCTAAAGAAAAACAAGTGGCCATCATTACTTAAAGAAATGAAGTCAGTCAGTCCAGTAAATAGTCATAAAAATACAGAAAACACACATTGAATGAGAAGATGTGCCCCAACTTTTGGCCTGTTCTGTATGTGTTTTGCTTATTCATAGAAAACAATTTTAAAAGATGCCATCCCATTCAATATGCTATTTTAAAAACAACAACACATTAGATGGGAAGCCTAAAAATAATGACACAATGAGTCGCAATTGTGATATAGGGGAAAATAATCACAATAACATTGTTTTTGCAAATAATTTAGCCCTAAACTGGAGTCCTCCTTTATCGATCTGACTGACTCTCTGTTTACTACAGTTTGAAGTTCTAATATTAATGTTGATGTTTGGACAGATGATGCTGATTTTTGAGTGTCTGGAGGTGATTCTCCTGAGAACAGCCAGTGACCTGTCTCACTTCAGCATGGTTGGGAACGCTATTGTGAAAAAGACTGTTTCCAACTACATGAAACGTCTACAGGGATCTCTCCACTCAGACAACCACAGGTGTTTTAAATGATCTTGATACATTTATTTCATATGTCACTTCCCACTGCATACTTGCTTATGTGAGGTTTTGTATTGTCCACAGGTTTGTCCGACAGTGCCTCAGCCTCCTGTCTGCTTTAGTGTCTCAGGGACCTGAAGCTGCCAGGGAGGTCTTGGGCCACATACAGATCAACCGGGTTCTGTCTGGTTTAGCAAAGAGAAGAGACAAGAAGGTGTGAAATGCCTTTTTGTCATTCCAGCATGTGGTGGAGACTTTGCATTTTCTGTGTATGTGCCTGTTTACATCGCGTTGTATCAATCTTCCAGGGAAAGCCTGACGTCCGCATGGCTTTTATCCAGTTTGTGCTGTCCTTCTTTGTGTCAGGAGATAGCGCAACAATTGGACAGCTGTTGGAGATCAAAGGTAATGATAACATACACATTAAAGATCAGCTAATGTATTCTTTCCTTCAGTATGGCTAATAGAAGTTTGTTTTGGCAGAACTCTTGCCAGAAATCCTGAGTACAGGTGTGAAGGAGGACAGGATGTCTCTCGTTAATATAATTTTGTCCACACTGAAGAGTAGAGTAAGTGCTGAGCATTCATATTTTTCTAATATTACTTTTTAAGGTCAGTTGTCTATATTCGTAATTATTTTGTTTTTCTGCAGGTTGTCCTAAATAAAGCCATAAGTAAAACACAGAAAGTGCGTTTCTTCACACCTGTTGTGTTGGCAAACATCGCCTCTCTGTATAAGTGGAATGGAATTGTTGACGCAACCACTGGTGACGACAAAGTGAGTCTTTTTCTTCTTGATTTTCTTGATTGAAACACAAAATTGTCATTGAAATGAACCTCCCAAAACAAAAGTCACATTTCAACTTGCATTTTACATTCTATTACAGATGGACGCAGACTCTGAGCATGCTGGGATATCTGTTGTCCGGGAACTTGTCCACACTTTCCTTCTTGACCTGTGCTGCTCTCGTAAGCACGGCCTCAGCTTCCATGATGCCAGCTTTGGCACCGCTGGCAGGTTAGTAATCACTTTGTGTGAAATTAAAGGTGTCTCCTCTGGAAATAATGTCTGCTGATCGCTTGTTTTTACATTCCCAGGGCTGGAAACATCGTCTTGCTTCAGTTCTTGGTGGGGCTGAAGCAGGCCACGGAGGATGAGCTTGTGGCAGAGCTGGTTGTGAATGTGCTCAAAGAAAGTCCTGACGTACTGGCCAGATACTTTCAGGAGACTCAGTATTCATACACCCCTCGCCTCAAGAGTGCCTGGCAGGATAATGTGAAGTTACTTAAAAAGGTGATGGTTTTTGGCATGTTGTTGAGATTTCTCCTTGACGTTTGCTCTTATTCAGACATATATAACAGTTGGATGTGAATCATAGATCTACGAGGCCCAGCCACAGATTTCTGTTGTCTTTCAAACTCGCGAGGTCGTCCCCCTCCCTCGCCTGCTCTCCATGACCATGGTGATAGCCGTCCCTCCTGTTTGCAACAAGACCTTCTTCACCCAAGGCCTCAATGTGAGTGACAGTATTTCATACAATTTTTTTTCTGTTGCAAGAGAACAAATCCTTGAAAAAGTACCATTCTTTGTCAAAATGATCTACTTTTACTCCTCACAGCTTGCCAACACAGCAGCACAGGTCACAACTCTGTCAATGATCAATTTCCTTTTGAAACGAGCCAACAAAGACATTGAGTACCTTCTGGATAAGTCTGAGAAGCAAAGCTCGGATGTGTACACTCCTGACATGATGGAGGAGTTGGTTCAGCAGTACAGGGAGAAACTCAGCAAGGTGAGCTCAGGATTTTGCTGTTTAGATCAGCAAGTTGTGACAATGATCCTCAAGAATAATCCACATCTTTTGATGCTCCCTTCAGATTTTGCCTGATATGACAAGCATCGTCTCAAAGTGGCAGTCAATAAACAAGAAGGAGAAGACAGATGGTGAAGGGAAAAATGAAAAAAATGAAGGAAGTGCTGAACAGAAGAAGGATGATAAAAGTGAATCTCCAGGTAATTACACAGACAGACGGCTGTGAATAAACTTTACCTTTAAAAAGGTTATCAAACAAACAGGATACCCTGAAATGATTGTGGATTTCATTTGTGTTTTTCCAGTTGCTGAGACAGCAGAAGTAATCCTGCTGAAGGCTCTGATTCTCCAGGTCATCTGTCTTTACCAGAGAGTGGTGCCACATCTGGTTAGCCAGTCGAAATTCGACTTCAGCAAGTTACTAAAAGGTGAAACTTTTGTTTTTATCAATGGGATGAATACAGAAGTCATAGAATGCAAGAAAGATGCAGTTGCTTCTAAAAACAGAAAATAAAGTTTTGGGGTTTTTTTCACCTCTACAGGGATTGTGTCGGAGAAAGGAATGAGGGAAGAAGTTCCCCCAGTTTTGCAGCATCAGATACTACAGTTAGCCTTAGATCTGCCGGCCAGCAAGTTCTCCTGGTTTCGCTTACAGGTGAAGATACACTGACAGGTTTTGAATGTTCTTTTTTTAGACGGTGCGTTTTTACTAGCATGTGGTGTTGCTTTCTTTTTTCAGGATGTGGCAGATGTAGAGTCATCATCTGCAGAGAAGTCGGTGCTTTACCTGCTTCTGAAGATGTTTGTCAGCAGTAGCAGCAGCAGCCACCTGAGAAACTCAACACGGATGCTGGTTCTTAAAGTAAAGATCAGTTCTCAGTTCTTTTTTTTAACAGCATTTATCAGGCTGCACAGACATGTACAGATTTCAGCACTTCAAGCAACTCTCAAACTTCTGACCTGAAAGATATGAATCATAATAAGTTCTAACCTCTAATTTAACACTTTTGATTGATTTTTCATTTTGCTCAAGGCAATAATTAAGGAAAAGTTGGATTTGTATTATAGATATGCACATGGCAATTTCCTGTATTTGCAGAGAATCAAATCACAGCTTGAAGAATGTATAATTTCTCATATTGGCAAAGTATCAGGGCATGTTAAACACTCCTTAAATTAGTTGTATCAGTAGAGAAAGTAGTTCCTCTCAAACTGAAAAGAGCCACAATTATGATGATCTGCTGGTAGAATTGCAAGTTAAGGAGTTTAAGGTGAGAGATGCTCAAACATAGGTTTTTCTTTGCTTTAGTTTCTTTGTCCTATCTTTTTCACAGGTGCTTAAGGACAGTGGTGTGTTTGAGTACACCTACACTGAGCTTGAGCTCTGGCTCGACCAGCTGGCCAAAGTTGAGCCGAACCAACAGGAGACTGTCATCCAGTTCTTGGAGAGGGTGAGCTCATCCATGCATCATCAAATTCATTGTTTCCATCTTTTGCTAGTACAGTTTTATTGTAGGGTATATATTTTTTTTAATGATGGTGTCTTAATTATAATTGTCTAAAAACTTCTGATTTCTTTCCCAAGGTGTTGGTGAAGCTGGTGTGCAACTCTCACACATACACAGATAAAGTTGCCACCCTGGTGCAGGAGGCAGCTTATCTACAGGCCAACCTGAGCAGCCAAGAAGGCGACGCTGTCAGTATCCCTATCTCACACATCGATGGTAAGAATTCAAAAATCAACAGTAATATTTCTGCTCAGAGTTTGTGAAACTGTTTCCCAGTATCTGATGATCTCTTGTAGACGTTTTAGACATGCTGGACGTCATAATGGAGGGAAATGAGGGTGAGATGGAGCAGTTTGGGCCAGCTCTGAGTGAAGACCTCATTATCCAGACATTCCCCTTCAGCACGGTGGTACCTGCAGCTCTGGAAGCGCGAAACAAACTGCCGGCAGACAAAGGTAAGACACTGTGAATGTAATTAGAGTTTTGGCACCTTAAGCATCAAAAATTCAGATTTAATGTTTTTTTTCTCAGATCTATTAAGTATTTGTGGTGGTAACTTAGGGGTGTGTTGTAATGTTTCTGTCTACATGACCCTTCTGTTCTTTCTGCAGGCGTGGTACATGAGTACTTGTCTGCTGTACTTTCAGACGTGCTGCACTGTCAGAGAGAGCCACTCCCCCTCTGCCTGGCTCTGCTGCAGTACGACAAAGAGCTCATGGCTTCTGAACTCGCGTCCGCTCCTCATCAGTCTATCATTAATCTTCATCAGTATTACTCAAACTGGCTGCCACAACAGAGCAGGGAGGAGCTGGTCAGTTTTTAGCAGAGCCATGAGATTATTGAACGGCACCTTGAATTTCTTGCTGTGTGAATTAACTTTTTTTTTATTTTTACAGTTCAAGCCTTCTGAAAACCATTCAACAGACACATTGACACCAGCGTCTTTCACTGAACTGCTGAAAGCTGCGTATAGAGGAGGACAAAGCTCTTTGCTTCAGGATAACTTCAAGAAGAGTGCAGATGAAGCCCTGGAATCCATGTTGTTAGCTGAGTTTCCAGTTGCCATAAAACAGATTTTACTCTACATAAAATCCACAGTGGAAAACCTTGGCACAGTAAGACCATGGAGTACATTAAAGTGATGATTAGTCAGTAAATGTATACATCAGATATTTTTAACACATTTTCACCTCTTCCTGAACAGTTGCCTAAAGACTCAGGACTTGACGCTCTGAAGACTTTAATGGAAATACTTCAGGGCTTAGTGTCAAAGCTGAGACACTTTCACGAGACCAAAAACTCTGACACAGCAGAGGAAAAACCACAAGAAGGATCAGATCTGTTCCTGGAGCTCAACCAGTCATCCATTGTAGAAGATAATAAAGAGCAGGTTAGGAAGATGATTCAATAATGACTTAAATGGTGAATTTTGAAACCTAATATTCTTGTGATAACTGATCTTCTCTCTTTGTTTAGATCCTCCTGTCTGCTCTGAGCTCCATCTTCAAGCATCCGTGTTTAGAGCAGTGGTTTCTGGCTCTGGAGCTGGCTGCTCTGCCTCCTCACACTCTGAACCCTGTCAGACTAAAGCGCCTGTGTGCTCGGCTCAATGAAGACATTATAGACTTGCTGAAAACTAGCGCTCCCACTCTCTGTGATCTGGATCGTCTGGATCTTATTAGCAGCTACCTGGGAGCTGTCGAGAAAGCTGTGCTCAATGAACTTGTGGAGAAAGGCTCCCAGCCTGCAAAGAAAGCATCCAGACCTTTCCAGGCCCTCTTGTCTCTGCACGGCTACATGGACTCTAGTAATCTGGAAGAGGTGGTGTCCAAGCTGCTTCTTCTCCCCCAGGAGAGTCTGATCTCCCCCAGCAGTGAGGGCACACAAGCTGAGCTCAGTGTTTATGGTCACACAGCGGTTCAAATCCTCACAGGGTCTAACGCGAACTCTTCCCAGGACCACAGCGTCTTTCTGTCTCAGGCTCACCTCCAGGGTCTGGGCACTCTGCTGCTGTCCTGTTCCAGTCCTGCACTGACGGCCTTCCTGCTGCAGACTTTGCAAAGAGAACCAGGCAGCGCCAAGCTCATCCACACAAAAGTGCTTCTGCATTGTCTCCAGCAGCCGGGGCCTGATACTCTGAACATCAGCTCTCTTCTGCTGCAGAACTGCTCCACACACTGCCTTTGCTTTGAGATGTGGTGCCTCGAGTCTGCAAATATGAAGAAACTCTCAGAGCAGTCAGACATTTTCCTCCCACTGATCAATGCCTATCTAAAGATGGCAGGAGGAGAAGATCCTACCAGGCCAAAGGATGGTGTGTACGAAAACAAGTTCCCAATTGTTTTATTGCACCAGGATTAATACTTTTCAGTTCATACTTAACTTTTATTATTCTTCTTTTGCAGTTCAAAATGACGTTTTGAGAGCCTTAAAGTCGGCACTATTCTCAAAACTGTCCCAGGGTGTTCTGGGAGAGCTGGCAGAGGAATCAGGAGCCCAGCAAGCTGAAGTGCTCACCAGTCTCATCAAACTCTCTGCAAACATCACAGATACCAAAGACCTGATCAGTCATCTGCCAACAGCTCTCCAAAAGGTGGACAGCTTTGAAAGGTATTCATAACTTACAATACCTGTAACTGAGTCAGCAGCAGCACAGTGTTGTTGTTTTTGTGCTTCAAATTCAAATTCAAAATAAGCTTTATTGGCATTAAGTTTCCTATAACATGTTGTCAAAATCAATGAACATTTAAAAATGATGAGAAAAAGATTACAATCTAATATGTTACAATGCATGATATGAAAATCATTTGATTGTCATTAATTCCTTTAATAACACCAATAGTAATAAAACCAAAAAACGCCGTATTAATCATCTTTTACAGAAGCCTGTCTGGCTCTGTGACAAGCTGTCACATATTCAACTGACAGTTGAACAGTCTTGAATCTTCTTGAGCTGTTCCTCTTTGGGTGGATTTAGAAATTCAGGTCTTAAATTTCTAAATGTGGGGAAAAATGTGTCTCTACTATTTATTTTATTTGGACAGGTGATGAGGAATAATGTTGTTTTTCTCCCAGGTGGCAGCTAGTAGATGTCATCACCGAGAAACTGTCTGATAGCCCAGAGGAAAACGTTTCCTGGAGGAAATCTGTCACCAGAGCTGCCTTTAAGTGTCTCACTGCAGCCTACAGCCACTCCAAAGATCAGACATCTTCCTTTACAGAGAAGGAGCAAAGCATCCTGGAAAGACTTCCTGGACTACTTGTAAGTTTATTTCCTTAAATATTCTAATAAATGTCTATGCTTTGGCTTCAAATGATTCATAATTCATCTTTTTATGCAGACATCAGCCGAAGACATCACTGCATCTGAGTGGAACAGTTTTGTCAGGAACGGTTTGAAGTAAGACATTTGTTTTCCAGAATTTCAGCTCAAGAAGGTCACCACGCATTGTTTTATTTGCATTTGATAATTGAAAACAAACTCTCCTACTTCAGATATCGCTACAGAGACCAGTACTTTCTGAACACACTGAGCAGCTTGTTGGATGTCATGTACGTTGAGGGTGAAGTCCAGAAGGATGTGGTACCTTTGGCCACGCTCCACATGATGACCAGCAGCCATTCTCTGTTCCTCCCGACCATGTTGGACTCTGATGAAGAGTGTCAGGCTAAAGGTAAAGATCAAAAAGAGGGAAAATAAAAACCTTTGTTCTATTTTTTCTTTCATAGCTAAACACAAATTACTTTTGTTGTCATTTCAGGCGCACTAGTGTCTCTCCTTCTGTGCTTGGTGCAGAAATGCCCCTCAGTTTGTAACATCAATCACTTTGTTGTCCTTCTTGGAGCTTATGGAGTCACACTGAGCACTTCAGGTACAGCCGGAACTCTTTTTGAGCATATGTGTGTTTAATTTCTGCTTCTTCTCTCCTCTCACTTCTGTTTTTGGTTTTCAGATCAGAAACTGTTGCTGCTTCTCCGTGAATATGAAAAAAATAATGTCAGTCTGGTGAAATTTCAGTAAGTAGCATTCATCTTTTAACGTTGTGCATACCATGTGTGCATTATAAATCGTCAAAACTTGGTGTTTGCGTCCAACATTAGATCCTTCCTGTGGGGTCCAGCTGCTGTGGAGCACCACAAGACCAGGAAAAGCCTCGGAGCTTCTCTGTGGAAACAGGCGAGCTCAGACGACCTGTTGGCTCTGCTGAAACCGGACAGGATGCTTCAGACTATTGCACACTTTCCCCAACAGCGAAGAATCATCCTACAGGTTAACTCTAACTTCATATTTACTTCTAATGACATCATTTTAGGAAGACTTAAGCTCAGAGCAAGGCTTTTCTGTTGTTGACCTGTTTTAGAAAGTGGTGATAGAAAAATCTGAGGGCCATCTGACATTTTGAAAGAATGCTATCTGCACCACTAACCACTTGGTGCCAATTGAGCACATTAATTAGCTATTGTCACTACTGTGGCCAAATGTTGTAGCAGCTGAGAGTCCAAAAGTTCTTCAAAAAGCCCAAATACTATGATGGTGTTGATAAAAGAGGTGGAAAAAAACGGATGATCTCACAGAAGATGAAAAACCAATAAGTAAACTTTTTTTTTTTTTTTATCATTACAAAATTTAAAGTAATGGATTAAAATAGACTATGACTGGATTTTTATGTCCCTGTTGTTCACAATGACAGACAACAAAAAGGTCTAGCACAACCTCTTGCTCAGAGAGTTAGTTCTCAAATCAAATTTTAACTTTATCTGCTGTTACTGTGATTGGTTGCAGAATCTCAGCGATCCATAACAGGAATGGAGAACAATGTTTTTGCCGATTCAACATGTATTTTCTTTCTTTATAGGGTGAAAAGAAGCAGCTGTTCTCTAACTCTGCAGTAAAGGACATGGAGAACTTGTATGATCCCTGTTTTCTTTTACCTCTGTTTAGCTCCATCCTACGTCCTGGTGAGAACATTTTTCTAATCCTCTGTTTTTTTTGTTTTTTTTTCCAGTAAGCGTTATCACTTGGCTTCATCAACATTATCTCCTCTTTCTCTTTTAGAGTGTGTGATCGACTGCCTCAAGTTTGTCTCCAGCCAGGCCCTGGGAGTTACTGTAATGGCTCTGAGTAGCTATGATCCTAAAGTGAGAGCAGCTGCGTATCATGTACTGAGCTGCTTTTACCAACACCTGGAGGGGGCTCGCTTCAAAGAGAAGAGACAGGTAAACCATCAAGAGGGATATGGATTTATCATTTCTCTTATTTCTTTTATGAGTTGGAGTCTCCAGCAGAAATTTAAGGAGCCTGTTTTCTTTTTTTGTTTTTTTTTGTCTAATAGCTGTTGTACTTGATGGATATAGTGAAGAATGGGGTTCGAAAGCAGAATCAAAGACTGCCGTTTGTCCTGACTACTTACATCAGCAAAGTGGCTCAGCAGATGCTCAAACCTGGTGCGTAACTCCAAAGCTTTCATAAATTTATCAGACCTGTCAGAGCAGGTTTGGAATTTCTTCAAACTTGTAAAAATGCTCTGATTGTAAAAAACCTTGTTGTATCTTTGCACTTTTTATAATCAGGTATATTAACCTTGACCACGTTTGACCTCTTCTTCTGTTTTTCCAGAGGACCACATGTATGTGGTTTTAAACAGGTTCCTTCTGTCCCACCAGAGCTTGGATTTCAGGAGAGTCCCTGAGTTCTTCAAACTCTTCTACGGTTTTGACTTGGAGGTAAGGTTACAAAAACTGCTGATACTACTGTTGTTGTTGTTGTTTTCTTCACATAACGGATTAGCCATGATTGATGAATTTCACCCTGAAGAGATTAATGGCTGTTCAAATAAACCCTTCTTCCATCAACAACATTTAACCTTCATGTGTTTGTTTTTGACCAGCTCTGTGTTTATGACACTGCTGTTATCTGTCTTCGTGAGCCTGACTGACTTATTGTCGTCTCTGCAGCACAAACTGGAACGAGAGTGGATCCTTAATGTGCTGGAGGAAGGACTGAGTGATGGACACTGCTTTGAGCTTTGTGAGCAACAAGGCATCTTTCAGACTCTTTTAGGTTTCAGCAGCAGCCCCCTGTGTGATGAACGCTCACAGGTACACACCGCAGGGATCACACATGTAGACTGAATATGTCTGAAGTTTATGATCAAAACTTTAAAACTTAAAAAAAACGAAAAAAAAAAAAAACAAATGTGTATTTTCCCTCCTAAAGGCACAGATAATCAGGGTGTTGTGCCAGGCAACCCGCGTCACCAAAGCAGCTTACAACCTCACAAAGAGTTGTGGACTCCTGACATGGATGATACAGATGGTTGAAAAAAGGTAAGACAGTTGTTGGACACAAGGCCATGATTTTCTACAACAATTTTTTTCTGTTTTCTCAAGATGTTGAGTTATTTCCTTGGATAACTTATTTTTCCCGTTATCTCTAGAAAACAAAGCTGCTATCTGCCATTTTAGTGATTGGGCTCTAAATCAACAAAGCGAAGGTCAGATTGTCAGAAATTCAATTTAACATAAACTTTCCCATGCATTTTGACTTATTTAAAAGCTTAACAGGGATTTTCAATTCAGAAAAGATTCAGTTTTTCATTCAAAGATTTGTAGCATAAGTCATTTGCCAAGACAACTTGAATTTCCAAGGTGCCAATGAACGCATCACAGACGGAGCCTGTAACATTGTGCAACAGGATTTGCCTGGTTGGTGTGACTGCATTATTGTTTTAGAACAGATGGCGTGACATAAGAAACTATCCCATTACTTCGATTTCCAAGATAATAAGAAAAGATTAGTTGAGATTTCAAAGAGACAAGCTTCGTTTTCTAGAAATAATGAGAAAAATAAGTTGTAATAGCTCGAGAAAACAACTGAAAATAACTTATCTTGAGGAACTCGAAGCAAAATCTATTTTATAAATTCATAACCTTTAAAGGCTTCTGTACTATACCTTGCTCTGTATTTTTACATCACTGTTTACAACATAATTCAGTTAGTTTTATATTATCTATTAAAGTCTGAATTTGATGTTCCCTTTAGGAGTCTAGACCAGCAGCTGTTGGGTGCCATCATCGATCTTCTCCATGTGCTGTGGTTTACAAACCTTGGACAGAAGGAGAAGCAGGAGGAGGAAGGAAAAACCTCTACAACATCAGAGGAGCAGCCTCAGCGCTCAGCCAAGTGTCTCCCACTCCCACTCATCAGTGAATTCCTTTATGTGGCATCAACTGTCAGCAGACACCTCAGGTAAAGCTGGATATTTGACAGCTATGGGCGACACGGGGGAAAAAATGTAACCACACATGATAAATGTTAACTGTCTCTGGTCAAGGGTGTCAGTGTTTGTTTTATCTCTTCCTGTCAGGCTGCGTGTGAAGGTCGGTCAGCTCAGGCTGTTTCTGCAGACACTTAGCTCCATACTGAAGCACCGTGGGACAGCTCTCAATGCAAATAAACAAGCTGACTGGCTCACGCTGCATCCACAGCCGCTCTCCAGCACCGAAGCTCTCATTCTGCTTCTCTGCTGGGCTTCACTGTCCCGCAAAACGGCTCTGCTAACTCAAATACAGGCTTTGTCTGAAAAGCACAAAGTGAAGGAGTTGCTTGGTGAGTGTTTTCACAGTTTTTTTCCCCAAAAGAGTTAGAAAGATATAAACACAGAGAATTACTATTAAACCATTTTTAATCATACAGCAGTGGGGGATAATGCTCATATTTGGTCAGTAGTGAGAAGAAGCAATGCAGTTCTCAAAAAAACTGAACATGTATGTATTCATGACTGTAGCTACATGTAAGCATTGATTTGTAGTAAATCTTACTCTGCACTGCATGGGATTTAAATCTTAGTGTTTATGTCTTAGTTTTAGCAAAAAATGTCTTTTTAGGCTCAATATAAGCCACATCCACCTGACATGTCCAGAGAAGTGTCTTATTTCAAGATAGTTAAAGACAGAATGAGATCTGAATTGCTCATGTCTTAAAAAATCTGCCAATGGAGTAAGAAAAAAAGTTTCTCTTATTAAGACATCATTCTTATTTCAAGAAACTTGACGAGAAAATTTTGCTTATATGATTGGTAGATTATTTTACTCGTTCCAAACAATTCAGACCACATTTTTGTCTTTTAATATAATTAAATAAGACATTTTTCTGGGCTTGTCAGTTGAATGTGGCTCACATCCTGACACACTTAACAGTTTGGTTTTGTTTTCTTCTCAGGAATTGGGAAGGATAAAGCTCGACGTAAAGGCTCTTTTTCCAAAACTCGCACACAGAAAGAGAATCTGGCAGAGGACAGTGAGGCTGAGAAACAAGAGGAAAGTCTCCTGACAGAGTGTAAATCTTACCTTAGCAGTATCTTTGTTCACTGGGAGCCTGTGTTCCCCCTCTCTGAACCTCAGCCAGCTCAGCCAAGAGTCAGACTGGGTCCCAATGGACTGGCCACAGAAACAGCACACCTGCTCACCAAGTGGTCCCTGAGGTGCTTGGTGGAGGACTCTTATGATGAAAACAGAACAAAAGCATTCTTGCACTGGGTTGAAAAGGCTGTAGCTCAACACAAGGAAATCGTGGATGTCATGTTACTGGATCCCGGCCTGAAAGCCGACCTTCTTCGACTCTACCATCGAGCCTTTGAAACACGGCGTCAGTCCAGCATTTCAGGAGGAGCAGAAACCATCCAGCTCTTTACTAACGTTATGATGCACTTCCTGGAGAGCCAAGGCCAACTTCCAGAGCTGCACCAGACAGTTGTGTCTGCGTGTCTGACAGAGGCCTCACAGGATCAGTGTAGACGTGGTAAGAAACTGAAGCCTGATTATGAGACCCACTCACCTCGATTCTTATGTGACTGCTATTACGCATTCTAACATATTGTATCAAGAATAGATAGAAGTATATTTATATTGATATTGCATACAGGTCTGCAAATTTCATAATAGTTTGGTAATAATTAGACAATTTTTTTGTTTATTTCTTTGACATTACTCCTGAATTTTTTGGCAATGGGGTGAAAATTAGCACATAATTTCTCTAAAATGGCCAATTTCAAGCCTTATACCTGATAAGTATCACACCTGAAGCCTTCTTTGTTTTCAAGTCCATGGAAAACTTTATAGATTTATTTATAAAGGTATATCATTCATCTATAAGCTGCATGTGATCTCAGTCATACATAAAGAACTTAGTAAAACTATATGAATAAAGCCTAATTACCAGCTGCTTGTTGGAAGATTGAAAGCATTTAATTACTTAAGATTTCTAAAGTAATTATTATCACAGGAAACTGGACCAAACTTCACGATACTCAAAATGTTTTCAAGAAATTGGTAGCCATTTATCACCTGCTTCTCTGAAACTAGAATATAAACACATCACAATGTTGGAATAGTTCTTTATACATTTTGTGGTGAATTGTGATCTTATTTAAAATAAATTACTCTGTAATTTTCACCTAGTTACCTTGAAATTTGGAGGATATTTTAAAGAAATTGGGAAAAACACACAAACTTACCAATTGTGACTTGCCTATGATTAAATTCAGACATTATTTTACCTCGTTCTCCAAAGATTTCAGGAGTAATTTCAAGGGAATGAAGAAAAAGTTTGTTTAATTAACACCCAGCTATGATTGAACTATGATTAAATTTGTGGACCAGTAAAGTGCTAACACAATTTTAAGTAGTGGCAAATGAGAAATTAAGAAAGATATTTTGAGGTTTGTAGAATTTATTCTCAATGTCATCAAGTATAAAGTTTAAGTGAGGAAATGCTCACACAGAAGCACATCAGTCATTTTGTCTTAAAACATTGCAATTACTTCGTCACACTCCATCGCACTTAGCATTCAAAAGATGCTATGTGAATGGAGACAAAGAAGATGCCTAAACTGCTGAGAGTAAACCAAAATCTCTCAGATAAGAAAGAAAATGACAGAAAATCCCTGTTACAAGTCAAGTGTAATTGATCTAAACCTGTTGTTTTCTCTTTTTCAGACGCAGGCCTGGGTCTGTTATCTCTTTACATCCATGAGTTATGGAGTGGAGCCACATCATCAGACCTGTTCCTGTCTCATGTCAGTTTGGTGACCAGAGCTAAACACAAGAAACAAAAAGGATCCAAATCTTCAGCGCCGCCGCCAAGCATCAGAGCCATCTGTAATGACATCATCGCCATGAAGAGTTAGACATCACCTGTGAACAATATGTTTGTTTTTTATTGTCAGACTTATTAGAAGTATAATTACTGCTTTGTTTGAAGCAACTTAAGATTTGTTGAAGCCTCTGTTATTAAATTTTGATTTACAAATCTGTTGAATATTGTTTGTATATTTTTGAACATATGGTTCCTCATCGACCTTAAATGAAAAAGGTCTTGAGGAAAAACCGAGTAAAGCGTAGATCATTACCATAAAGCTGCCTACACGACATGACTACGGTATCATTCTGATTTTTTTATTTGTTTTTAGACAAACTTGACTTACTTGCATTCAGACTCAGCTCAGACAGTTGACATTCTGGAGTTTTGTTTGCTTTTTGATCGCTGTCTCCTACAACAACGACCAAAAAGCAAAAAAAAAAAGAGTTTAAGGTTACATTTCAGGCAACAAAGTCATTTCTGTCAACCCCAATTCCAGACGTGAGACTTTAAAGGACTGTTACCTTGACAAGTTTCCTCTGCCAGACATCAAGTTCAAACTGAGAAAGAGGAAACCCACAAAAGCAGCCAGGATTATCCAAAATATTATAACAATTGAGTCTGAAACAAAAAGAAAAGCTGTGTATGTCATTCAAAATCAGGAAAATTTAAGATGATATCAAAGAATTAAACTTACACTTATTGTATGTCAGTTTGTCCTGGTCCACAATCACAACATCGAGGTAATCATCGTAGTATTCCCATTCGTAGTGAAATGTCCTTGTTGTGTTTTCCATTGTGTCCATCATTTCATTTTGACAAAGAGGAAATTAATCTCCTTGTAAAGAAAAAAATATTTAGATATTGTTCTTACAGTAATGAAGTGGTCCAAATCTTGTGAAAAATTCTTTCAATACTTTCCCACATGTATGTGTCTGCTTGTAGTCTGGTCTGGCTTTTTTTCAGGTCTGACAGTCCTCTAAGCTTAGTATAGATGCATGTGGTGTTTGGGTTTGGCCACAAGAGAGCATGAAAGAGTCGCTTAAAGAGGTGCAGGAAAATACTGTACAGTGTGCAGCAGATTTGTGAACAGTTTTTGATATTCTTGAAATCTCCAGAAAAAAAAATGCTCGTGAATAACAAATATTTTATTATTACTATTAATTCTTTAACAGGCATTAAACTAGAAAAACTGCTAATTTCTGTGTGGTTTAAATCAATCAACTTTTATTTATATTGCACTTTTCATACAAATAAAATGCATTTCAAAGTGCTTTACAGTGATTGAGCAACATCTTTTGAAAATCAAACAAAATAAGTATTGAAAAATATATCTATTACAGGAGTTAAAAGTTAAAAAATAATAAAAAGCCAAGATATCCAATGGGAATGAGACTGTAAATTGCTGTAGAAAAATACAATGAATAAGATGAAATAATAGTCAATAAATGAGTAACAAGGGCTGGGTGTGACAGTTGAATATGACTAAATTTAAAAGCACTAAAAGATACTCAATTGATAATAAAGTACAACAAATAAAAGAAATAAAACAGCAAATGATTAAATGAAGTAAAAATCACAAAATTATAAAAACCTCATATAAAAGCCAGACTGAACATATAGGTCTTGTGTTTTTTAGATACTCTGTTTACTCATGAGTATTTGGCAACTGCATGTAAGAAAGCTGCTTTCAAATGCTCAGAGGCAGTATAGGAAATTAGGGACACTGTTGTAATTGAATATATCAAGGTATATATTTCATGAAAGACCGTTATTAAACTTAGATGTAACGAAACATCGAGAGTACTGAAAAGGTAGATATTGCAGGTTGGGATCTTATTGATTGTTTAAATATTATAGGAATTTTTATGCCAGATTTAAACACAAAAATCACACTTTCAAACTCTGACCTGAAGATTGAGAGTGTATATTTCATGAACTATTTCCTAACTGATGTTTTGCTTTAAAACCAACTTTGACGACGCTAAAAGGCACCGACGAGTTACCATTCTGGTCTAAAAGTGAAAAACACTTATCATTTTCGTATTGTCTTCAAAGCAGCATAATCTCATGACGACATACGTCACCGCGCCGTTGAGGGCGTACGGAGTTGAAGCTGGTAAACAGTGTTGCCAGATTGGGCTGGATTCCGCCCGATTGGTCTGGAAAAAATAGCATTGGGCGGGTTGATAAATTTTGGCTTCCTTTAAAAACATTTGGCTATTTTTTTGTAAATATCATTGAGGAAAAAAGCCCAATTTATTTTCCATTAGGTGTCAAAAAAATCAAAACTGACACATTTTAATAAACTGATGTGTCCTTGCGCTAATATCATTGGTTCATTTATTTATTGGAAACTGTCAGTCAGATCTGGCAACCCTGCTCGTAGCACGCAAACCTTATGAGAGCAAATCGTCGAAGAGGAATGCGAGCACATAAAACAGGAATAAATAGCATTTACATTTTGCTTGGTTAGGTACTGACCTAAAAAATCGACGCATGGTTGTATTAACAAAGTGTAGGTCTGTTCTTCAACCATAAGAAAATATTATGGAAGCAGTGAACGCGTTCAACATGGAGGTAAAGTTTGCTCGTATTTTGCCACATTAGCCCGACGTGACCGCTAACGCATATCGGTGTTGTTTTGGTGAATTTTCCAGATATAAATACTTGTTTTTAGACCAGTTACGCTTACACAAGACATCTGGGTTTATTTATAATCAATCAAAAACATTTAATCTGGTGTTAGTAGAAGTAAAAAACGTAAACATGGCTTCGTCGCTGAGCTAACTGTTAGCTGCAGTGACATTTGAGGCCTGTGGTTCCAGTTTCTCGTTGACCGTTGAGTCAAACCTCAGATAAAAATCACTTGTTATTGTAACTGTCAGAGGAACCTTAAAATGCCAATTCACTTTGCTGGAGCACTTATTTGGAGCGTTTTTGTGGGATGTAACATCTAGACAGTAAACTACCTCGTGGGTTTAACTGCATTTAATTGAGAAACGAACCAGTGTAATGTTGTGAAAACCTTGTAATTCGTTCGTAGCTGAATTAAATACTAAAGTCCAGGTATGAAACTGCGTCAGAGCCATAGGTGACTGATTAAATCAGCTCTAATGACCTCAAATACATGTGATCTGCACTTCACATTTTCATATGCATTTCACCGTTGTGAAAGTGAAACCAGGAGTTGTCAGTAAACACATACATTTAATGTAACAACTGTTTATATCAATTAACTACACTATGCAACCTTATTGTAAAACTACCTCATGTTAAGTCAGCATCTTTGCACTACTCACCACTGCGCTATTATCATATTCTTTCAGCCTGTAAATGAGTCTTTCTATTGTTATTCTTTTTGTTTATAGTTGTTGATAATACTCTATATGAATCTTTATTCCTCTCCTTTATGCCTTACTATTACCTTGTACAAGAGAGCACAGTATACCAAAACAAATCCCTTTTATGTTCAAGTAAAGCTGGTGATTAAAGTTGATTCTGATTGTCAAAACTGTCTTGAATGTATTCACATAGAAGCTGCAATAAACAGGGATAGGTATTGATAAGGTATAGGTATTGATACCTTCTGTGCATTTTCTGTGCACACAAAATAGCTTTAACAGGTTTTGCCAACACTTTATTGAATTGTAAGTAAATAAATATGAAAGTCGTCAGATCCTGAGATCTCTGAACATATGTCAGGAGCAGTAACTCAACAATTCTTGTTAAAATATTGCTTTCTCTGGATGGATCCTTGATCTTTCAGGGCTGATAGTATTCCCATCAATGGGAAAGAATCAATAAGGTACTTGTCAAGCAGAAGAGTATTGATATGGATTGAACCCTTTTTTATTGATTCTTTATAGGCACCAGTTCTCGATACCCATCCCTAGTTGTAAATGACCAAATATATATATATATATATATATATATATATATATATATATATATATATATATATATATGTATGTGTGTATAACTGACCGATTAAAGCATTACTTTTCTTATCTTTGCTGATGCTTTGTGAAGTTCAGTCACACACACACACACACGTTTGTCTTTGGCTGAGTGTTTATACCAACCACAGGTCATTACTTTCCTAAAATCATGCCTAAGTCAGCATTTTTTCCTTTTTAGGAGTATAATTTTTTCTTCTTCTTTTTCTTTTCCATCCAAACAGCTATTCTCCATGATTGAAATGAAGCCTCCAATATCCCGAGCTAAGATGATGTCTGTAACAAAATCAGCCATCAAAGCTATAAAGGTAAATTGAATGAAATCCTTTTCTGTTTTGTCTTTAATTGAGTTGAGGTTTATAAAAACGGGTTTGCTTAGACTTTGCAGTTTCATCAAAAAACATAAAAACCTCTGCCTTAGTTTTACTTTCCTCTTTCCTTTCTTTAGCTCATCTTGAAAGCAACATAGTTGTGTTGAGTATCCCTGCTTCAAGGCACAGTTTTACCTTAAATGTTTGTGAATTATTGATTGCTTTTAGTCAAACTGTTGGGTTAATTTTCTTGAATGGCTCCCGTAACAACTTGTCTTTTATTCAATGCTAATATTGTTTATATGTAACTCTTGTATTTTACTCCTTTTGTGGCTTGCTCTTGTCCTGTATCATGTTGTGTGCTGCAATGACTCATCTACTAAAAAATGTTCTTTTTCTTTCTTGTTTTAGCTTTACAAGCATGTTGTCCAGATTGTAGAAAAGTTCATTAAGAAGGTATGTATTCCAGAGCACTAAGATAATACTGAATTGCAATCAAAGTAAGTTTTAAATGCAGGCTGTAATAGGACAATTAAGTAATTCTTTGCGGCTGTATGTTCTTCTTGTCTGTTAGTGCAAGCCAGAATTAAAGGTCCCTGGTTTGTACGTGGTTGATTCTATCGTTCGACAGTCACGGCATCAGTTTGGTGTTGACAAGGATGTATTTGGACCAAGATTCTTGAAGAACTTCACAGATACCTTTCAGAACCTCTACCACTGCTCAGAGGACGATAAGGTGCGTCAACGTTGAGTTCCTTTTTTTTTTTTTTAATTTAGTTTATCATGTTTTCTAATAAAAACCTATCTAAACCGATATTTGTCTTTTCACTTCTAGAGCAAAATTGTCCGTGTCTTAAACCTGTGGCAGAAGAATGGTGTGTTTGATATGGACATCATTCAGCCTCTGATGGATATGGCTAATGGATCCGTTTTACCAGCCCCTGAACTTCAAGGTAGAGTAAGAGCACAGTTCTTCCTCAATGGTGTTTCCATGAGTGTTTCTGAAACGCACATACTAAGATGGTAATCTCCTCCTTGCCTGAACAGTTCCAGTAAACCTACCATCGGTAACACAGCCGCCTGTCTCTAGTGCCTGCGACGTGCCTGCTGTACCACAGCTGCCCACTCCTGATGCTCTGGCTGCTGTAGCACAGCTGTTTCAGTCCCCTCATGGTCAGGAGGTAAGTACTAAATTGGTCCTGTTCCCCTGCAGGTTAGAATTAGTGAAATTGTAATTATTTTCTCCCTCTTTCCTTTGCAGTTACAGAGGATGCTTCAGAGTTTCCAGCAGGCAGATAAGAGCCTTGCTGCCATTTCTAACAACATACCAAATCCACCTCAGATGCCTGTGGCCCAGCATAACCAGTATAACGCACACACAGAGACAAAGAACTCTTTAGCAGAGGTAACATCATAACTAACAGCTGTATTACCATCTGTGATTACCAGTGACTTGCTCTCTAATTTACCAGAATGTGTCATATTTCTGCTTTTCCTCAGAAACTCCTGGACCGATTTGATTATGACGATGAACCTGATGATGTGGCTAAAGAAGCAACTGCTCAGACACAGTGAGTCTCATAATGTGGATGAATTTCTAGAGATTTTTTTTGCATGATCTTGAAGTATTTCCATCGAGTTAAACTCAGGTTTCTAATTGTGAGAGTGTTTGTTTACGTGTTTGAAATACTCAGACAATAATTTTTTTGTTTTGTCTTTTTCACTACAGGGGAATTCCTGAAAATGTGTTTAACCATCTTCATGGTCAGATGCCCAACATGGAGAATGTTCACCCTCACATGATGGGTCAGCCCATTATTTCAGAGGTAATGACACATTTTTGTTAGTCATGTTTAGGCCTCTTTTTTTCTGTTAAAGACATATTCCTATTTTTCCACTGATTTCCTTTTTGAGAAAAGTTAAAGTCATGAATGAGCCACTTTTATAAGTTAACTATCTATATTTACATCACTATTTAGTAACTGTTGTCGATGTTTTTGTATGATTTGTGCCTTTTTAACTTCTTCTCTTTATCACCCCTCAGCATGGTGGAATGAGTCATGGTGAGCGTGTAAGGTTGCCAGATGGTTATCCTTCCTCAAATGAGGCTTATCCACAGTCACAGGTAAATTTTGAATCTATCAACCCCATATAGATATGGTCTCATTTGAGCAAGTTTTCAAAACCCATGCCCATTCATTTTGTGAAATTAACCTGTCATTATATGATAGGAAAACATACGAGAAAACTCAGCTCTGAGGCGGGACGGCAGACACAGAGGCTACGGAAGACGATCAAGATCCAGATCTGGTTCAAAGTAAGCGGCTCTGATCATTGCTCACAAATAGAATAACAGTGAAAATGTTGAAAGCGTTTAGATTCATGAAATCATTCTAAACTGGTTTATTATTTAAAATTTTAGGTCTCCAAGGAGAAGACGATCAAGATCTACATCTCGCTCCAGAAGGTCCAGGCATAGACGCTCACGTTCACGCACCAAAGAAAGCCGCTGGAGATCTCGTTCTGGTTCTCGAGACAGAGGTGAAAGAGAGAGAGACAGAGAGCGCAGACAGAAAGGACTCCCCAGCATAAAGAGCCAAACACTCAGCGGTATGTAATAATGGAAATTAGTGTCTGTAGATGCTTTCATGTTACTTATATTCATGCTACAAGGTTTGTGTCCTGTATCACTGCATGTAGTTACACAAAAAGCAGTAGTTTTCCTTGTTATGTGTCCAAGGCAAGGAACCTTTTTTTTCCCTAACATGCTGCACTTTAGACTATTTCACTGTATAAACAAAGCCCATCATTGCTATGTGAGTTACTTGTAAAAATCAACTTTGCACAAATGTTAAAATGGCAACAACAATTTGTTTTGGATGAGAGATCAGCAAAGATTATGAGAAGAGATGACAGGGAGACAATGGCAGACATTACTACTCAGAGAAGTTCAGGCAACTTTCACTCCAGAATATGTGTTGCAGCTGTGAGAAAAGATGATAGAGATTGTGGAGAGTATCAAAGGATGGAGCACTTACAAGTAATCAGAGCTCATTTTGGTCAAAAGCAGGTTTTCTTTGGATGAAACTAGCCGGAAAAGGGTAAGAAAAAACCCAATGAAAAAAAGAGTTGACTTTTTCTTGTGGTAGTTTTAGTGTTCACACAGCTATAGAACATAATATTCTGTGGGTCTTGAAAGGTCGGTCATATGCTTTAAAACAGCTGGTTGTATGGGGCTCTCTGCTCTGAAATGCCTGTCAGCCAATGAGTTATTGGCATCCACCTAAACACAGCTGGACTGAAATTGCTTTGTTTGTAACAGAGTTGCGCTGTCAGTCACGACTAGAGAAAAGGTTGAGAAACAAAAGCTTGTGGACGTTAACCTGCAGGGAGAACTAAAGGCTGGTGCTGTTTGTTCTGCAAATATTCGCCACACTAAGCAAACTGGTGGATGTTGTTTACCTTCAGGTTCTGTAGCCAGACACTCCATTGTAGCTGTGCTTATTTTTGACTCCTGAAATATCTATTTTAGCTGCTTTCAGACAAGTTATCTGGAACACTAGTGTGATAAATGTCTACTGAAAGAAAAAAGAATCTGTTTTTGTTGGCGTGCCTTATGCTTGGTATGAGTCACTTCTGCTCCTCTCCTCTAGTTTCATTTAGACTTTTAGTTATGTTGATGATTTTCACTCTCTTTGGCTCTGTAGCTTTGCTTAAATTGTGCAATTGCTTTCATGGGGAATTATGTGATTGTGATATTTTAACTTGGTTATGACTCTGTTTGCTTGGTTTTAATAGGGTATTCAGAGATAGCTGACATTTCCAAAACCTTTGAATATTGAATAAATGAATTGAAATTGGGAACAAACAAAAAAACAGAAATGAAATGCGGGATATTTTCTGATTATGCATCTTTTCTCAACTGAGATTCATAATGAGATGCATGTTAAATTGGAGCATAAGCTACTCATGTTTGGTCTTATCATCCTGATGACTAGTTGAAACTGTGTGTAAATGACTTACAAGACTCTAATTGTGCTCTGGTGTGGTGTCATTTGGTTTTGACAACCTTTTGCTGTCTCTATGTCTTCATTTTTGCTTGCCTTGGTCTTCACATGTATTCTTCAATCATCAAACCTTTAACTGTGCTTTGGCAGCTGTGGATACTCTTTGATTGTGTCCATGTTGTGCACAGACTTTACTTAGCAACTTAAACTCAATGTTTTCTACTTGTCTGTATCCATGTTGTTGTTTTGCATACACACTCACAGACTGAAGCTAATGGGTGTGACCAAACATGGCCCAAATTATCAGCAGAGTGGTTGCATAATTACTGGCACACATTTGTATTTGTTTAATTTGCAAATTTTAGCCCTATGTGCACCTGTGACTTTAACATTCTCACGTCACATGACTAGTTGGGAAGAAAGAGCCAGTAGGCATTTTTTCAAAAGCTTAAACAGACTAGCATTAATTTATATTTTCATTTAGTTTGCAGCACGACACTTTGGGTTGGACAACTAGACAAGAAAACGCAGCAGTCTGACGTGATGTCTCTCTTAGAAGAGTTTGGCCAGATCGAGTCCATCAACGTAAGTTTAGACATTTGATATCAATGAATGCTGTAAGGTGATTTCACAAAATGTTTGACTTGACTTATTTCTTTCTTCGTGTCCAGATGATTCCTCCGAGAGGTTGTGCTTACATCGTTATGGTTCACAGACAAGATGCCAACACAGCTTTGAACAAACTCAGTCGAGGGTCATACAAAGTCAACCAGAAGCCTGTTAAGGTACCTGAGTGTTTACACTTGAAGTTTTATATTCGTACTGTGTTTCTTGTTTTGATGATGGTGATGGTAGCTTTTACCTTTCTTTCTCAGATTGCCTGGGCTTTGAACAAAGGTATAAAAGCTGCTCACAAAAAGTTCTGGGATGTGGAGCGGGGAGTTACTTACATCCCCTGGAGTAAAGTCAAACTTGAGGAGTTGGACAGCTATCGAGAGGGAGGCATTCTTGATGCAGAGACACTAAAGCCAGGTAAATAATTGTTAACCGATTTAGGATTCAATATCCAAATAGTAAAACACTTTTAGAATCAGCGTTTTTTATATTTTCATGTCTTTTCTTTGCCATTGTCAGAGTGGAACGCTGCCAATGAGCTCCAGAAGCCAGCAGCTGTTAACGGAGTAATGGAGAGTTTACCAGCAGAAGGGGCCGTTACTGCTCATATTCAGGTAATGATAATACTGTCTCTAAACGTCTCCTTTTTGATCAAATACATGGTGTTTTATTGGTCCAATAGCTTGCTTCGGAAAACCTACTTCACAATCTGTCTTGTGGAGAATTTAAGGAAAATAAATGATTACAAGTGAGTACTGGGGCTTATCTTGTGAAATCATCCAAACCCTAGTCACATCAGTTAATATTAAAAGAAAACGGAAAATCACATTTTCTATATTAATAACAGTAAAAGGTCACAGAGAGAAGGCCCATTTCCAATTAAGTAAGAAGTAACTTCCAACTCAAGTGTGCACACAGGCCCAGTCTGTGACTCTTTTAGAACTGAGACTCAACCCAACACTATCAGTGATATACCAGAAGGTGGTGCTCAGCACATACTAATCCATGACGTCTGAGCAGTATTACTGACGCTTCTGCACATGTGAGAAAATAATGGACACATTAGCCAAAGATTAAAGATCTGAAGTAAATCTGAGAAGACAAACTAAGGTTTGCTTGAAAGCTGCAAACACTCTTTAAGGATTAAACTTGGATTTAAACGAAGGCTTACCCTTCCACTAGATTGGCCTTGACGGATGGAGACTACCCTTACTCTGTCTGATTAAAGCTGCTTTACACAAGGCCGACTTTGAATTGAACCGTATATCTGACTGCAACAGCAGACTTGATGTCAAATAGATAATATATGAATATTTCTAGGCTTATGAGTCCACAACTTGAAGTAAATTTTTAATTACTTTAAACAGCAGATGTTTTGAATAGATCCCTTACTCATTAAAGCAGTAAATCTATTCATTTCTTCACCTTATATTTGAGAGAAAGCCAAAGTAAGCCGTTGATGTTCAGAGGAAAAGTTTGATCACTGAGTGACTGGACTGAGGGAGTTTTGAAGGAACTGAGTATTTCTGACTTTTTCACTTCAAACACACCTTCATATTCCAGTTATTTGACATGTGTGGGATATAAAATCATTTTCTAGAGCTGAATTAAACTCATGAAAAGAGAAATGTTTCAGTGTTGATTGAATATCTCATAATTCATCATCTATGATCGGTTGTGAAATGTCTCTTGTGTCTTTACATCATAAAGGCTTTCTTCAGAGTTGCCAAATTAAATTTGGTGATTTCTATCCTCTTAATTTCTACAATTCAGTTAAGCCTCTCCGCTGAGGGGGCTTTATTCAATAACTCTTCTTCATCTGTCTCTCCTTCTTAACCAACAATTTGCATCATTATTTAGAAATCTTCTTCTGTGCTGGATACCTTTAAGAAAATAAAGTGGGGAATCACGGAAAAGTGTTGTGTGTGTAGAGGGGAGCATTTCTGTCTTTTTTTGTTTTCCTTTCAGTTTACAGGTTGTTTGTTAAAAATATATTTATATTTTCACAACAATGTTAAAGCCATCGTGAAGAGATTTAAGCTGCTTATTGAAAAGACTGGCTCCTTTTTTGAGCCCCAAATGCAAATCAATGTGATGTAATTCTAGAAATAACAGTTAATTGGATAGGCTGATTAATCAGTCCAATGAATTATTGGCATTGGATGATTTCTGTCTTCATTAACTTGTCCTTACAGTCACAAATGACCTCATATCAAATCTAAAGTTACAGCCAAGTTGTTCTTAAATTTGTAGAATAACCCATTGTATTTTTATATATTCCATCTTACTGGATGAGATAATTGTTGATTTGACAACAGAAGCAATAACAATGCAATATCTATGTTGCATATTTTCCATTGGCCGACCTGTTCTTCAGTATTAGGCCAATAAAACATGTTTGTTGACCTCCACCCACAACCACTTATAGGAGGGAGTGTCAAATTAGGCATTTGCCTGCATGCTGAACAAACAGCCTCTCTTAACTTTTTCCAGAAAGATGAATAAAGAAAATAGAGAAATCACTTTGTCCACTGAGGTACCAAAATCAACAGGAAAGTTCCTCACGAGAGCTTTAAGATGAGTGGGGGGATACGTTTGTTGCTCTGTAAGAGAAAAAAGTGTTTTTTGTTTTGTCTGGGTGTAAACAACACATCCACCTGAACCATTCAGCCAAATGATTCATATGTGGGTAGAAGCTGGGACAGTCTATGAAACTGATAAAAGTAACCAATGTTTCTCATAAAAAAACTTACATCGCGGAAAAAAAGTCACTATAAATAGGATTTTATCAATCAACTACAGCAGTGATTCCCAACCTGTGGGCCGCGCCCCCTGATGGGCCGTGAAGGTACTGCAAGTGGGCCGCCAAATCATGTCTGAAATAGTATGATTTTAGTGGAGTGTAATTATATGAAGATACAAGATACAAATGAATAAAGACAGATACAAGTATACAGAGTAATGTAATTTATGTTAAGACTCAGTTTCAAACTTGGTTAGGAAATTTAAAATGTGAAGATATGTATATATAAAAAATGTCTACTGAGAAGGTATGTTAGAGCCCAGTAGGTAACATGACCTTACGTAAACTTACCAACGACCCATTATTAAAACATTATATAAAAAATCCCCAAATGTAATAACATGTTAAAAATGTAACAAAAGTTATTTTGTTTTGGGCTCAGAGTCTGTTACACTATTGACCAGTTATTACATTTTGGGTCGTTGTTACACAGGGGGTTCTTTTTTTTTTTTTTGAGACTCAAAAGTGGGCCCTGAGTCAGAAAAGGTTGGGAACCACTGGACTACAGCATAAAAATTAAATTCTTTCTGACCAACTACCTCAAAAATAGAGAGAAAACAATGATGTCCTTTTTATAATAACTGCTTAGTACAACAAAACCCATTTTATCAAGTATAGAAATGAAATATTTTAAATAAACTTTAAGATATTTTATAAAAAGTGACTTATTCCATCAGTACACTTGAATAACTTCTAGGAAGGTGAACTGTTTAATAATTGTCTTACATTTATGGTTACACCATTTGACAATTTAATGGGACTGCTTCTGTAATTGTTTAAAATTGGTAGAAATGTCATAAAGTTCTATGACACCAACAGAAATGCAAACTACACATTGGAACAAACATCCAACCTGTTTTTCAACAAGTTAAAGGCAAATTCTTGATATCAACCCTTGTTTATAAGTGTCCCATAGTGTTGATTTAGGTTAAAACTTAAAACATCCTTGAAATTGAGTGGCCACTTTTGATTGCAGTTGCAATTGCTACAATCACCAAATGAGTTTTAACATGAAGTTGAGATTTATTGTGAAAAAATCTCCTGAATCCACAAATCACTGAGTGCTAAAACTGACAAATTACTATAAATTTATTAGACTCTTACCACAAATAGGATGATTGCTTGAAATAGGAAAAATATCAAGTATAGATTTGTACTTGTGTTAAAATGTTTGATTTTAGTAAATCTGTCATGACAGTTATTTTATAGATTGTAAGTAGCTGGATCTAAGAAAATATGATCCAGCTGGAACCACTCTTAGAAGGCCTGCAAAATTTGCACATCACTCTGAAGAACTGATGCTCAAATGTCTTGAGCTCGGGACTATCTGACTCTTGGCTGCTGGTTGGACTCAGAGGCTCAAATGGGAGGAGGAGTGTCCGAGTGGGAGACAAGGTAAGACGACAACTCGATCAGAACCTGGCGTTAAATGTTGTGCTTAACTCGACGATCGTTTCCGCAAAAGTGGACATGTGGCATTAGTTCAGGTATGGTTTTTGGGATGAGAATTGCCCAACTAAGCATGGGTTGAGTCTTCAAGGGGTGAGTGGCTATGTTTATACTTTTTTGTACAAGCTGCACATATGCTACCTACCCAAAACTAAGCGTTTTTACATAAAGCAAGCTTAACAAGTATTAAAATTTAATAGAACAGGATAAAAAAATGAGATTTTACAGAATCCAAAGAGCCAAAAAGAATTCAATTTGAAGCACCGTAAACACTTGTTTGTGAGTTTCATCACTTGCTGTGCACTCGACTTTGCACTCTTTGAACTTTCCCTCCTCTTCTGCTTCTGGTTTGTAACTTAACACATCTGGTGTTACTTATACAGGATGTTGCATCTTTTGCCCTCAAATGGCTGCAGAAAGTCTTGCATCACATCACACAAGTGAACTGCTCACCATCACCTTATCCGTGTGAGGATTGTCTTATTTTATTTATTTTTTTTGGTGAGAGACATGGAGAGAAAGGATTAGTCTTGAGTGCTGCTCTGCATGTTACTGTTTTGGATTGACCATCGATGAACTGTATTAAACACATTTCTTCATTCTTGATTCGTGGGAGGCTGTCTGACTGAAGGGCTGCTGTATTTCCTCTCCACTATGTGTTTGTCAGACTAATTGGTGAATATTGAAGATGTGTTGATGTTTATTAGACACAGATTACCATTAAGCCTCCCAATTTTTCTTTGCATTTCCCACTGTCTTTTATTAATAGGGCTTTTACAGAAATCTTCACCTGGCAGCCTTTTATATTGTCAACTTTACCCATCAAATACATGTTACAGCTTTCTGTTAAATAGCTCAAAATTCCACATATTGACTATGAAATTTCTTAATTTCTATACAGTGAAGTGTCTGTTTAGATTCCTTGGTTCTGTTTTTCAGCTACAAGATTTTTCCATTGCATGCTAGTTTCCAAAAAAAACTGCAGTTTCTTTTCATCACATTTGCTTTCTGGATTGGCACATCTCAGCTTCTTTCCTGTGACTTTAGTCTTTGTGGCAGGTACGGTGTGTGCTCAGGGTGTAGACATCTTAGCCTTCATGTGACCAGTATGTGATGTGCCAAATGGATGGAGTAACACTCCTGGTCATCAACTGGCCCCGCATAGAGGAGAAGAGAAGTGGTGGAGTGACAACAGGACAATGCCAGATAGAAAAATGTGTACACATGCTTACGATGATGAAAAAGCGACCCAAGTCCTTTCAGTACATTGGGTGAGACAGAGCTCGCTACATGCCCAGTTTTTGTTTTAAACATTGCCTCTTTCCATGTTTTAGCCACAAGGTTTCTTAGTAGTAAAGAATTTGTTTTCAAAATCTTGTCAAACTGTGCGACTGAGCTTTGTTAAAAGCGTTGAGTTTGGTTGGATACCAAATATCTGCTTGTCATTCTCAAGCAGAATGCGAGATCACAAATATGGCAATATGTGACTTCACACGAATTCCTGGTCTCATGAGATCCTACAGCATCCTGACCGAGCATAACAAATCTTTATGTTCTCTGTGACCATTGGTCATTGCTCCTACAGGTGATCAAGTTTAAATAATGAAAATGGAAAACTATAGCAGCAGCTTTTTTGAAGAAGTAGGCGGTTAAAAAGAAAAAAAGACCAAGTCTCAATGTCCACACTCACTGACTTAGAGGCGTATACCTGAGAAGTCTGTGAGAGTTTAGGGCTGTCCCATTATCAAATCGTAAAGTGCGCGAGGACTCACGCTGCCTTTTTGAGCCCTTTGTGGGGCATAGACTTAGCATGAGAAAATTGCCCACAGTTCATTGTAATGGGACAGGAAAGTTTCCCAGGAGAGTCCACAAACAAGGTAGGGTAAACAAGCACATAACAGAGTTTTAAAAAAGGGCAACCACCAAGAATCGTGGAAACCAATGTTGATGCTTCAGAAATAGGAGTCTGCCTGTCTTATTTAAGAGAAAGTGCAAAAAAACAGCCTTAATCTGCCCAAATCTGATTAATATTTGTAGAATTTTTATATTCAGATTTCCTTCAGTTTTTGTGGATAAATGGTTTTCACTGATAAACAAAAGACTGAGGGTAAAATATGAGCTCTCAAAGTTACCACAGGATAACAGGGGATTTCGTGGTTGCACCAGAAATGAAAAGCAGAGTACCTGTTTGTGCTGTAGTTGGCGCTGTTGCCTTAGAACAAGAAGGTTTTTGGTTAGATTCCCCAACTGTGTAGGTACTTTTCTGTGTGGAGTTGGCATTTTCTCCTGGGTTCTTTCCATGTACTCCTGCTTTCACCCACAATCCAAAACATGCTCATCGGGAGTGTTTGTCTGTGTCTTGGGCTTTAATTTCAAAACTGTATTACAAAAAGAGGAAACGTGAAATTATTCATCACTTAAATGTAATTTAATTAAGTTCATTGTTGTATGTGACCATTGGTGGGTGGTCAAGAGAAAAATGAAGTTGCAAACCTGATAACTTTTTTTCCCCCTCACTTTCATTGCAGACATTTATTTTAAATCAGGGGTCTTCAAAACTGGGCATTGTACCATTTATGAAAGTATCTTGTTATTGTGCATTCAGTTCAAAGCTACTCTGGGGAACCTGACAGAGCCAAACACGAGGGCATGTGATTGGCAGAGCAGGGATATGGGTGGGCCGCTTTCTTGGGGGGCTGAAAGTGAATTTCGAGTGAGTCTGTGTGCAGTTCGAGAGAGCTGCTGTGTGGCTGAATGTGTTCTTTTCTGACTGAAACATCTTTGGCCTTTGTGTGTCCATGGATGTGTTTAAAGTTAATAACGTGAATAAAAACAGAAATATTTGGGAACAAATATTTGAAAGTGTAAAAAAGTTGCCTAATCAACCAAAAATGTCAGGGACCCCCTGTAGTTCCCCCACTGACCCCCCCAGGGGTTGCGGACCACTTGTTGAAGACCTCTGTTTTAACTGATTGAAACATTGACAGAGTTTTACAGGTGACTCTTTAGAGCCCTCTTTGCATGTGTTGAAAGTGCTGAGTTTGTTTAGGATGCAAAATCTGAGCTGTCTGGGAAAAGTCTGGCATTAGCCTCACCAAGGTGAGTGTAAAAGTCGTCTATTGATGTTAGGATTCACACTTAAAACTGCAACAGCTGAAATATAACAGAAGGATCGCGAAGGAAGAGAGCGACCACACTTTTCCTGTTTCAGGTTTTGTTCTTGGAACAATCTGGAGATGAAAGCTGGTATGTAGCAGGGCTGCCTCATTACTGTTTTCCCACGTGTCTTGTAAGCACCAGGTATAACCAAAGAATGAAACATTTGTCTGAAGGGAGAGAACTGTGGTGGTACCCGTCTGGGATATGAGTCTCGATTGCCCAGCTGCAGGAGAAATGGAGCTGCACTTATCCTGTATTTTCTGCTGATGGAGTGAACACCAGGGTAAGAGCAGACCCCTCTGTTGTTACCCCATAGTCGTCCTGCATCACGGCGGTTTGAAGTGAAACTTTTCCCTGTTTTTAGACACATGTCCCACAGTGTTCACAGCCACATTAAGTAGCATGAAAGAGTTCCCTTTTCATAGGATTACTTTCTAGTCATGCAATTTTTTTTCATCTTCCTCTTCTTTTAATCCTGGTTAACTAACTGGATTGAATGAAAAAAAGTCAGAGCATGCTGACCAAGCAATACAGATGTCACATTTTCATTTCCAAATCAGATTGTGCAGAAGTTTGAGTAAAAAAAGAAAGAAAATGAAAAGATTCTTTTTGTCAAGGGATGTCAGATGCATTGTGTTGTCCTTGTGTTTTACTTGATTTAATTTAGCCCAAAATTAAGACTGTGAGCTTTTTACCTAAACCTTTTTTTGACTTGCCAAAGCAAACAAGGCAATAAGTGATGAGATTTTTACCTTTTGATAAGATAACCCTTTATTTATCCCACAAAGGAGAAATTTGGAGTGTTACAGCAGCAAAGAGCATAAATAGAAAACATGAAATGAACATCTGTATGCAGTTTAAGTAAAAAGAATAAAATTACAAAATTGAAAAGGAAATGGATATCAGAAATACAGATGTAATAGTGTATAAACTTTGGCATGGCCAAATCTGACTGATAATTTATGCAGTGAAGATTTGACTGATCAAATTTACCCTCAAAAAAGTATGATGAGATTTTTCGTTGGAGAATAATTATCTTGCTGCTATATAATAAGGCCAAAAAAAAACCCAATAGCTTTGTTTACCAGAGATCCCAAACTATCAAACCAAAAGTCTCCATGGAGACCTTGAGTAATTCAGTAATTAGATAGAGGTTACAGGTTACCATAAGAAGTCTTAATAATAGTGGGAAAACAATCCTCAGGTAATAACTCACTCCATCTACTCAGCTCTTTCTTCACTGCTGTTTGATTGTTTTTGGTGCCTCCCTGTGGCAGTGCAAGAATTACATCATTGCCAAAGGAAATGTATACGCTTTCCTAGCAGCAAATGCACATTCAAGCTGGAACACTGCCAAAAGAAGAAAATACACACACAGCCCCTGAAGCATCACAACATGCTGCACCAAAATAGGTCTGCTGAATGAAATCGTATGCAAACAATGACCTCAGAACTAAAATCCAAACTTTAAAATCGAGTTTAAATCTAGTTGTTCTAATACTGATGTGTATTCATATATTTAAAAAATTCTATTATAAATGCATTTTTGCTATAGGCCTTTGATTATCAAAACTGGCTGGCTCAGTTTTGCTCCTGATACATTTGCCAGTAATTAGTGTGACCTTACGTAGAAGCTTAGACCTTCAGTTCTTCTCATGTCCACTGGGTGGTGTGTCAGCGATTTTGACCACCAGTGTAACTGAGATAGCCTCAAACAAATTGATCTCTGGTATCACTTTAAAGAACTTTGTCTCACGCTTACACACAATTTGTGGGAAAAGTGTGTTAAATTTCTAAAATTATATTTAGTTGTTGAAATATTTCACATCTCAGGGTCGGTTCTTGCTGCTTATTTGTTGCTGCGTGCAATATTTTTGTTCATGTGGATGACAAACTTGAGAATTTAAGTTTTGACCCTCTCAGACCCTACTTGTGCCTCTTTTTGGACCTTAAGCTGATGCTTGACCTGTAAATGTAAGAATATTAATGACCGGCTGCATTATTCTCCCCTCAGCTCACAAACACCAGAAAAGTTTCAGTACACTAACTTATAGTGTGAAAGCATTTTTCTGATCTATGTGTTGTTTTAAAAACTGGTTGATCCGTGTGTGGGTTGCGTTTATAGTCAGGTCCTCCTGCAGTGAACAAAGACTTCCCAGAAAGAAAAGAGGAGTTGCTTGGAGCTATGCGATTTTTTTTTCTTTGTTCCTTATACCTAAAAGGTAAGACAGTCTGGTTTTGATAGATAAAAGTATTTTACATTCAGTTTCACTCAGGAAACTGTATCTGTAGCCTCTGCTCACACAGGCAGCATTAACACTAAGTGTTTCCTGTACAAGGCTGAGTCTGGGGGACGGATCGAGAGCATGTGTCGAGCATGAACTGATGTGGTCACTTACTCTTTCTCAAAGGGGCTGTGAGGATTTTTGAACGAGTCTCACTCCTAGATGTATGGCTGATAATAACCAAGAAATTAACATTAGATTATTAGAGCTAAAATAAATTATTTCTAAATGCTAATTCTCAGCCTCCCCACCGGGTCAGACAGGACATCAACTGGTTACATGTTATGGACACGTAGAGCCCTGAACTGTGAGTATCACTAAATACAACCTGGTACAAACTGAGTTTACAAAGTTTGCTTGTTGATGTAAAAAGTTGTCTTAAACAGTTAAAAAGACAATCCAATTATCTATTCAAAACAAAAACCTTACTAAGAGTTACATCCTCACGACAGTAGGTGCAAGTGCTCATGGGAAGTGGAGTCTTTATCCTAGTTAAACACTAGCTTTTCTAGATTGTCCTCACAGCCCCTTTAAACTTTTCATGAATATATGAAGATAATGAAATTGATGCTGCTTTAAAGTTTTTTTTTTGTTTTTTTTTTTAACAAATGACAAGTCACAAGCCTTAACAACTTGAGCTAAATTAGAGGAGCTGTCTTTAATGAATGTGTAAATTACATTACACTGACCTAATTTCTCATCAGACTGAATAACAAGGAGGCGCAGTGGCGCAGTAAGTGGTTTCACATATGCAATATTTTCTCTTTTCTATTACTTTTTCTTACAACAGTGCAACTGATTTATTAAACATTTGACTTTTGATGTGATTACATAAAGACTTCATTTCTAATTTAAGTATGTGGACAGCTCATCATAATAACCTTTGTGTTACCCTTAAGCCTTTCAATTATTCTTACTTATAGTTTCTAAGGGTGAATTAATGATTCTGATCTAATTATATTATTCTATAATAAAAGTATGTAAAATCTAAGATTCTACATCATCAGGAGGCATGCAAAGAAAATGACAGCATTATTTAATGCTTTTATTAATACTTAATGCATGGCCTCTTTCAAGTCTTTATTTGCAAGGTAACCACATTGTTTAAACTATCATTTGAAATAAACTGTGTTACCAGTAATGCAATAATTAAAAGCTCATCCTAATAACAGTAGCTTTTTGGTTTCATGTGGAGATTTAACAGTATCCGTAAAACTGCGGCTACAGAGAAAAGCTCCTCAGCCTCAGTGACAGGACTTTTGTGAGATGAATATCGAGAAGTTTTTGAACATGTTTGAGTTCTTTTTACTTCATGTCACACCACATGCTTCTAACTACTGTAATTATTCTGTAACTGAACAGCTTGGCCCCTGTAGGCCTGAGTAATATAAGAAGAGTTTGCATTGTTTAGGGGAGACTTTACAACTTTTAGGTTTAATAATTTACCACAAGTGTCTGTCTCTCAGCAGTCCATAACATCTCAACCAATCAAAACTCCTCACTTTCCTGAGGCTCTGTTGAAACAAAGATACAGCTGTAAACACTCATTGTTGCTGTGAAATCAACGTGTAAGTGTGAGTTCACTCTGAACAGGTTTAGTACTTACAAAGCAGGTTGCATGAGTTGTTCATGCAGTGTGGCAGATTTACAGTGATAAAACTCAGTCATACACTTGTAAGATATAAGAAACATCAGTTTTTGTTTTATTGTGAGTCTGAAATTTTATACACATACCGTGCTTAATATATTCATTAGACCACCACACACTGCTCTTATTAATAGTATATAGTTGGCTACCAAAACACATTTTGTGCTCCTGTTATGGTTAAAGCACCTGGATTTGCAAAAATATAAATTTGATGCTAAAACATAATTGTTATTCTTTAATCCATTAATTAAATTAGTTGAGCACATTCTTTTTTTTGATTGACAAATTGCTGTTGTTTACTTATTCCTGAAAAAAAAAGTTTTTAAGTTGTTGTATGTCTTGTTTGATAAATACCTAACTTTTTAGTTAATTCCAGTTTTCTGGCTTTTGAAATAAAAACAAAATTGGTTTGAAACTCCTCAGTTCTGTTGAAAATAATGAATCAAAAGAAAACTTTTGAAATAGAAAGAGTTGGAGTTAAAGCACGTTGTAATGCTGAGAGGTTTTCTCATTTTTGTGACAGGTGGTCTAATAAATTTGTTAAGCACTTTATATCTGAAGAGGAATGTTTCAACCCTGCTAATTTTGGTTTTAAAGCGCAGGCAGTTAACAGGGGGTAAGTACTAAATGGCATCTCCTAAATCCTTTAATTCCTCAGCATTATTTTAGCATTGACTTGGAAAATACCAACTTAAGTGTTTACCTTTCATCATGTGTGTAGCATACACACCTGGTCAGTTATGAAGCATTTTGTCCTTATTGTAAAAACAATAGTTGTTTTAGAGCTGATGAACTGACAACACCTGTTTCTTTGTTTTGAAAAGCCATAGATGTAGACTCAACGTCCGCAGATCCTGTGTTGAGGTTTGTAATTGGGTGCAGACGCTGCATTCATCACTGTGACATGTACACATTCTCTCTTCTTGGGTTGGTGCCTTCTTACCTGTGTCCTTACCTTCAAAGAACCAAAATTCAGAGGGCCTTGAATTTCTGGGGTCTTTAAACTGTTTCTTGTGTCTGCACTGAGCTCAGGGAAAAGAGCTTTTTGTTTTGCTTCCACCACAGACCGTTCTTCAAACCGACATAGGAATGGTGGATCTTGATTTGCTTGAAACCTTTGGCTTGATCCTAAGAGACAAAATATGTGAGAAAATTGGACAATGCCAGTGTTTCTGATTTACAGTATCTGTGTGCAAAATCCTCTTCTTTATCTGATATTAACTCATTGTTGTAAACTGTCTTCATATCATGTGAGGCTTTTTATGACGTGTGCTGCTGCCCACTTGGCTGGGTCACCCTTGCAAAAGAGATCATGATTTAAATGGGTTTATAACCTGGTTAAATAAAGGTTCAATTAAAAAAAAAAAAAGAACATCAGTGCATACTGCTAAACAAGGCTGAGCTGAAGAATCAGAATCAGAATAGTTTATTGATCCCCTTAGGGGAAATTGCTTTTTTAGTATACAGTTACTCCCATTCAGAAAGTGTTAGAAATATAAGAAAGTACAAAGTATAAAAGCATAAGTGTCAAGTATAAGCATAAGTGTCTTACCCAAAAATTGAAATCTAAGCCTGAAAATATGAAATAAAACTATATATAGAATAGAACATTACATATGTGCAGTCTACTTAAAATATGTGAGAGGAAATTGTCACTGTTTTCTCTCATAGTTTTACCCAGGGTGTCTGCACATCCTTAAAAATGATCAAAAACTCTTGAATTCATGTATCTAAAATTCATTAAAAATATTTTATGCTAGTCCTCACTGCATTACTTAAAGGTCTTAAATTTGTTGGGACAGGATCAGTCAATGTTATATAACTGTTTGTTTTTCTCACAGGACTTTTCGAGTGACACATGCTATGCTTGGGTTGTAATACAACAAGATTCCCAAACCACTGACTATTTTTATTGTGTTTTTGGCCTTAATCTCATTCAAGGTGGCATTAAAAAGGTCTTAAACTTGATTTGTTGAAACCTATTGATACCCTGTTGGAGTTATCTTTGTATGTTGTTGCAGATAATTGGTGGAATTAAAGCATTTCTAAAGTGTGTTTTCAGCAGCTGTTCTTGTAAACTCAAACATACTTACTCATTCAATGTGTTTTCTTAATTTTCATGACTATTTACATTGTAGATTCTCACTGAAGGCATCAGAACTATGAATGAGCACATGTGGAGTTATGTACTTATCAAAAAAAAGGTGAAATAACTGAAAATATGTTTTGTATCCTAGTTTCTTCAAAATAGCCGCTCTTTACTCTGATTACTGCTTTGTATACTTTTGGCATTTTTCAAGAGGTAGTTACCTGAAATGGTTTTCACTTTACAGCTGTGCCTTATCAGGGTTAATTGGTGGAATTTCTTGCTTTATCAATGGAGTTATGTTGTGCAGAAGTCAGGTTAATACACAGCCAGTAGCTCTATTGGACAACTGTTAAAATTCATATTATGGCAAGAACCAATCAGCTAACTAAAGAAAAACGAGTGGCCTGTACTGTATGTTTTCCTCTTTTTCTGACCCGTGAACTCCCTCAAACTCACTGTCTTTAAAGAAAAATGATTGCTTTTCCATTTTTGCCTATTGTACCTTGTCTCAGGTTAACTTAAGAGTATGATGTTATGATAATTTTGTCTTCAAAGAACCCCGCAGGAAAGGAAGAAGACATTTCCAGATTTCTCCTTCAAAACTCACCTCAGAAGTTTTTTATTTCTTTAGTGCATCAGTTGAATTCTTACAGGGTGTCATCTATCAGCGGCTTCTCCGTGGGATCAGAAGCTGTTAACACAATTTCTTACTCGTCTTCCAGCTTCAAGGACGCTCTGTTGTCTGTTGCGGTTTGATCTAAATAAGAGTGTGATTGTGTCTTCCAGGTGCCACCGGTTGAACAGACAGCAGCGATTGGAAGTCCACCTGCGTTCCCTGCCCCCATCATGCTGTCCCCCACGGGTATGGCTCCAGGTGGTGCTCCTTTCATCCCCCCAGAGTTTGACCCTGCAAAGCTGACACCAGGTAAATCAGATCTGTGCTGAGTTAATTAATGTTACAGCTGATCTGAGCTCAATGTTACTTAAACTTTTGGTCCCATAAGAAAGTTTTTTTTTTGTGCTGCTTAATTTACTCACTTCCTCTGGGATCAATGAAACGTTTTCTTATCTTCTTTTGCAGTTGGAAGCGTAAACCCTCCAGAAAACCTGATAAATGATTCAGACAAAAGTAAACCCTCAGATGCCGGCCCTGACAACAAGCTGGGGTCTCCGGTCGCACCAGTAATGAACCTACCAGGTCCAGGCATGATGCAGGCTCCCAGACCGGGTATGCCGCCTCTGCAGCCTCCACCTGGCATGCCAAACCCTCACATGCCTCCTTTCCTCCCTCCTCCAAACATGCCACACATGCCCCCTCAGATGATGCCTGGAGGTCCCATGTTTCCACCGGACAGGTTCAGGATGCCGATGCCTTTCCCTCCTCGTGGTCCTCCTTTCCATCGACCTCCTCCCATGGGACCGGGCGGCATGGATGACAGAGACGGAAGGCATTTCCAAAATGTGAGGCCGGGATTCGGTGGACCCCCTTTTCCTCGAGGGAGATGGTAGATTTCGGAGGAAGCTGAACCACAGAGAATGGACATGTATTAATATCAGGACTTTTGGTTCTGTGGAGACTAATGTGAACTTTTTTTTTTTTTACACCTGGAGGACATTTTCTTAGGGTTCAAATAAATGATGAAACAAGACAATGTGTTCTTGAATGTCGTCTGCACTCCCTGAAGTTCACCAGAGAAAAGACACCTTGCTGTGAATATCGTTCTTGCTTTTATCTGTTTTATATCTTTTGTATATTTGAAATTGTGTAGTTCCAGCTCTGGTCTGTCATCTCAGTAGTGTAGGTAAAACAGGAAAAGTCTGTATTTTTGAGCTAGTCCCATCACTAGAGTTTGCCTCCTTTGGATATGACAGTAAAATCTATAATTCATACCTTTTGGGTATTTTGTTTTTTAAACCTTTACAACGCACTGATGTAGAACTCCTCATCAGAGAGTTTGAATTTCATTTGAAGCAGAAATAAAATATTTCATGTCCTGCCAGTAGAGGGTAGAATAAACCCTGTTACCACAGCAAACCTGCCTTGTACACTAAGGTCACACCTTGTAGATCATGTGCTGTGAATATTAAAAAGAGATACTCCCATTTGATCATATTGTTTTCATTGTTTTGACCAAAATTTCTTTTTTTAAACCTTTTTCTGGGACAGATATGAATTTATAAACAGCTTTCTATAAGGGACTGTTAAGTAAAGGGACCTTGATGACTGGGGTTTTTATTCCTTCTTTCATCTTTATCATTTAACACTTAAATTGATAAATCAGAAGAAAGCAAGCTGAAGCCACGTTGAGTAATTCACTGCGTCACTTGCGTCTTCATAAACGACACAAATAGAGCCAATAGTGAAGCGTTTTCTTTTGAAGTAGAGAGATAAAAAAAAAATCATCTTTTTTGTTGGTGTGATAATAAAACTGAACACTCTTCAGTCACTTTGCATCTCACAGCCATTGCATGCCGATTCGAGGTGAACCGACCCTGATTGGCCGTGCGCAAAAATAAGTGGCACTCTCACCATCCATTCGTGCGCCGTCTCCAAGGAAGGTGGGCCCCGCCCCCTCTCAGTGGCGTGAAACAGCACGCATGGTCTGTGGACAGGCAGGCAGGCAGTGAGGCAGGCAGGCAGATAGACCTTGAAGCAGCGGCAGGAGTTGGAGAGATGTGGATGGGTTACACCGGCGTGTGAGACATGCAAATTGCAGAGTCAGGATGGAAGCAGCAAAAAGCGAAGGCTGGCGGTGACAGGTATGTAACCACACCGGCTCATCATTTCTCTAATGATTGATAGGAATAAAGGCTTGATGTCCGAGCATGTCCGCATGGTCCTAGCGCCGTCAACACGCATGACCGCGTCACTCAATCATACAAGTTTATCAGAGGTGACGGCAGCTGCAGCACTAAGGCGGCCGACACGGTCCACAGCATGAAACCTGTGACATATAATCAGTGTACGTGGAGGGTCGTGAATGTGATCTGGGTTTATTCAGTCAGACATCAGTGATTTGGGGGTAAAACAGCCAAGTGACGGTGCATACAGCAGGGTTAACATGCATGTCCAGACATTCATCCTCCTCAGCAGACAAATGCTGCTCCTCTTCAGCGTCAGGATGCCCTGTAACCACACATTTAGCAGAAAAGAAGCAAAGGAACCTGTCATCTGTAACACCTCAAAGATGTTAGATCTGTGGTCATTTATTCTGTTTGCAAAAAGGAGAAGGGGCGGATGGCCTCAGTGCGGTAAATTGTTGCATGAAGCTGCTTCTCTCTCTCTCTTTCTCTGCGCTGTAAACACATGATCCCGTGCCACTGCTGCTTCTGTGTTTACACCTCGCTTTAGTAAACAGATCATATGCATGTGATTCAACAGAAAGGCAATATCTCATTCGTGCAGCTGCTTTACTCAAATGACCTTATGGTGTCAAGTTTGTTGCAGCGTCACTGCTGTACAGTGCTGCTGAAAGTGGAGTCTTCCTGTCCTGATACTGAGGCTGTGATAAACATCCTAAACTGGCTTATGAGATGTGCAACCATGTATGCTGCATTAGATCTTACAAGTGCATTAAAAAAAATGCAATCAGCCTGTTTAACATGATCTTTGTGGGTAAAAACAGTCATCTGGAGTTGGTTATGACCATTTAAGAACTGGATTAATACAATAAGGTGATGTCTTTCTCTGTCAGCTGTTTGTATGTTGAGTGCAGAATGAACAGAATTTTCCACAATCAAGCATTAGAGAAAAAAAAAAAGCCTCATCCTGGGGGAATATGACACCAGACAGAAGACAATGCAATAACAGCCACAGCAGATAGAGCAAATTAAAAACCAATTTCAGTCATCGAATTTGAAGTGACTTTGGACAGCAGTTGCGTGCAACAGAGCATGACATCCTCTGCAGGTGTGAAAACACCTACAGCAATATCTACATGGGCTCGAGAAGAAGATTTAAGGAGTTTGTTTCTTAATATTGGTTTGGTTTCGTATCAGTAATGATGATTTCTTTCGATACAGAGTTTTCCCACAAGGAAAAAAGGAAGAAAATGTTACAACACTCACGGAAATCTCTTAAACCACGCAGCATAATCCACTTTATATCCAGCCTTATGCTCAGCCTGTTCCAATCCTATAATTTGGCTAAAAGCATTGCTTCTGTCACCACACTCTTCCAACCCAGAGCTCCTGAGCTCGAACAGAAGGTGTCGAGAAGACGAAGAATAAGTTCCTCAATCTGTAACAATCAACAGATGTGTGTGTGTTTGAGGCTGCAACATTCCTTTGTTATACAGTGCTACTTCAAACTACAGTATCATCATCTGACTTTTTACAAAACGGTCGTTATACCATTCTACCATTTTCCAAGCATTAGACTCAAAACTAAGGCTTGGCAGTTAATTGCAAATTACATTAAATTACAAAATGGCCTGCTTTAATATTCTAATCGCAGACAGTGCAATATTTTTTTGACCTCAGATGTGTCTGAATACCACATACATTTTTTGCAGTAGCTGTTTTATGCTCTGCACCAGTGTTATTCAAACCAGCTCAACCAAAAAGCTAAATATTTGAAAGCTACCCTTGCAAGAGCAACAATCTAAGTGATAAATAGTGGCAAAAAGGGCAAGAAGTACAAATAAAAAACCAATTGAAGGTTGCAAAAATGGTCAAAAAGCAGCAAAAAGGGGGAAACTTTTGGGATTTCATCAGAAAGTGACAAAAATATGAGTGAAAAGTGGCTTATATTGGCAAAAAGTAGCAAAAACAGTATTAGGTGTTTGGAGTAAACATACTTTTCAGAACCCTAACATTTCTGTTCAAAATATTCCTTATTCATTGATCTCATGTACTATTCTAATTTTCTGAGACGCTGGATTCTGGGCTTTCATTATTTGCAAGCTTTAATCATCAACATTTCAAGAAATAAAAGCTTGAAATAATTTACTCAGTGTACATTGAATCTATATAATAACTGGGTTTCACTCTTTGAAATGAGTGACAAAAGATATTCAACTCCTTCATGATGTTCTCATTTTTTGAGACGTACGTGTTTTAGCAGATAGAGTCTCTGTTGTGGATTTTTTTTTTTAAAAACAAAAATCCATTTCTTCCTCATGTATGTTTTTCTTATTCAAAACAAGACTGAAAAAGAAAATAAATTACCCATTTAATTTAGTAATCAATATCAAATTTGCCATATGAATCAAAATAGCTCTCCTTTTTAAAAGTTATTTATTTTTATTTGTATTTATCTTATATGATACTTTTGTAATGAAAAGTGATGTATTGCGTTATTGTTGAAGAACACATAGGATGGAGGACAGTAAATTGTCATATAGGGTGAAATAATCTACAATGAGATTATTTTTGCTAACTGTTGAGCCTTAATCAAAATGCACCACCCTTGTACACGACATTATAACCAATTCATTTTTGTAAAGAGGGTCATAATAGAAAGTAGTAATATG